>JANUWF010001027.1:935000-1351279 GCA_026120185.1 Voacanga thouarsii
GTTTGAAAATAGATTGTGCATTTAGTGTACTAGTAGCTTTTCACTTGGTCTCTTTCCACTTACTTTGATTTTAAGTGATGTCTTTAGGATGCTAGATTGAAGAATTATGGAGCATGCTCTTCTACTTCACTGCAACCATTTCAAGGCCAAATTATTTAAAACAAACTTGCCATAGCATCATAAAAGCAAGAAAGTTAACTAAAGCTACTTACCAAGTAGTAAAATACTCAACTCCCTCCTTCTTTTCTATTGTTTCTCTTTCAACTATTATAGTTTGAACACTTGAAAAAAAAAATGGTCTTTCAAGCAGCCTTGGTTTTATGCACTAGCTTAATACTAACTCCAAAAACCAATTAAAATCTTACTGATAAATAATATCAAAAGATATATCTCAACGTTTGAATATTCATCAAATTGTCCTCATTTTAGAGACCTTAAAACTACTCAAATCTCTTTGGTATATAAAATTCATGGTTTTGTTAGGTCATTTTGATATGGCGGTCGGGTCTTTTTCTGTAAAATGTTAACCAAAGATATTTTGGGAGAAGTTCTAGGGAGATACTTGCGGTAGGTGATCACCAATTCTTTCATTTTTAAAGAATCTCAAGAGACATTTCATCATTTTCACATTCTTTAGGATACTTTGTGGTAGGTGATCATTAAGAAATTTTGTGGATATTATCTAAATTAAATGTAATCATTATTTACCCTTTGCTTTCAACGATAGTGTAAGAAATAACTCTTACCACTAAATTGCTTATGGAAGTAGGGACAAGTGGCAAAGTCTTATGTATTCTTTCCCTTTCTCATCTATTCCCCTTTTTCCTTTTTTGGTTGCTTGTGTCATCTTATGTTTCTCTTGTCATGCTAAATATGTTTTTATATTTTAAGTATTATAAAAATAAAAAGTTGATATGTTAAAAACTGAACTTTATTCATGTGGTTTGCAAAATTAATAAAGCTGAACTTTGTTTCATGTACATTTGTTACATGAGCAGTAAGTTGATCCTTATATTCTGGTGTGTGATGTATAAGAATATTGGTATTATTTCTTTTTGTTTAATTTTGAAGTTTGATTTTTGTTCTTTTGTAGGAAAGGAATTATATTTGCTTTAATGTTCTACTAATTTTGGAAATTACTTAGTTATTTTGGGCTGTTTGTATACATTTTCTCAGACCTAATATTATGGATAAAAGCTGGATGAAGTTGTCAAGAACACGTAAAGGATATAGGAAAGGGTTGCAAGACTTCCTTGATTTTGCATTCTCTAATTCAAATGTAGATGGGACAATATTATGCCCATGCAAAACATGTAAAAATGGTATAAGTTTGAGATGGGAAGATGTAGAGGTTCACTTAAGGTGTAAGGGATTCATTAGTGGTTACACCCAATGGATAGCTCATGGAGAAAGCTCTTTCCAAGATACTACAACTCCAGCGGCCAATGTCTTCCATAGGACTTCAAATCCTATTGACGATGTAGATGATTTAGTGCACAATGCATTTGGAATTCATGATGAAGATGATGTAATGGCCAATTCCAGTGATTTTGGAAATGAAAAGCCATACTTAGAAGCTAAGAAATTCTATAAATTACTTAATGATTCTCAACAGGAACTATATCCTGGGTGTAAAATTTTTCCAAGCTATATTTTTTAATACGACTACTTCATTTGAAGTGTCTTGGGAAAATGTTTGACAAGATTTTTGCTATGCTGCTTGATCTATTAAGAGAGGCATTCGATGTGGAATTACCAAAGTCATACTACGAGGCAAAGAAAGTGATAAAAGATTTAGGATTGGGAAATGAGAAGTATGATGCTTGTCCCAATGATTGTACCTTGTATTGGGGGGAAAACTAATCTTCTATTGTGTGCAAAACATGTAATGAAACACAGTGGGTTACATAAGAAGATGATCCTACTGGTGAGAAAAGAAAGATTGCGAAAAAGGTCACATGGCACTTTCCTTTGAAGCCCAGATTACAACGCCTGTTTATGTCATGTAAGACTGTAGCTGATATGCGATGGCATGCTGAAGGTCGCACCAAGGATGGGTATATGAGGCGTCGCAGATTCGATAGCGTGGTAGTATTTTGATGTTAAGCATCCCGAATTTGCTAATAAATCTCGTAATGTGAGATTGAGGTTAGCATCAGACGGGTTTAATCCTTTTAAGAATATGAGTGTAGCTCATAGTACATGGCCAGTGATCTTAATGCTATATAATTTGCCACATTGGATGTGCATGAAACAACCACATTTCATGTTGTCGCTACTTATACCTGGTCCTTTATCTCCTGAAAATAATATTGACATATATTTGCAGCCACTCATTGCAAAGCTAAAGGAGTTGTGGGATATTGGCGTGAACACATATGATGCATCATTGAAGGAAAATTTTCAGAAGCGGGCTGCCTTATTATGGACTATTAGTGACTTTCCTGGTTATGCAATGCTATTTGGATGGAGCACTAAAGAAGAGTTTGCATGCCCAGTTTGTCGTGAGTGTACATGTTCAAAGTGGCTAAAACATAGTGGAAAGCAATGCTATATGGGACACCATCGATTTCTCGAAAAAAATCATCCATTTCGAGATGACTCCCATTCTTTTGATGGTACCAAAGAACATAGAGATCCACCTCCTAAAGTGATAGGTTCCCTAACTTTAGGACAGTTAGAAAGGTTTGACACTAAGTTTGGTAAATTAGTTTCTAACAATCAAAAGATGCCACTCAATTGGAAGAAGAAGAGCATTTTTTTTGAGCTGCCTTATTGGAAGGATAATATAGTGCCTCATAACCTTGATGTCATGCATATCACAAAAAATGTTTGTGAGAAAGTGGTTAATTTGTTGATGGATTCAGATAAGATCAAAGATTACAAAACACGACAGGACCTAAAAGAAATGGGTATAAGAGCAAAGCTTTATCCTATTGGAGATGAGTTGGGAAAAACAACTTTACCTCCTACTTGCTACGTCTTAAATAAAAAAGAGAAGGAGATATTTTGTAACACTCTCAAGAAGTTGAAGGTTCCAAATGGTTATGCATCAAATATATCAAGGGGTGTTCAATTAAAGCCTCTAAAAATTTCTAGACTTAAGAGTCATGATTATCACATTTTAATGCATCAACTTCTACCGTTATCTTTGAGGAAAACCTTAAAAAAAGAGGTTCGGGCTACTTTGATGAAGTTAAGCCGATATTTTAGGGAGTTATGTTCTAAGGTTCTTGACCCTCGAAACCTTGTTCATTTGGAGAAAGATATTGTTGTCATTCTTTGTCAGTTGGAAAAGTTATTTCCCCTATCATTTTTTGATATAATGGTACATCTTTGTGTTCATTTAGCTACTGAGGTAAAGTTAGCTAGCCAGAACACTATTGTTGGATGTACCCAATTGAGAGGTATTAATCTTTATCATTATGAATAACATCCCATTTGATTCTTAAAATTTTTATTAACTTTAAAATTCTTATGGGTAATCTTGTTAGGTACTTATGCACTTTGAAATCGTATGTTCGCAATAGACGAAGGCCTAAAGGTTCTATTGCTGAAGGATATTTGGCAGAAGAGTGTTTAGCGTTTTGTTCTCTCTATTTTGCGAATGATGTTGAAACAAGATTTAACCGACTCAGTCGAAATGATGAAGATGTAGTAGAAAGAATTGGCTTGGATGTTTTTTCACCATCTGCGCGTCTATTTGGAAAAGGAGTTGCAGTGACACTGAATGATGAGATATTGAGAAAGAAACATAGATATGTGTTGTTTAATAGTGATGCAGTGAAACCATATATTGAGTAAGTACTATTCTTAATGGGATTTATCTTTCAAAGAAAAAAAATTAAAAAGGGATTCTAAAAAAACATATATAATTTTGCAGCCAACACCTTGACGTTGTAAAAAGAGAATATCCCTGGGTTTCAAAGCATGAAATTGAGAGAATTGATAGTGAAAATTTTGCCGTTTGGTTCTCTAAAACTGTAAGTACCGGTTCTGTTTTTTAGTTGTTTTTATTTTTAAAATTTAAATTCTTGACAAGTACACCTTATCAGGTTGGCGAATTGTCATTGCTTGATGATGATCAAATAATGATAGATTTGAAGTTGCTTGCTAGGGGTCCAAATCTTGTAGGAAAAAAGTATAAGAGATGTTTGGTGAATGGCTTTAGGTTTCATACAAAAATGTTGGAGAAAAGAAGAAAGACTTAAAATAGTGGAGTTGTTGTCAATGCAACGGTTTCAAGCTTCTCAAGTTCCAAAGATAAAAATCCTATTGTAGGAGAAATGGTGTACTATGGAGTATTGCAGGACATTATTGAATTAGATTACATCGGGGATCACAAAGTTATTTTGTTTGAATGAGATTGGGTTTCCAAAGGAACAAGATTGAAGCAAAATGAAGATGGTTTCATGTATTGTAACTAATTTTAGTAGTGTAAAGCGCCACAATGAGCCATTTATTCTTGCATCCCAAGCAAAGCAAGTGTTCTATGTTGAAGATCAATTTCAGAAAGGGTGGCATGTTGCTATCACCACGACATCAAGGGAAAAATATGATATGAATTATTTGGATGCTATTGATGTATACTTACCTTCAGATATAGAATGATCAATTGATAGCTACTGAATGTTAGCTATTATGTTATCCAGATTTGATAGGATTTTGGAATATTATCAGTCATAATATATATATATATATTCATGACTGAATTTTGATGGCATAGAGATTTCCAAGTATTTGATAAATATATCTTGGTTTTTATGTTCATATTGTGCTTTGTCTAGTTGAATGGAGAATGGTTTATACATGTGAATGTACTAAATACTACCTTTTTTTTGTTACTAAAAAATTATTTTTTTTGTTTCCTTTTCAGCTATGGCTTGAAGGACTAGAAGAGTAAAAGGCAATAAATGTGACAATAACACAACCAGAAGCATATGAGGGTATTAAAATCATTTCTGTTATGTTCTATTTTTTTTTCTAAACCGTGACCATTAAAATCATTTCTGAACCTTGCCAGAATTTTTTTCTGAACCGTTTTTTTTTTTTGTGATTTTGTTAGAGAATTTTACTACTTTGGAGGCAGATTTCAACTCTAAAATTGTGAATTTATTGTGGAATGTTGGAGGAGTTAGTTTGAATCAACTTTGTGGAGTTTTGGGCATGACTTTGGATTAGATTGACTTTGTTAGGGGGCAGATTTCTAAACTATTTTTTTTTTATGTTCTGTTCTGTTCGCTTGCAGATTTCTGAACCATTTTTTTTTGTTCTTTTCTGGGTTGTAGATTTCTGGACTAATTTTTTTTTGTTCTTTTCTGTTCTGTTTTGGTGCAGATTTTAGAACTGTTTTTTTTCTATCCTGTTTTGTTCGCTTGTAGATTTCTAAACTGTTTTTTTTTGTTCTGTTCTGGGTTGTAGATTTCTGGACTGTTTTTTTTTGTTCTTTTTTGTTTTGTTCTGGTGTAGATTTCTGAACTGTTTTTTTTGTTCTGTTCTGTCCTGTACTGTTCTGTTGCGATTTTAGAACTATTTTTTTTCTGTTCTGTTCTGTTCGCTTGCAGATTTCTGAACTATTTTTTTCTTTGTTCTGTTCTGGGTTGCAAATTTCTAGACTCTTTTTTTTTCTTTGGTTCTTTTCTGTTCTGTTTTGGTGCAGATTTCTGAACTATTTTTTGTTCTGTTCTGTACTGTGTTGTTGCAGATTTCAGAACTTTTTTTTTTTTGGTTCGATTCTGTTCTATTATGTAGCTTGAATTTTAGCTTGGGGGCAAATTTGAGTTGATTTTGGATTGAGTATCATGACTTATTGTGGACTCATAAAGGCTGAAAATGTTAAAAATTTTCTGCTATACATTAGTATAAATTGCATAACTGTTTATTGTTGTAGAAGTTGAGATTGTTGGGGGAGTTAGTTTGAATTAACTTTGAGGAGTTTTGGGCATGATTTTGGCTTGGATTTTGGATTGAGTATATGACTTATTGTGGACTCATAAATGGCTGAAAATGTTGCAGATTTCTGCTATACATTGGTATAAATTGCATAACTATGGTGGAAACAAAGAAGAAAACTGTGGTGGGGTTGATAAGGAGGAGGATTGAAAGGAGTTCTTTATAGAATTAGGCAGGACCTGCACGGGGAAATGGCAGTAGCACTTGCTGCCACCTCTTTTCTCTAGTTCTCTTCTGCCCTTGACATACTTCAGTTTAACTAACCAATCATATCTTTGGTTGGACCTTTATTTCTCACTTTCCTGTCAAGAAACTATTGTTGTATAACTGCATGAATGTTGAACTTGCTGAATTGTTGAACTTTCCATCCCATCTTTAGACTAGTTTAAAGGTTGTCATCATAAGACTTGAGTGTTTGATAATTGGGTGATGACATGCTTGCTCATCATGATTCTTTTTCACCTGCTCATGTTTACTATTCTAGCATCATGATTCTAATTTATGTTTGCTTCTCAAATGTCCACATCTTGATTTATCCATGCTTTGCCTATTAAGCATGAATTAGGTAACTGCTGATTACTCCATAATAATCATAAGTGAACGCCAACAAAAACCAATCAAATAAATGCCAAACAAAAAAAAATCTCTAGAAAAATGTATAATTCATAGAAATATATCAACAAATATAATTTTGAAATCTTAAAAACCGGTATATATTAGAAGAATTGGGTGATATGAGGGAGATAAAGCAGTAAGAAGTAAAATGAAGCAATTGTGGCTCTTAGGATATTGAATGTCAGATTGGAAGATAAAAGAGGTTGTTGTGATGAACAAACATAGTGTAAAAATTTTTATAGAAGAGATTCTAATAACATATGGCCTTAGAAGAAGCGAATAGGAGCAGCTAGGCCTTAGAAAAAAGGACAAGGGGAAAGAGAGGGAAAGAGGAAGAGATTTGATAAAGATGGCATCCAATGGAAAGGAGTACCCATTGTTATCGAAGTAACATTATGAATAGCGGAAGTTAAGGAATTGATTTACTTTTATTGTAGGATATCTTTTAATAAGGAAAAGAATTATTAACTAACTAGGATACCACCGAAGGTGAATATAAAATCACTAGTGGATCTTGACTCATTTGTGTATGAGATTCAATTTGCATCATTATACCCTTTTAGTACAACGAGATAACCTCCATATAGGATACCATAGTCTATAATTCATCTCAAATACTTCATTAGTCTTACTAAAGCAAACTAATGCTCATGATTTGGGTTATGTATATCTATTTAACCTATAGACAACATATGCAATGTCTGGTCTTGAGAAATTCATTACATACATTAAAATTCCAATAATTTATGCATATTTAGATTGTGCTACTGAACGACCCTAATTTTTCTTCAATTGGGAGTTAGGGTCATAAGAAGTGCTCACAGATACCACATCATGTAACACCCCAACTAATACGTGTCCCGATGGGGTTAGGGATACCACCCCGTTCTTAGGACTAGGGATCTTTATAACCGGGAAAAAACTAGATAGAAATAAACTTAACACAAATTACATCATATCTAACTTATAACAAGGTCTTGAGTAGGAAACTTAAAGCATTCAATCCAAAATCCATGTCCTAAATGAAACAGCATTTCAAATAAACATCTCTTCAATCATAAATAAATAAACAAGGTAAACTTAGACATAACTCATCTCTAATAGTTTCCTACCTTAGATCTAGTGCCTCCTGAAATATGGTAGAGAAAATATGTGAGAAGGGAATTCCCAGTAAGGCTTGTGTGTACATATGAAATAGCTTTGAAATACTTTTCATGATGCAAGTTTTACATAAACGATTGACATAAAAATACTTGCAAATCATAAATTAAATAAATCCAGAGTGGTTCCAAGATTTGTAAATAGTTCACGAAATAAACATTTCGAATCCGGATAGTCAAAATAAACATTTTTTCAACAATCAAACCACTCGTATTACAATAACATAATTCCATAATTATACAATCATGAAGCCCTGCATTATAACTAAGCACTGTGAAACCCTGCATTACAGTTAAGTGATTGATCGGCCCATTAGGGGGAATACTCCTCCATCTTCCACCCCAAACTTCTCGGTTGTCCAGCTCCGATCAACAGTCCCATTCGGGCTATATTGCTAGCACGGACTAACCTGACTTACTAGTACTGGCATCTCATCCTAAAAGAGTTCTCCTGGAGGTGCCTGCCTATCAGGAGACTAGCCCTAACTTTCAGAGACTAGTACTAGAAATCTATCCTAATTGAGTACTCAACAAATCATATTCGATTTAGGATGTTCTCAACAAAATACACAATTGATAAATCAATCAAACATGGAAATGTGATGATTTTCAAAAGATATCCAAAATACTTGCCTCACGTTTGTACAAATAATATTTTGACCAAAATATTGTGTTATGGCTATTGTGTGATTTTTTTCCCCATGTTTGATCATCAAAGCAGTACATAAATGTTTGATCATGATGACCGATAGTTTTGTGCATTATTTTGTCAAACAATTATATAAGGACTATTGAAATCTCTTGGTAAAAATTGAATTATTGGGTTACTTTTGTGAATTTGATTCAAAATAGAATCAGTAAATATAAACTTGTAAAGTAAAGATACTAGAAGAGGAGAGAAGAGAGAGAATCGCTTAGATACAATTTCATTGATTATTCGTTTGTTTACATATGACCCCTATTTATAGATAATTCGATATAAAATCTGAAAGGTTACAGAATCTGAAATGTTAAGAAATGAATTTAATAACCTTAGAAAATGAATAGTCACAGTATACGAACAGTCACATTATCTTCAAGAAAATGAACAACCATTTGACCTTTCATATTTCATAACACTCCCCCTTGGATGTTTATTTTCAACCACTTCGAAAAATGCCTCGTTAAAAACCTTCATAGGAAAAACCCTGTGGGATAAAAACCTAGTGAAGGAAAAGAGTACACTTTCCGTTCTAGAGGGAATACTGCCTCATTAAAAACCTGACTAAGAAAAAATCCAGTAGGATAAAATCTTAGTTAGGGAAAAAGAGTACAGTATACATACTCCCCCTCTTAATAACATCTTTAAGGTGACTTTATATCTTTCAACCGACGCATTCCAATTTTATGTACTAATTTTTCAAATGAAGCAGTGAGTAAATCTGCTAGATTATCACATGATCGAGTCTGTTGCACATCAATTTCACCTTTCTTATGGAGTTCGTGAGTAAAGAAAAATTTTGGTGAAATATGTTTTGTCCTATCTCCTTTAATATATCCACCTCTTAATTGAGCTATACAAGCTGCATTATCTTTATAAAGAGGTATTGGAATTTCCTTTTCAGAAGGTAATCCACAATTTTCTTGGATATAATGGATCATTGATTTCAACCACACACATTCTCGGCAACATGATTAGATTGTTTTATAGAGTGCCATGATATAGCAGTACTACCACATGTAAATAAATAATCAGTTTGAGAACGTGCTTTATGTGGATCAGATAGATAACCAACATCAACATATCCAATCAACATTGGACTGGTTCTATGTGAATAAAATAATCCAAGATCTATTGTCCTTTGGAGATATCTTAGGACATGTTTAATCCCATTCCAATGTCGTCGTGTTGGGGAAGAACTGAATCTTACTAATAAATTCACAGAAAATGCTATATCAGGTCTAGTATTATTAGCAAGGTACATCAATGCGCCAATTGCACTGAGATATGGTACTTCAGGACCAAGTAGTTCTTCATTATCTTCCTGAGG
This sequence comes from Voacanga thouarsii, assembly GCA_026120185.1. Taxonomy (NCBI): domain Eukaryota; kingdom Viridiplantae; phylum Streptophyta; class Magnoliopsida; order Gentianales; family Apocynaceae; genus Voacanga; species Voacanga thouarsii. The sequence goes on from JANUWF010001027.1 coordinate 944,758, forward strand.
TTGAAAATGATTTTTATTTATATCTAATGATTTCACGACCATTGGAGAACTTAATGGATGTGCTTTGTCCATGTAAAACCTTTTAAGAACTTTTGTTGTATATGCTGATTGATGAATAAAAATACAATCTTCCAGATGCTCAATTTGAAAACCAAGACAAAACTTAGTTCTGCCAAAATTCTTGATTTCAAATTCTTGCTTTAGGCTATTTCTTGCCTTTTGGAGTTCTTCTGGAGTTTCAATAAGGTTAATATCATCAACATATATCGCAAGTATCACAAAACCAGATCCAGATTTCTTAATAAAAATACATAGGCATAGTGGATCATTTTTATATCCTGATTTCAATAAATATTTACTAAGACGATTATACCACATGCGTCCAGACTATTTTAAGCCATATAATGACTTTTGTAATTGAATGGAATAATTTCCACGAGGGTTAGAATTATATGCACTAGGCATACTAAATCCTTCTGGGATTTTCATATAAATATCATTATCAAGGTTCCCATATAAATAAGCAGTCACAACATCCATTAGGTGCATGTCAATCTTTTCACGTACTACTAGACTCACAAGGTATCGGAGTGTAATTACATCCATCACAGGTGAATATGTTTCATCGTAATCAATACTCGATTTTTGTGAAAACCCTTGTACCACAAGTTGTGCTTTATATCTTACGACTTCATTATTTTCATTTCGTTTTCGCACAAATACCCATTTATAACCAATTGGTTTTACACCTTTTGGTGTTCGGACTATAGGTCCAAAAACCTCACGCTTTGCAAGTGAGTTTAACTCCGATTGAATTGCATTTTTCCATTTTGGCCAATCATTTCTATAACGACATTCTTCAACTGATGTTGGTTCAAGATCCTCATTATTTTTTAACACTTCAAGTGCTATATTGTATGTGAAAACATCATCAACAGTTATTTCCATCCGATTCCAACTTCTACCAGAAAGTTATATAATTAATGGACATCTCACTATTCTGTTCACTATTTTCAAATATTTGGATCTTTTCATCAGTTTTCACTTGATCCATTTTTCCTAATTCTTCAATTCAACCATTCTGATAATTTAATCCTCTTTTCTTTCGAGGATTTTTATCTTTTGAACGAATGGGTCGTCTACATTTCTGACGTGTTTTTGATTCAGTAGCTATAGGAATTGTATTTTGTCCTGCTGGGACTTCTATACGAATAGGGGTATCTATAGCTGGAATATGCGATTTAGTTACCCTTGTAGAGTTAGCAAAAGAATTTGGCAGTTGATTTGCAAGTCTTTGCAAATGAATGATCTTTTGAACTTCTAGTTCACTTGCGCTTGTGTGTGGATCTACGTAATTCGATGATGTTGTTCAGGCAAGCTCCTTTTTATGTGGTTTATGTTTTCCCCCTAATTTAGGAAACAAAATTTTATCAAAATGACAATCAGCAAATCTTGTTGTGAATACATCACCTGTCAATGGTTCAACGTATCTAATTATAGAGGGAGAAACATATCCAACATATATCCCCAACTTTCTTTGAGGACCCATTTTGGTACGTTGATTTGGCGCTATTGGTACATACACGGCACACCAAAAAATTCTCAAATGAGCAATATCTGGCTTGGAACCAAAAGCCAATAGTAAAGGAGAAAATTTGTGATAACTTATTGGCCTTATGCGCACAAGTGTTGTAGCATGCAAAATAGCATGTCCCCAAGCAGTTGTAGGGAGATTTGTTCTCATTAATAACGGTCTAGCAATTAATTGTAGCCATTTAATGAATGATTCAGCTCTATCATTCTGAGTATGAACATGGGCTACTGAGTGTTCAATAGTAATACCAATTGACATGCAATATGTATCAAAGGCTTGGGAGGAATATTCTCTAGCATTATCTAAACGGATCCTTTTGATAGGATAATCTGGAAATTGCGCTCTTAAGCAAATTATTTGGGCAAGCAATCTCGCAAATGCCAAGTTACGAGTTGATAATAAACTGACATGAGACCATCGGGTCGATGCATCAATTAAAATCATAAAGTATCTGAATTGCCCACATGGTGGATTAATTGGTCCACATATATCACCATGAATTCTTTCTAGAAATACTGGAGACTCAAACTCCACTTTTGTTGGAGTTGGTTTAATAACCAATTTCCCTTGAGAACATGCAGTACATGAAAATTTATTAGATGTCAAAATCCTTTGACTTTTCAAAGGATGACCATGCGTATTTTCAATTATCCTTCGCATCATAATAGCTCCTAGATGACCTAAACGGTCATGCCAAATGTTAAATATAGCAGGATCAGTAAACTTCTGATTTACTGAATGATGCACTTCAATTGCATGGATTTTTGTGCTATATAGGCCAAAAGAAAGAGATGGTAGCTTTTCTAATAAAGATTTCTTACCTGACATTATTTGAGTAATACTGAGATACTTAAAACCATTTTCTTCCATTGCCTCAATGTGATATCCATTTCGGTGAATATCTTTAAAGCTTAATAAATTTCTTCGAGATTTTGAAGAAAATAATGCTTTAGGAATAATAACATTTGTTCCTCTGGGTAATATAATATTAGCTCTTCCAGAACCTTCAATCAACTTTACACTACTACTTATAGTATTAATATTTGTTTCTCCCATCTATAGGTAAGAGAAATATTTTCTATCTTTCAATATGGTGTGTGTTGTACCACTATCAATTAGGCATATATCTTCAATGCCACTTGTGTATCCAGTAAGCGGAATAATAACCATCTGGGCATAACAAAATATTAAATACTCAAACAATAAAAAACTTTAAACGCTAATTACTATTACAATGCCAAAAAAATATAAAACATAAAAGGAACATATTAAAAGTAAACTTCTAATTCTTTTGGAACCAGATCCGAGAAGACAAGATATCAATTTTGCATACTTCTTGAATCCCTTTTCTCAATATTGCTGCTGTAGGAGCACATTTGAGTCATGAAAGTAGAGAAAGTTTTTTCTAACATATCCTCATCAGTAATATTTTCTCTATGCAGTTTTAGCTACGAGCTAATTTTAAAAATAGCAGAATTATACTCACTAACGGATTTAAAATCTTAAAATCGCAAGTGCATCCAGTCATACCGTGCATTTGGAAGGACGACCATCTTCAGGTGATCAAACCTTTCTTTCAAATTAGTCCAAAAAATAAGTGAATTTTTTACGGTAAGGTATTCAACCTTTAAGTCATCATGAAGATGATGGCGGAGAAAAATCATAGCTTTAGCATTATTTTGTGATGATGACGGATTCCCTTCTACAATGGTATCTGCCAGATCAATTGTAGCTAAATGCATTTCATCATCTAGTGTCCAAGATAAATAGTTTTTCCCAAAAATATCAAGAGCTACAAACTCAAGTTTGGTGAGATTTGCCATGTGAATACAAAATCAAATAGGAAAAGTACCTACCTTTCTCTTTTGTTATAGCAAACTTCAATAGTGTCACCGTAATTATAACCTTCAGTAAAACAACTTCGGTAGAGTCTCGTGCTGATAACGTGTTGTGAATATGATTCAAAACAGAATTAGTAAATATAAAATTGTAAAGTAAAGATACTAGACGAGGAGAGAAGAGAGAGAATCGCTTAGATACGATTTCATTGATTATTCGTTTGTTTACATATGACTCATATTTATAGAGGTTTTGATATAGAATTTGAAATGTTACAGAATCTGAAAGCTTAAGAAATGAATTTAATAACCTTAGAAAATGAATAGTTATAGTATACGAACAGTCACATTATCTTCAAAAAAATGAATAGCCACTTGACCTTTCATATTTCATAACCGTTGCTGATTTTTGGAGTGTAGCTGACCTAAAAGAAATTAAAAGCCTAAAGTTACCATTTAGTCCACCCATAAAATCTAGTGATAATAAATCTTGCTTTCAACACTCACTTCTCCCGATGTAATAATTTAAATCATCTAGCGTCACATGCAGGACATATACTAATCGCCCACGTATATGATGTGGAACCCACTACCCACCATGGTCAAATAAATCATGCTTAACGTAAAATAGTAAGTAATAAATACACACACGGGTGACCTAGTAGATAATAGCTAAGTGGAGAACATGGATGACTAAATCAATTGCCAGTATCAAATGATACTTAATAGTGAATTTAAAATATTAAATAAGTAATATATAAAAAATAATAATCAAAACGTATCATTTAGCAATAACCTATTTAATGCTTAATACGTTGTAAATAAATGGCGAGCAATCATTCTTGTTTAATAGCAAAATTACGGATCGGAAATCAAGAAACTACTTAGTAAATGAATGTATTAATTAAACAAGTTAGTAAGCAAATGATTCCTTAATAAAATATTGTTGATACTAAATATTTAAAACCCCTTGATAACTTGTGAAAGATTATTCTATATATATATTAAAAAGGAAAATTGAATGATGACTTCTGTAAACCGTTAGAGATTTAATATATACAAACCATATGGTGATTCTTGCTTAAGTCAATGAATAGGCAAATAAGGATTTTAAATGGGTACTGAACATTTGTAAAACAGTGTCCATTAATAAGTCTCATAATGCATTATAAGTTGATGATATATCAGAATTAATAGGAAAAATAATTATTATAATATCAAGTTCACATAATGATATTGAACTTATCTACTTAAACATTAGTGTGTGTATATATATATATATATATATATATATATATATATACACTTTAATAAATATATAGGTATACGCATGTCAAGAAAATAGTCACCAAAACAATGCTACTACTATGGTACATGCAGCCGACAATCATCCAAGCCAAGCATTACATGATTCTGCCACTGTCGTGGTATCAACTCCAGCGGAAAAAAGGGACAATAAAATCTTACTTCTCAACGTGGAAGAAAAGGATTAAGAATGGCAATGTTGCCGGTGCGCTTTCCGGACTTCAGTAAAGTGCAACGGGAAGGAAGATTAGGGAGGCCGAGTGATTTGCGTATGCGTGTGGGTGTCGGCTATAGCAGTCAAAGGATGAGAGGAGGAGCCCACCGTTCTCTTGATGGGGTTGCCCGAATCATGGTGCTCCTAATGCTGACGAGGTCTGATGAAATTTGATAATTGGAGAGCACAACCATGAAGATTTAATATTCAAATAATTATGAGGTGTGAAGGAGAGAGTCCAGCTGTAGGTGACTAATCTACTCCATTCTTGTTGCCAAAATTGAGGTATAATCAAGATGATTAAGGCTTGATTGAACGGTTGCCATGATGGACGAAATCAATATGAAAGGTATTTACATATACATAGAAAAATAATATATAATGAAGGGAAAAATTTAGGGAGTTCAAAAATTCAGACTCATGGAAAATATGGTGGTGCGTCCAGCTTTGGAAACTACATAATCTCTCATTAATCTAGCTACCAAATTTGATTAGCAGTTTGAGGAAGACAAGACTTGATTGGTCCAGTTGCTAAATTTGAAGCTATTAAATATGGAAACTAGATTGATAGACAAATGAGGAATGGAAGAACTACTAAAATTAAATCTTAAAAGAACATTCTCCCACTCTAAAAATGGAAACGGCAACCATGAAGGAGGGAAAAAAAATTCAAGTAAGAGATATCCTTCGAACCACAATTAATCAACCAAAATTCCAATACTCTTTGCCATCAGACCACAATAATCCTTGTGACTTAATTTCCTACTAAAATCCCCAGGTACTAAAACCCCCTTCTTAAATTCTCTCTAAAGCAAATTAAATTAACTAAGTAATTAAATATATACTCAAATAATGTGAGCAAGCTAACTGAAACAACTTGGGATAGTAATTAATCGATTAAATCACTCATGAAGCACACATAAAATTTAAACCTAACATAGCCATGTATGCAAATAAATAATGCAACGCATTCTTTCCTATTTTCTTTGGGTATTTTAAGATGGGGTTTTGCATCCTCCCATTCTTAAAGAAATTTTGTCCCGAATTTGTAGGTATACCTTTATCGTAGTTTTGGGTATTTCTCCTTCACGCACTGTTCGATTTCCCAGGTCGCGTCTTGCATCCCTTGATGTTCCCATAGTACCTTATCCTCAGTTCTCTGATACTCTGATCTATGATCTTGATTGGTTTCTCTACATAGCTCAAGTCTGGGTATAGTTGAAGAGATTCATCATTGAGCACATGTTCTGGGTTTGGTATGTAGCTAGTTCTTGAGTTAAGACACATGAAAGACATCAAGTATTCCAGTCAAGCTCTCCGATAATTCTAATCTGTATGCTACCGGTTTGATCATCTTAATTACTTGGAAATGTCTTAAATACCTTGAACTTAATTTTTCCCCTTTTGGATGTTTCAGTATCCCTCTGCTTGGAGTCGAAGCATAGCTCTTTTGTCTACTTTGTGCCGTTTTCAATCTTTCTTTGATTAGTCTTACCTTATCCACCATACCTTGAATGTTAATTTCCCCCGTCCTACTAATCTAACCTTCTTCTGTCCAATTCTAATACAGTGGCACTTGGCACTTCTGTCCGTATAGCACTTCATTGGGTGCCATCCCTATTGAAGATTGATAGCAATTATTGTATCCTAGCTCTGCATATGGTAATGAATCAATCTAGGCATCTTCGAAATCTAGGATGCATGCCTTCAGCATGTCCTCTAAAACCTAAATGACCTTCTCAAACTATCCATCCGTTTGTGGGTGTGCTGTCATGCTAAATTTCAGTGTAGTCCCCATTGACTCTTGGAACTTAGCCTATAACCTGGATGTAAACCTCGAGTCTCATTTAGATATGATGCTTGTCGAGACTTCATGTTGGAGCGTATATTTGAGTTAGCCTTCCCATAAAGTACCTCATATTCACAAGAATAAAATGTGTCGACTTTGTCAGTCTATCAACTACTACCCAAATGGCATCCTACTGAATCTTTTTCATGAAAAGTCTGGTGACAAAATCCATAGTTACTTCTTGCCACTTCCATTCAGGTATTGGTAGAGGTTGTAGTAACCTGACCGACTTCTTATGTTCTGTTTTGACCTTTTGACACGTCAGACATGATGATACATGCTGCACAACATCATTCTTCATATCGAGCCACCAATATGCTTTTTGCAAATCTTGATACATTTTTACCTCTCTAGGATGAATAGCATACTTATTCTTATGTGCTTCCTCCCAGGATTTTTCTCCTTAGGTCCCTGGCCTCTAGTACACACAACCGTCCTCGGAAAGAAAATGCTCCTGACTCATCCTCCTAAAAATCTTCTCCTCTAGCAATTTCTTTAGCATTAAAGGATTGAAATTCCGTGTTACCCCATTGCTCCTTGATAATTTCCTATCTTAGATCCGATTCAAGCCGCAGATTGCTTATACAAAATTTTTCGTCCCAAAATTCCACTCCTAATGGTACTACTTCTTGCATCCTCAATCTAGCAAGTCTTGCTTTTCTGCATTAGCTACCACGTTAGGTTTCCCTGGATGATTGTTTATGGGACATCGGTATTCTTCTAGGAATTTCATCCATCTCCGTTGTTTGAGGTTCAGGTCTTTCTGCATGAAGATATACTTGAGACTCTTATAGTCTATAAATATTTTGTACTTTGCTCTGTATTGGTAATGGAGCCATTTCTTAAGTACAAACACAATTGCTGCCAACTTCAAGTTACGGCTGGGATAGTTTTCTTTATGAGGCCTCAATTTGCAAGAAGCATTAGCTATCACTTTATTGTCTTACATTAGGACTGCCCCCAACCCTTCTTTGGATGTATCCGTGTACAAAGCATATAGTTAACTTTCTTCAAGCAAGCTCAGTACCGGTGCAGTCATCAGTCTCTTCTTAAATTCTTGAAAAATTTTCTTGTAATTCTCGTTCCACTCAAATGAAATGTCTTTCCTCAACAAACGGGTCATTGGCGAACTGTCATTGCACTCAAATGCTTGCAGTATTTTGAGAGCCTATTGAACTAAGCAGCGTACTGAGCTATTGACATGCTCCCCTGTTTCAAGTTCTGGAACTCGTTTTCTCATTTCTCCACAATCTACTGAGGGATGTACTCCGCTCTGAATTCCTCAATGAATCCTTTCTAGGTCCATTCCCAGCCTATCCTGTCCTACTCTTCTTGAATCCGCTATCACTAATCTAGAGCAAAAAGAAAAAGGAACTCGCGCAATTTCCAGAATTTCTAGAAGGCCAATGCATTGTAGCTTTCTTTATTTTGTTCTATATTAATCAAGGAAAGGAGAGTAAATAGCACCACAATTAAGGAGGAAAATTGAAAGGAAATTATTTGTAGCTGAAGGAAAAAGTAAGTAGATAATTTGGTTGCCAAAAGAGTAGAAATTTCCCTTCCCAATTCTTCACCAGATTTTCGGCCAGCATAGAAATGCTGTAGTCGAAATTCTAGCAGATTTCATCCAGATGAGTAGTGTGTTTCCTTACTAAAATAATTACTGAAGACTTTTGATTGATCGAAAAAATCAAGGACGTCCAGTTGCTGCAAAAATTCCTAGCTTCTTTGGTTGTAGTATTAGCCTGAAATCCTGGTGCTGCTAATGCCGACAAGGTCTAATGAAATTTGATAATTGGAGAGCACAACCATGAAGATTTAATATTCAAATAATTATAAGGTGTGAATGAGAGAGTCTAGCTAGAAGGTGACTAATCTACTCCATTCTTGTTGCTGAAATTGAGGTATAATCAAGATGATTGAGGCTTGATGGAACGGCTGCCATGATGGACGAAATCAGTATGGAAGGTATTTACATATACAGAGAAAAATAATATATAATGAAGGGAGAAATTTAGGGAGTTCAAAAATTCAAACTTGTGGAAAATATAGTGTGTGTCTAGCTTTCGAAACTAAATAATCTCTCATTAATCTAGCTACCAAATATGATAAGCAGTTAGTGGAAAACAAGACTTGATTTGTCCAACTGCTAAATCTGAAGTTATTGAATATGGAAACTAGATTGATAGACAGAATTAGGAATGCGAGAACTACTAAAATTAAATCTTGAAAGAACATTCTCCCACTCTTAAAAATGGAAACGACGGCCATGAAGGGGAGAGAACCGACCAACAGGAGAATAAAAGGAGGGGGGAAAAAATTCAAGTAAGAGGTATCCTTTGAACCACAATTAATCGACCAAAATTCCAATACCCTTTCCTATCGGACCACAATAATCCTTGTGACTTAATTTCCTACTAAAATCCCCATGTACTAAAACCTCTGTCTTAAATTCTCTCAAAAGCAAATTAAATAAACTAGGTAATTAAATATTTACTCAAATAATGTGAGCAAGCCAATTGAAACAACTTGGGATAGTAATTAAGCAATTAAATCACACATAAAGCACACATAAAATGTAATGCCAACATAGCCATGTATGTAGATAAATAATGCAATGCATACCTTCTTATTTTCTTAGGGTATTTAAGATGGTGTTATATACACCATACTTATCAAACTTCTTAATAAGTTTCTCAACATAATATTCTTATGACAACATAATACAATTGCCTCTTCTTATAACTCTAACACCTAATACTGTTTTAGCTTCACACATATCTTTCATATCAAAACTAGAAGCTAAAACCAATTTTGTAATATTCACAACTTCCAAACTAGTACCAAATATAAGCATATCATCCATATATAAACTTGTTTACGCAATTATTATTTAGAATATTGGCATATACACATTTATCCACTCCAATAAATGAAAAAGCATCACTTAACAACACCTGATTAAACTTCTCATGCCATTGCTTAGGAGCTTGATTTAGGCTATAAAGAAATTTGAGTAATTTACAAACTTTATTTTCCTGTCCGGGGTTCAACACACCCTTTAGGTTGAGTCATATAAATTTCTTCTTCTAAATCACCATTAAGAAAAGCAGTTTTGACATCCATTTAATGTACAAATAATTTATGAATTGAAATTAAAGCAAATAAAAGTCGAATTAAAGTAATTCTAGTTACTATAGCAAAAGTATCAACATAGTCAATATTTTCTTTTTGAGTAAACCCTTTGGCTATCAAACGAGCTTTGTATTTATCAATTGAGCCATTAGGGCTAAATTTCATTTTGAAAATCTATTTACAACCAATTGGCCTTATCCTGAGTAGCAAATCAACTAAAATCTAAGTTTTATTTTGTAAAATAGAGTCTAATTTAGTTTTTAATTGCTTCTTTCCATAAAATAGCATCAGATGAAGAGATTGCTTCAGAAAATGTTAAAGGATCATTTTCTATCAAGTAAATATAAAAATTATTTCTAGAAGATGATTCATTTCTTACTCTTTTACTTCTTCTCAACTCTTTACTAAAGTCCTTAACGACTCTATTAGTAGGAACATAAGAACTTTTATTAGAGGTGGAAAAATGTATTCAAAGAATTCGTCATTCTTTGTCTCAGTAAGTGTATTAGAATAAAGCATATCACTTTTTAAAAATAAGAAAACGATAGGCAACACTATGTTCAACATATCCAATAAACATGCAATCGAGGTTCAGGCAATATAACTTTAACAAGACATATCTACACTTTCAAGTATTTCAAATTAGAAGCATAACATTTCCATAGTTCATAAGTTGTCTTGCTAGTTTTCTTACGTAGAATCCTATTTTGTAAGTGACATGTAGATAAAATAACTTCACCCCACAAATTGCTAGGTACAGAGGAACTAACTAACATAGAGTTCATATTTCTTTGAGTGTTCTATTTTTCCTCTCAGCAACACCATTAGATTCAGGTGAATAAGGTGGAGTTATCTCATGTATGATGCCATCTCTCCCACGAAATTCATCTAACGCAAAGTATTCTCCATCTCTATCAGATCTAACTCTCTTAATTTTCTTGTTAATTTAGTTTTTTATTTCAGTTTTATATGATAGAAAATCAAGAAAGGCATCATCTTTATTTCTAAGTATATAACTTAGTGAATCTCAAAAAATTAAATATCAATAAATATCATATAATATCTCTTACCTTATCTAGTCATAGTTTACTTTAAATCATCTAAGTCTGTATGAATTAGTTTAATAAATCTATTTCTCTCTTAACAGAAAAACATGTCTTTTTAGATGTCTTAATTAGTCTCAACACATATTTGACATTTATCCATAAAAGAGGAATCAAATCCAGAAATCAAACTAAGAGATTGCATTTTTTAACGATAAAATTAACATGTCCTAATCTAGCATGCCATATATTAAATGAGTCAACAACGTAAGCAAAAGAATAAGCATTTTCATTTATCACATTGGCAATATTAAGTTCAAAGAGTCATTGATTATGGCATCCTTTTCTCACAAAAATTATTTTTAGTCATGACAATTTTGTCAGACTCAAAGGACACTTTTACCCCCACTTTTCCCAACAAACCAACATAAACATGATTAGCTCTGATAGTTGATAGAACATACCGTACATCATTATGGGCTAAAGTTTTTCCTAATGTAAGTTTTAGGACTACTTTGCCCTTTCCTAGAACTTTTTCAATTTTAAATCTCCAATGTAGACTACTTCATCATCATCTCCTATAGATTTGTAAGAGGAAAACACTTCTCATTTATACAAATATGTCGAATAACCCCAGAGTCTACACCTATTCTTTAATATTTGCCACAATATTTGATGCGTGTTTTTTAGTGTAGAAAATATTACCAACAAATTCCACAATCAACCAAGTTTTAATTAAAATAGAAACCACTAAAACCACACATACAAGCAAGTATACCCATTGTATAGTATAGGGAATAGCAAGTATCGAATCTACGAGAATTTAGCCTCCCACCTTACTTTACCCAAATCTTTATTATTTAGCCAATAAAATAAGAAGAGAATAAAAAAAATATAAATAAAGATAAAAATAGATATAACTCAAGAATGTAATTTCATATAACTAGACAATTATTTTGAAAATACAATATTGAATCACTTAGCATTCATCACAATCAATTATCGTTTTGGCATCATGAAGGAATATAAAGATAAATTCCATTTTGTTTGTCAATCCATGGAATCACTATATTTTGATTCAAATTAACAGATTTGTCAATCAAGCTAACATAACCAAAACATGCATTAAGCTTATCACTATATTTTGATTCAATTAGTAGATTTGTCAATCAAGCCATCCTAACCAAAGTATGCATGATTCTCAGTTTCTTAAAAACATAAAATTAGCTAATAACCCTTTAGTCGAGGTGAAATCAACTAATCTTTGACTACTTTAGTCCTAAAATCCTAACTTTGTCCTTGAGAAGAACTCGCATTAATGACTAATAATACCAAGTAATCAAATACCAAAGATAACAATAGATTGATAAAAAATTTCAATTAACTCAAAATCATAATTTTCAAAATAATAGCCAATTACAATCAAAACATTAAGCACATCATTGTTAAAGAAAAGTAAACAAATGATGAAAGATAAAACTCATAGACAAGCCATTCTTCTTCTCTTAAAAATCTCCTTTGAACAATTCTCCTTTGAGTGGTGATTGAGTAGCTAGATTGGATCTTTCAAATGACACATTTCTCTTGTGTTTTTCTTGTATTTATAAGCCTCATTGATACTAAAATTCATTGATTGAAAAGTCTAGTTCGAGTTGAATTCAAAAAATACAAAAATCTTTGGGAAAATAATCAAATTCACGCACAACTGCCTCTGTGCAGAGTGGACCTGGCACTGAGTCCAATCTATTTTTGGATTCAAATTTGCTCCATTTTTATTGTTTGACCAGAATGGACCCGGTGCCTGGTCCCTTGGCTGGGCCTAGTGCCAGGTCTATTCTGGAATTGTTTACTTTTCGCTCGAAATTAACTTAATTCTGCACAAATTTACCAAAAACACTTTCTACAAGCAAAATGTCAAATAGGAATGAATATGCTTAGTTATTACAACAAATATATCTCAAAATAACCTCAAATAACTAGAAAAATAATGGTGATTTTAGCCACTATCAATTCCCGCACATTTGAACTTTTACTTGTCCTCAAGTGAATAAGATTTAAAATACTAAGCATATGGCTTAAGACAAAATAATTTATCAAAATTTCCCTTAGAAAATCCATCCATAATAAAGGAATAATTTTCCTCAGACCTCAAATACGAACTTGCCATTCATTCAACCCTATTAAAACCTTTCAAACTCATGTGTTAAATCAAATGATCCCAAAGCCATCAAAGTTAAGTTAAACAAGCTTATATCTAGTACAAGAAAATTATTCCACTCCTCAAGCAAAAGCATAGATAACATGAATCATATAAGTCCAGTCATTTAACCAATTCAAGCATTATAAACTCAAATTTACAAAACTCACGTTAGTGAAATAAGGAAAACACTCAACTCTTTTTTTTTCCCTCAAATTTTCAATGACTTAGGGAATTTATAGCCACAAGTGAATGGATTTCTCTTCATGTAGGGTATTGGACCCCTTATAGTCATCATTTATCAATTTTTAAACATTTTTTCAACATATTTTTTCTCTGGTCTTTCTTTTCATATTTCATATTTTTTTTTTTTTGCCTTAGGGATAGTTTCAAGAAAGTGCACCAAAAAATGCTTGCTACTTCTTTCCATATTAACCCCCCATTTCAACAAAAGTTATTTTTTCTCAACTTCATATTTAACTCAATTTTTTTCATCTCACGTAACAATATTACTATGGGAGAAATGGGCTTTAGCGACAAGAAATATTAGTGACAACAAAATTATTATCACTAAATAGTGGAATTTGTGACAACATTTTAAGTTGTCAGTAAAGTTCAAACTTTTAGTGACAACAAAAAGGGTTGTCACTAAATGATAACTTTTAGTGGCAAGAGAAAATGTTGCCACTGTTTTTTGTCACTAAAGGCTTTCCCGCCAATCTCATTTGAAAGCGGGAAATCTCTTTAGTGACAACTCCAAAATTGTTGTCACTAAAAAGAAACTTTGTTACTAAATAGTGCACATATAGTGACAACAATTTTCTGGTCACTAAATAGAGTACTTATAGTGACAACATTTTTCTTGTCACTATTTATGTGAATTTAGCGACAAAAAATGCTGTCACTATTGTGTATGTGAATTTTTCTTTTCACTATTGCTTTTTTTTTATTAAAAATACTATTCTGTGCATTTCAATTCATATAATTTTACATATATAGAGAGCAGGGGGTGATATAAATAAATATAGACATGTATATATATAGGGGAGAGAGTGAGAAAGAGAGAGAGAGAGAGAGGAGAGAAAAAGAAAAAAAGAAAAACAGAGATATATGGAGAGAAAAAATAATAAAACAAAGGGGAAGAGAGATAAAAGGAGGAAAAGAAAAAGAAGAAGAGGGAGAATGAGAAAAAGGGAGAAAGAGGGATCAAGAAGGTGAGAAATGGAGGAGAAAATAGGTGAGAGAATGGGAGAGAGGAGGAGAATGGTATATATATATATATAATAAATACAAAGAGAGAGAGAGAGAGAGAGAGAGAGAGAGAGAGAGAGAGAGGGAGAGAGAACAAGAGAGAAAGGGGGAGAGCGAGAAAATGATAGAGACAAATGGGGAGAGAGGCAGAGATTGAGGGTGTAAGAGATGGAGAGAGAGAAAAAGAAAAAGAAAGAAAAAGAGGGATATAGAGAGAGAGAAAGAGAACTAAAAAAAGGGGAAGAGAGATAAAAGGAGGAAAAGAAAAAGAAGGAGAATGGGAGAGAGGGGGAGAAAGGTTGAAGAGAAAGAGAGAGATATAAAATGAGAATGAGAGGAGAGAGAGGGAGAGAGAGAGAGAGAGTTGTATATTAATAAATAAATATACATTTATATATATATGCTATATAGATATATGTATATATGTATATCTATATATGTATTTGTTGTGTTATATATAAATACCACATACATTCACAAACACACACACACACACACACACACACATGTATGTATGTATGTATGTATGTATGTATGTATGTATGTATGTATGTATGTATGTATTTGCTCTGTATATGTATGTGTATGTGTGTGAATATATACATATATCTATATATATGTATTTGGTATATATATAAATAAATACATAAATATATATAATATATGAATTTATTTGGTATCTATATATATGTATACATGTGTATCTATATATATCTATATATGTATGTATGTATTTATATATATATATATATGGTTACCTATATATTTGTATATATGTAGATACATATATATATGGACATATATATGTGTACATATAGATCTATAGTTATGTAGTATGTATATATATAGTATATGATATGTATGTATATTTGTATATCTATATATATGTATTGGGTATATATATATATATATGTTGTGTGTGTACATATATGTATATGTGTGTGTATATATGTATTCATATATATTTCTATGAGCTGTATATTAATAAATAAATATATATTTATATATATGGTATATAGATATATGTATATATGTATATCTATACATATATACATTTGTTGTGTGTGTGTGTGTGTGTGTGTGTGTGTGTGTCTATATATATATATATATATATATATATATATATATGAATATATGTATACCTATATATTTGTATATATGTATGTATATATATAGGCATGTATATATGTAGAGACGTATACATATAGATATATACATGCATATTTATGGAAATATATATGCATATATATTTATATATATGAATGTATATGGTATTTATATATAGGTATATATGTATGTATACATAGGTATATATATGGTGTATATGTATATATATGTATCAATATATGTTTATATATCTATGTATATATATATATGTATGTATATATATGTGTGTACCTATATATTTATGCATATGTATATAGATATGTTGTATATGAACATATATATCTATATATAGATATATAGTTATGTAATATGTATATCCATATGTATGTATTTGGTATATATATATATATATATATATGTACACACACCACACACACACACATATATATATATATGTATATATATGCATATGTCATATATTGTGACACACAAATGTGTATGATATATAGGTATGTATATAGGTATGTATATATATAGATACGTTTATATACAAACATATATATGTGTGTATATATAGACGTATATTTATGTAGTATGTCTATCCATAGTATGTGGTGTGTATGCACACACACACACACATATGCACACACACACACATATATATATTATATTTGTGTGTATATATATTTATATAAATGTTTGTATTAGAGATATATATGTATAAGCTTTTTTTAATAAATCTATATGTTTAAAATTATTTAATAAGAATAATACTTTAATTAACAGTATATAAATTTTTAAATTTATATAAATATAAATATATTTTATTATATTGAATTATGTTGTTTCATAAAAAATTTAATATAATTATTATATTTTTATATTAAATTATTATTTTAAAAATTTGAAACTTATTACGAATTGTTTAAATAAAACAAAGGATTATAACACACAAAGTGGCTTGGCCCAATAGCTGAGACACAAGGTCTCTATGCGCGAGGTCGTGGGATCAAATCTTCGTTGTCTCGCTTAACTCTCAATTTCAAGTTAATTTCGAGTTGCGATCCAATGCAGCGGTTTCATGTGGACTATGCTAAATTAATTTTTTTTAAATCAGTAAAGGAGGTCCGATCCAATACGATGGGTTCACGTGGATCATGCTAAATTATAAATTTTAAAAAATTTTGGTTAAAAAATAAATTAGTGACAAGAAATTTGGTTGTAACTAATATATGTGGATGTTGTCAATAATGAATGATCATTAGTCACAAGATAAAGGTAATAGTGACAACATTTGTATTGTATTGGTGACAACATCCAATAGGGACAACACAAATGGTGACAACATTTGATTACATTAGTGACAACATTTGTGTTGTCACTATTGGATGTTGTCACCAATACAATACAAATGTTGTCACTATTGGTTGATCACATTAGTGATAATTGAATTTTGTCACTAAAAGTCAAGCTTCAGTGACAAGAATAAGTTATTATCACTCTATACCTTTAGCGACATAGATTTAGTTTCATTCAAGTGACAACAAATTCTTCGTCACTAAAGGTCTTTAGTGACAACATTTTTGCATTTAGTGATAACATTACATTGTCACTAAATGACACTTTTCCTGTAGTATATATATTATTTTTTTCACTCATTGTTTTTCTATTTCCTTACATTCTTTATTCACAACTCAAAGTCAAGTAAACTTTAAATCCATAATACAAGAATTAGTCAACCACACTTCCCATATTTCATCATATCATCCATATTCAAACTCAAAGAATAAAACAAAACTCAAATACCAAATATAACAAAGGTTAACTTTAATTCTAAAGACTCTGCAAAATCCAACTTAATATACAAGTTTACTTTTTAATAAAAATCCAGCCATAACGAATGACAAATCCACATCAAAAGTTATAAAGAAAATCACAACTCCATTATAGACAAATAAACTCAATTTAGCTCCAAAATCTCCAAACTTTCAAAATTTCAAATTTTCAGAATTTCAACAAAATTGTTTGATAACTAGAAAACACCAAGATAAATGATAAAAAATTGGACAAAAAATATTGCTAAACCACTCTCTCACACTTAAACTGGACAATGTCCTTATTGGCTAAAAATTAACATAATAAAGCATCTCCAAAGTGACCAAAAATGATAAAGGGGTAGAAAATTTAAGCAATACTCCCCAAGTGCAATAAAAGTTTAGAAATTTTAAAACATAGAATAGAGAGAAGGGCTGGTCTAAGAAGACTTTATTCCTACATACAAAACAAAATACAAATAAAAACATAAAGGAATTAATAATAAAATAAAGACACACCTAAAAGAAAACAACCTAACAAAAAAAAAAAAAATCCTAACAAAGCAAATAAAGACATAACTCACTCCCTCACACTTAAACTGAAAAATATTTTCCTTATTTGGGAGAGGAAAAACAAAACACTTAACCGACTAAAGAAAATTAAACCCAAAACAAAGAGATAAACTCTCTCCACTCATCATGCTTTCTTATAATCCCTTTGTGAAAGACATTAACTCTCATTGAAAAAAAAAATAAGGATGATGAAAGTAAAAATAAGAGAGGTTTTTGAAAAATAGAGGGTTTATGAAAACAGTTTTTTGAAATAAAGCAAAACACATAAACCTCATTCTTTAACATTCCTTTAGACACACAAATATTTTTATCAACATATAAGTGCACATGGTCTCTAAAGAATGTATTAAACTTGAAATAACCATTTAACCCTTTAAAAAATTTGTCACAATGAAAATTTCCCTTAAAATTTAGCAATTGAGTTCTCAAAGATGGGATCAAGAAATTCTTCCTTTTCAAATTATGGTTTACAAAAATTAAGTTACCTACTTTTGAATGGAGTGAAGGGTAGAAATTACCATCATCCTCTAAGGACTTCTTATGATGTGGCGTTGAAGGATCCAACTGCTTGAGGCCTTGTAAATTCAACATATCATTAATGGCATCATTAGGCTCCGTGAGTTGAGAGTACCTATAAATTCACGTGACAAAGAAAAATTAGAAACATTAGAGCATAGATTAGAATAAAAAAATTTCCTTATCACATTGTGCAATTGTTCTTCATATCTTCTCTCATCTCCTTAGGAGTCCTCTTGTTCAAGTGTATAGGCTTTTATGGTATATTCAACCAACTTGGCAAGTTGTGTTCTTTGATGGCTCAATCATGGAGAAGCTTCTTTATGCCACCTAATGGGCGTGTTTGTGTTGGCAACAAAAGATTTGATTGAAGCTTCAAGTGACGTCTCACTAAAGGTGTTAATCCGAGCTTGCAACCTTGCAAATATATCATCATTATAGCTCTTTTGACGTTGTGCCCATGAATAAGTGTCCATGATGATGTTTTGAATCTCGCACTCAAAGGAAACTAAAGATCAAATTGAAAAAAAAAAAAATAAAACAAACAAAAATAATAGAAAAATAAAGAAAAGAAAATTACACAAATCAGAAATACTCACAACCTACCTAAATACAAAAGTTAGTGATATTCACAAATACAACAAAGACTAAATCAATAAGACTCGAGTGTTTCTGATAGTGTCCATTCTCGGCAACGATGCCAAAAACTTGATTTTTGTTTTTTAGTGCATATGGCACGGAGCATGTTATTCTTAATAAGTTTAATCAATAATTTCTTGATCTCATAGTTGACTGTTCAAAAAAATGATATCCATATCTCAAATTAATATATTTGAGCAAAGCAATGCATTTTAACAGTCTAACTTATCAAGGGGCCCATGGATATCTCTCCTATAATTAAGAGGGACAAATTCCTTCACTATCAATCATATTCCTCTCCCTAATTTATTCTATATTCAACAGTGATCTAATTTATTATCTAGTTAAAGACAACTTTAGACAATGTCAAAATATAAATTTATCAAGTAGGAAACTATGATGGATTCAGGTCAAAGGACTTTTAATATCATTATGGCTAGAAAGTACTTATAGCATGTTCCATGAAGTACTCTTATAGTAGGTCATGTCCAATACAATGTTCTCTAACATTTATTTATATTTTGACTTTGATATCACATATATCCATGATTAGAAAAACATAGCCATCGAGTTACAAACATACTAATCTTAATTTATTATTCTTTCACTAATAATAATCGATCAGGGACAGTTTAGAATAGTCATTGTATTGATTGTAGGGTTTTACTATTAAGTCACGTACTCGATGACCACAAAACTAAATGCACAATTTATGAAAAGAAAATGCTTCGTATTATTACATAATACATAAAAACAATAGCATAAGGAAAAATTGACTCTAGGGTACATCTTTAACAATCTCCCACTTGCACTAAGACCAATTTGACATAAACTATAATCCCATTGATCTAGTATGACCATCATGTTTAGACGATGGGAGATGCTTTGTCAATAGATCTGTAACATTGTCATCAGTTATTACCTTGCATACTTGACATCTCATCTATCAACAATTTCTTGAATGAGATGAAAACATCTAAGTATATGTTTGAATCACTGATGTGATATTGGTTCCTTAGCTTGTGCAATGACTCCATTGTTGCCACAATAAAGATCTGCTGGGTTCACAATATTAGGAACTACATCTAGTTCTGTAATGAACTTTTTAATCCAAACTGCTTCTTTAGCTGCAGCTAAGGCAGCTACATACTTAGCTTCTGTAGTAGAATCAACTACAATGTCTTGCTTTGAACTTTTCCAACTTACAACACCTTCATTCAAACAAAATAGAAAACCTAATTGTGATCTGTAATCATTTATGTCGGTTTAAATACTAGCATCAGTATAACCATTTACAACTAGTTCGCCTTTTTATCCTCCATAAACTAAGAACATATCTTTAGTTCTTTTAAGTATTTCAATATATTCTTGACAGCAGTTTAGTGTGGCTCTCCAAGATTTGACTGAAACCTACTTGTCATGCTCAATGCATATGACACATTGTGTTGAGTACATAACATGGCATATATGATAGATCCTATAGCAAAAGCGTATAGTATCTTTTTCATGCACTCTTTTTCATCCTTCGTGGAAGGACTTTGAGTTTTGCTGAGCTTAATGTCATGTGACATTAGCAAGAATCCTCTCTTAGAGTCTTGCATACTGAACCTTTTTAGTAACTTGTCAACATATGCACTTTGACTTAGTCCAATTAGCTTTCTAGGTCTACCTCTATAGATCCTTACACCTAAAATGTAGATAGCTTCACCTAAGTTTTTTATTGAGAAACAATTTCCCAACCATGTCTTTACACTTTGTAGAGTTGGGATGTTGTTTCTAATGAGTAAGATGTCATCAACATAAAGTACCAAAAAGACTATTGCATTCCCACTGGTTTTCTTATAGACACAAGGCTCATATTCATATTTGATAAAGTTAAATTCTTTAATTGCTTCATCAAAATGAAGATTCTAGCTTGGAGATGCTTGCTTCAATCCATAAATGGATCTTTGAAGCTTGCACACTTTATTAGACTTCAAAGGATAATCAAAACCCTCAAGTTTTATCATGTACACATCCTCGAGTAAGTTTCCATTAAGGAACGTGGTTTTGACATCCATTTGCCAAATCTCATAATCATAATATGCTGCTATGATAAGAAGAATTCTAATAGATTTAAGCATTACAACTGGCGAAAAGGTTTCATCATAGTCTATACTATGAGTTTGTTTATAACCTTTTGCTACCAGTCGTGCTTTGTGAGTATGCACATTTCCCTCCATGTCTATTTTCTTTTTTGAAAACCCATTTACACCTAATAGTTTTTAAACCTTCAGGTGGATTAACCAAAGTCCATACGTGGTTATCATACATGGATTGCATCTCAGACATCATGGCCTCTAACCATTTTCCAGAGTCAGAACTCTTAATGGCTTCTTGATAGGAAGTGGGTTCATCATGAATCATAAGCTCTACTTTGTGATCGTTAGTGATGAGGAATATATATATCTCAGGTTACTGATGAACCCTATCAGATCTTCGAGGTCCTTGTTCTATAGAAGTAGGCTCATCTTAGAATTGTAAGCCACCTAATCGAGGTTCATTATTCAGTTTAGATACTAATTATGACTCTTGAATCTCATCAAGATGTGTCTTACTCCCATTGATTCTTCTGGAAGTAAATTCCTTTTCAAGAAAGAATCCATTTTGAGCAACAATTACTCTATTTTATTTTGGGAGATAAAATTGGTATCCTTTAGTTTCTTTAGGATACCCCACAAATATGCATTTATCTGATTTGGGTGTAAGTTTATCAGAAAATAAGCGCTTCACATAAATTCTGCAACCCCAAATCTTGAGAAATGACAAACTAGATTATCTCCCAGTCCATATCTCATACGACATTTTCTGAACCGATTGAAATGGAACCCGATTTAGTATGAATGCAGTAGTCTATAAGTATAACCCCAAAAGGAGATTGGAAGATCAGTTTTTTGAAACCCCAACAAAAACCAACCTTAGAGTAAAGGGGTTGGGATGCATATCATATTTTCTTTCATGCATAAATATATTTTTATATGATTTTATGTGCCTTGGATATGTGATTTGTAGCCTAGATGGCTCGATTGTGGTTGTTGTGTAAGAACGGCAAAATGATAATTTTGCTTGAGGAGGAATTAGGGAGATAGCTTGAGGATTAAATAGGAAAAATATTTGGGAGAGAAAATAAGAACAAGAGTTGTTGTGGTTTAGTGGTTAGAGCTTTGGAATAATTCCTTGAGGTCTTGAGTTCAAATTCCATCAATTGAGTTTTAGCATGATTAAATTTTATTTTTATTTAGGAAGGCTATATTTCGGCCTTGCATGCCTTAGGGAAGACTAGGAGTGTTGTCCTAGGGGAGACATGATAGGAATGTCCTAATTCTACTCTTATGCCCTACAAAAATTTCTAAGGGATTCATACCCTTCTTGATCTCTAACTTTCCTTACATCTTAACCAATTAGGTTGTTCCATTTATCTAAGCCATTTTATTTCCAGAAAATTTTCAGCAAGCTTTTTTGATCTTGGAGTGTCGAAAATGTCTGTGTGAGAATGTCTTCTTGACCGAAAATGGGGAGGAGTTGTGGAAGGTTCCCAAGGGAATTAATCTCCATGGTTGAATCTTCAAACTCCAACCTATGTGAGTTCATCTTCTTCATGTAGTAATCTGGAAATTTTTCCAGCTTCTTGATCAGTCCCATTGTCGAAAATTTCAGCCATCTTTCCCTCCTAAATACTACCAAAAAAATAGCCATCTTGACCAGCTTGAAGTCTAAAATTATAAGGCCAAAACCGGACTGCACAAAAGCTGTGCAAACCAGAAAATTTTTTGGACAGCTTTTGCAGCAAAATAGTCCGAAAAACCCAGCAGTTCTTCTACCTTTTTAACCAACAATTCAACCTTGTTTTTCCTCCATAAAGAAGGCTGGAAACCAGTCTTAAAGGACCCTCCAATGGCCCTCCAATCCTTCTGCAAGTTGAATGAAAAATGGCAGCAAAATGTGCCCAGAAATTTCCAACAAACTTGCGAAAAATCTGTTCAGAATTTCCAGCTTTGTTTTCTTCTTCACTCTTGTCCGAAACTTCCTCCATTTTTTCTGTACAAACTCACCTTGAACAGCCATGAGCAGAACTTCATCATCTTCTCCATTGTACTACTCGAAAAACAGCTCCATGGCTGCTTCTAAAATCTCTCCCTCAATCACTCCAATCAAACCATCAATTGAAGTCCAGAATTTTAGCAAGAGATATCAGCAAACTACCATAGATTAACCCTCAAACAACCAGAAAATTCCTTCACCATTGTACACCATATTTTTTGCCACTCTAAAGCTCCTTCAACCATCATTCATCTCAGCAAAAATCACAGCCAGGCAGCTGGCCATTGAATCTTCCAAAAGCTCTCCATTAACCAAGATATTTTTATCATATTTGTTTCCAAAATTAATTCCCTAAACTATTCTTTTTGAATTTCAAACAACCAGCCTTCCTTTTCCTCTCAAATCTGAAAATCCAATTACCAAAAAACCATTCAAACAATTCAGCTACCCTTCTCCTGCAGAATTTTGGCCAGCTTCAACCAATTTCTCTCCATTCTCTCCAAACCTTCAAGAACATCAAGAACACATACTAACATTCTCACGCCTAAGACCACTCCAAACCTCTCCAATCTTCTCCCAAAACTCTAGATCACACCTACTCAACCCCTTGAAACCACTTCTACAATTTTTAACATCAAATACCGAAATCAAAGTCTCACTTTTGGATCAAAAACCAAAATTTTCTTGAAGGCTCAAGAGCACCTTCAAGGTAAGCATGAATGATAATTTGTCTTCAACTCTTAATGAATACACACACACACACACACACACACACACACATACACACACACACACACACACACACACACATATATACTAATAGACTTTCTCTTTCTCTCTCTCTCTCTCGACTGAATGGTTAATCCAACCATGGCCAATTTTTCTTCTCCCTCTTTGGACGAATCAAGCTATCCACGCGAGAGGATTCTTTCGAAACTTCTCCAAGGTAGTCATCATTCAAGTAAGCCTCTTCAATCTTCTCTTTAAATTCTAGATTTATGTCTCTTAGATGTAGTTGGATGAGGATGGAATATATTTGGAGATTGAGTATGTGTTTACATGGTGGAGTTGAGATTGAAGCATGAATGAATATGTTTATATGATGGAGTTGGGATTGATGCATGATGATGATTGGTCTTGGTTAGATTATATGATGCTTTAGAGTTTGTTGCATGCCTTTATGTCGTGAGTAGTATGATTAATCAAGCATGTTAGAGATTATGTCACTTTTGGTGAATAGGGTTTATGTTCTTGTATTCTTGTTGAGGCCATGCATATGATTATGTTTAGTGGAGTTGAGATCATGTGTTGGTAAATTTAAATCTATGCCTTTATTCATGATTTGGATGATTTGATGATTGGTGTAGAGTGTATGTTCATGATTATGGTTAGCAATAGAAATTATGATCATGACCTTGTTGTCCCTAAGCTAGTTAAGTTAGCCAATTTTATTTCATCAATAAAAATGATCTATGTTATAATTTCTCCTAGTGATTTCAAAAACCCTTGGAAAATATGGTTTTGAACGATTATATAAAATAATAATATTTTATTCAAATAAATAATAGCTTTTGTTAAAGAAATAAAATATATAGATATTATATATAATAATATCATTTAATCAAGCCTTTTATATAAATAATCATAATAGGTAAAATATTAATTTTGAAAGTCATATATTCAGAAATACTAATAAAATTTATTTAATCAAAACATAATAAAATTTACTTGCTATTAATTTTATTTACCAATTATTTTCTAACCATTAGTTATTATAAATCATTACTTTAAATAATACTATCTAGGACCTAGGATCCTTCATCAAATAAACCCTGATTTATTTATGGCAGGATTTAAACCTACAACTTATTAGTAGCTATTTTCACAAACCCTAGTATTTTAATATCAAGCTAGATTTATTTTATAAATCCTTTTATTTATTATTTAGCCTTAAAGTTTGGGATACTAGGGTCATGATTGTAGTAGGTTGAGTTAAGATTAATTGTGAAAGCAAATTGTGGCTTGAGTTTAATTTTGGCTTATGTTTACCCCAGGCGGGGTTAGGCCAACTTTTGGAGATCTCTAATTTTATCTCGAGCAAAGGATTAGGTAAGCTCCTGCATAAAACTTGTTTGTTGTAAAAGGTTACTATGACAAGCTAAAAGCGAAGTTTTTGAGCACTGATTTGGTAAAGGCAATTAAGGACAGTTTCCTTTCTTGTTTCAATCACACCAATTATTTGAAAATCAACATGCAGTTTTACTCAAATACAAAACTATTTCTAGAACTAATTTTTGACGAAGACTTTGGAAACCCTTGATTGCCATTTTCAAGTAAAGCTATGTTTTATCAGTTTTCTCCCAAGTGGAATGAACTACATTGAGTACTCAATAAGGGTAGGCTAGTAGTACTAGTTTTGAAGAGCAAGAGTAAGTCTTCTAGCAGGAGGCCACCTCCAAAAGATGAACTCAACTTAGAGAAACGTCAGTACTACTTAGTCATGCCGATCCGAGATAGCAGTTTTTAGTCATGTGGATTGTGTGTTGCCGGAATGGACAACCGGTTTTGTTTTGGTGTAGAGAAGGAGGAGAATCTTACCCGATAAGCCGATCACCTACCTTTTTTGTCAGTCTGCACAAAGTGTGGCATTCTGATCGTTGTATGGTTATAGGGCCCAATGTGTGGTAACCCATAGCCGCCTTTTGGGTGGTTGATTTTATTACTCATGTATGGTTGGAAAAGCTAAAACGCCACTCTTATTTTTAACATTGTTTATTGCTTGCCAGTATTTTTCTTATGAACTTCTTACTCCTTGCATTCATGAACTATTTTCACTGGACACTCAAAGCACACATAGACTTACTGAGATTTTTATTTCATCACCATTTTTACCATGATTTTAGGTCGATCCTGCTATGGGGATGAGTAGCTAGTTGTTGCCTGCTTGGAAGATATTCTGATTTATTTTATGTAATGCTTTGGGAGTTGAGAGTGAACAATTTGTATTTATGGATTTATCTTGAATTTTTGGATTGTAATAAGTTTTAATTTTGAAGTATTGCTTTACTTTTATTTGTATGTCCTAGTTATAAAGACCCCTTGTCATTTGGACAGGGCGACATCCCCGGCCCTGTTGGGCCTAGGTAGTGGGGTGTTACAAGTTGTATCAGAGCCTAGGTTTAGGCAATTGTTGATAGTATATGTTCTATTTATTTAAGTTCTAATCTTTATCTAACAAATATTGTTTATGCTCTAGTATGGTTAAACTACTTAGAACCGCAAGGAAGGGGCAGCAATGGCATACCTCTATCCCTATTTACCCAGAAAACCTTCCAGTTCCTCAGTCAGTTATCCCTTTGGAAGATAGCAGTGATGACGAGGTCCCGATCCATGAGCCACCCCTAATTTCGGTGATAGAAATAAGTTCTGAAAGTGAAGATAAAGAGATAGCCGTGGTGAATGTTTCCCATCCTCCTAATCCCGTAGTAGATTTATCAGCAGATAGTGATGACCCGGGGGAGATAGATTATGAGTCTCCACCTAGGCCTTCTTTCATTCTTCCATCTAGTCGAGTTGAGACCGGGAAGAGTTCTAGGCGACTCGGGAAAGAGCCAATGAAGGGGTTTGCCAGTGGGGCTGGGGTAGACTTCTTTAAGAACTCTGGGGGATGGTTGTATGAGGCTGATTTTGAGGACTCTGATGAGGATTAGAGGGCTAAGAGTAAATTTGATCAGGGTGTTTATTTATTGTTTTCGTAAACTTTTTTGTTAAGGAGTTTTGAAAAACCTTAGAGGCGGGGTGAATAAGGTTTTTTTGGCAAGAAAAAAAAAATTTTTCCGAAGAGTCCAAAATGCTGAACTAGAATGATCACAAAGATACTTGGACTGACTTTATTGATGCATTAAAAGCTGTCCAAGCACTCGTAGATGTGTATTCAGATTTAGACAGTGAAAGATCATAAAAACAATATACATGAACCACTGAAATAAAATGAGACAAGAGATGTATAGTGGTTTGATCAACAATGATCTATGTCCACTACCTTAAGCCTCACACTTAAGGATTTTCAACCCTATTTCATTAACCTCACTTAATAGAACAACCACATACAAGAGAGGATCACCACACTAGGTTTTACACAACCTCTCAAACACATCAAGGCTCACCCCTATGGGTTTTACACCACCACCTTGAACAATCACACAACAAGGATCATCCCTATGGGTTTTACCACACAACCTTGAACATACACACAACAAGGATCATCCCTATGAGTTTTACCACACAACCTTGCTATTACAAGCTGAGAATTGAAAATCAATAGAACAGAGATAAGCTCACTTACTTGAGCAGATATTCTCTCGGATACAAGCACAAAATACTTTTATCTTTGATACACAATGAACTCACTTTGAAGCTAAGATAAAAGGAGATTTTTGAAGATATTGAGCAATAGTGTTTCTAAGATGGATGTTTCAAAAATTTTACTTGTAATCTGGCTTTAAGGACTATTTATAGAGCCAAAAAGTGGAGTGCCAACGGTCATAAAAAAACGGCTATAAATTTTTCTGTTTAAACTCATCCGAGTTTTGGACTCAGGTTTTGGACGAAGATGCATCCAAAAGTTAAGTCCAAAATGGCACATCCCTGACGGACAATTTTTCAACCCGGTTTACAGGATTTTGTATGAACCTTTTGGATTCTAACTGTATCATCCAAAATTCTGTGAATTCTAAAAACTTTGAAAATCATCTCCTTTGAAGCTTCAAGGTAAAGCCAAATGAATCGAAAGATAAGAGGACATAGGAAATAATAAGTATACCTTAATGAACACTTCCTAGTCTAATATTCTTCATAAAAAGTCTTCTTGATGTATAACTCCTTATACTTGATTTTCCAATTGATCTTCCATTCTTGAAATCGGTGATGAAGGAGTCGCCAACAATTCTTATCTAAAGACTTTAGAAGAACAAAGGTCAATCATGTCCTATCACAATAAATTGACATGATAGTCCATATCAACGTTTGTCATAAATCAAAACATAAAAGAAGGCCCTTAGGGCTAACAATCTCTCCCTTTTTGAGTGATGAAAAACATGACACATTTGATATGTATATAGAGATAACATGATGAGCAAAAGGTGCAAATAATTGTAACAAGTCTCATAGAGATCTTATGAGAAACCATATCTCAATAATCCTAAAGCATATCATATCTCTATATAAATATTCAAAGTAATTTGATAGAGATAAAATGCTAAAAAGCCCCCCCCCCCCTCCCCCCTAAATATATGCTTATGTGATAATTTTGAACATAAGAGGGAATAGAAGAAGTAACGATTTATTCATCCAGAAAGTGTATCCAAAATCGTTTTGGAAGAACTTGTGTTTTCATAATATCTTTTTGGATAGGACTTTTGGATGTCCAAAACATTTTTCAAAAACTGCTTATAAGAATATTTGTTTTGGATACAAAGTTTCTGAGTCCAAAACTCCCCCTGATTCGATGCACCAAAAATTTATCACAGAATTTTTGTTTCAAGGATCCAATTATCATTCAGAAATCTGTGTTATAAAATTGAACTTTCACAAATTGAGGAATTTTTCAGAAAAATTTGTGAACAATGAATCAGAAATTTTCATCACAGTTTTGATTTACCTGCGCAACTGTTCATATCATAAATGGTTCATGTTGTTACTTCGGAATTCAATAACTGTTCATATAGCAGTTTCAGTTTTTCAAAGGGTTTCAACTTCCATAGCAGTTACTTTGCTGAACAAAAATCAAACATTAACAGTCTAATATTAGTCATGTAGAATCCATGCAGAACTCATAACATTTTATTTTTGGATATCAACATGTAGATCAAATTCATATGCAGTCGTAACATGCAAACTTTACATTTTCTATCAATTACTGCATACTAACAATTTCATACAGCTTATATTGTAGACTATAACATTTTCAGATTAGCATATGTCTTGCAAACAACATCATGCCAACAGTCATGCAGACTAACATTCAACAATTTTCACAACAGTTTCATTTTTTCATTTTCTCCTTATCAACATGTGGATCTATCTAACATTTTCTTTCTCCCCCATAATAACTATCATCTCTCCCATATTCATTGTCATTTTCTTTCTTCCCCTTTGTCATCAATCAAAAATAAGCATAGCAGAAGGAGAAGTAATATGCATTTAACAGTCATCAGATAGATAATAGGTATGACAGAGAATAAAAGTTAAAAAAGTATCAGAAATTATCCAAAGACAGAATATAAATGACTTAAAAAGTAAATTGTTCAACTGTGGCAGAATGTAAGTTGTTCATCAACCCACGGTGTTACCCAAGAAAACAGTCTAGGAAATATTAATGGTTTCACCCTTGGATCCAGTACCCTTCTTGGAAAACTGACCAGCTATTCTGTTGGATTTTCGCTTTACAACCACATGCTTCTGTCTTTTTCCTTTGGGTTTGGGAGAAGGAGGAGGAATATCTTTTTTCTGGACAGGGGAAGGCTGTGAAGATGGTTCAGGTGAGGGTTCAGGAAAGGGAACCTTGATATCTGCAGGCGGTTCATTCTTGTCCTCTGAAGATTGTTCATCCTTTTCATGATCAGATATAGAGGCGGAAGGCTTAGCAGAATGCTCAATGACAGAAATTTTGTTCCCTAAGTTCTTGATTTCTGAGCTAAGAGATCTAATTTCTCTGCAAAGGAGTTGATTGCACTCAGAATATCCTCAGACAAACCCATGTCATGAACATTGCCTTCATCAAATTTTCTTTTAGAACCAGAGAAAGTCTTTCCTTCGTCCTTAATTTTCATCAGGTTCTCTCTTTCTTTTCCAGCAGTTTCTCTAAGCAATTTCCAAGAATTATTCTCTCTTACATATCCCATCTTTTCAAAGGAGTTATAGCTATAAACATTTATTTTTGAGGGATCAGAAGTAACAGAACTTAAATCAATATTGAAAAATCTGAAGACTTTGGTTAATAAATTTCCAAACGGAAGAGCCTTGCTAGAAGTATTTCTAGACTGCAACATTAATTTTGTTGCTAGAAATCCAAAGTTAATCTGTCTCCCCTCAGCTAAGGCAAGCATGACCACTATTTGAAGTGTGCTAATAGAGGTCTTATGACCGGAACTGGGTACAACAATGGTAGAAACCATATGATGAAGGATTCTACCCAATCCATTCAGCTATTTAGAACTGCAATTTCCAGAGATCTCAAAGCTTTTTCCACCAGTAAACAACTTCTCAAAATTTTTCAGAATAAAAATTTCATTTCCTTCAGGAAATTTGTTCAACTCAAAATACTGAAAACCAGCATCACGAACATCACAGATTCTGTTTAGCATTCTAAGGTCAAATTCAAAATCTTTTCCTTTCACTCGTGTCACATACCACCTAATCATGAATCCTCCCTCTGTTTCTTCCAATTTGTCCTTTCTCAAATTTGCATAAAATTCCCAGACTAAAGGAGTGTAGATTTTCTCATCAACTGATAGCAAACTCCCCCACCCGATATAATCAAACATATCCAGAATATTTGACAAGTTCAGAAAAGTAGAGTGGTTCACTCGATAGGCAGAAATAATAGTTCGATTTCTAGAGACCCAGTCATTGTATTCAAATTCACATTTGGAGTCGAGAAATCGAGGTACCTGATTTGCAGAACTCAGTTGTTCGGAGGAAGATTCAGACGAATTATAATGAGAGGCCGAGAAGTGAGGTTGAGGAGAAGCTTCCTTTGCTTTCGCTTTGCCCTTTGTTGAACCCGAAACCTTTTTCATTAACACCGGAGAAGATTTTTGCTCCTTCTTAGGTTTTGGAACGGTGGATTTTGTCTTGGCCATTGAAGGATTCAAGTTTTTACAGAGCTTTTTGTGTTTTCAGAGAAGAAGAACACGGAGGAATTGTTTTGGAAGAATGACGGTTTCAAGGGTTTTGAGAAAGAGAAAATCAGATAGCTTTGAATGTCTAGGATAGTATGAGAACAATGTGCCTTGAAAACATGTGTTTTTCTGAGGAGTTTTGAAAAACGCGCAAATTAATTTTTTTGAAACACGAAATTTGGAATAAAAGAATATCAAGTATTGATTTTGGAACAAGACCAGGTCCGAAATCATTGTCCAAAAGAGTGTTTCCCTGAAATGCATTTTGGATGTAGGAATTAGATTCTAGTACTGCGTCCAAAACAAGAACATGGTATTTTGGATGTAGAGTTTTGTTTCCAAAACCTTTTTCTGCACAATTCCTACACAAGAAGAACTTACATAAAAAGATTATTTATCAAATTCTTGTAATACCCAAACCTCTTCTCAAATTGTTGAACCTGTCCTCAGCTAGAGGTTTAGTGAAGATATCTGCAAGTTGTTCATCCGTTGAGACATATTCAACACACACATCTCCTTTGAGTACATGGTCTCAGATGAAGTGATGTTTAACTTCAATGTGCTTTGTTCTCGAGTACTGCACTGGATTTTTTGTTAGATTTATAGCACTTGTATTATCACACATTATAGGAACACAGTTAAAATTTAAATTGAAATCTCGCAGAGTATTCTTCATCCATAAGATTTGAGCACAACAGCTTCCTGGTGCAATATATTCATCCTTAGTGGTGGATAATGATACGCAAGCTTGTTTATTACTGTGCCATGATACCAGTGAGTGTCCAAGAAATTCACAATGGCCACTAGTACTTTTTCTTTCAACTTTACACCCTGCATAATCTGCATTAGTATATCCTATAAGATCAAAGGTGTTAGTACGTGGATATCATAATCCATAATCATATGTCCTAATAAGATATCGAAGTATGCGTTTAACTGCACTTAAATGAGATTCCTTCGTACAAGATTGAAATCGAGCACAAAGATATACTGAAAACATGATATCTGGTCGACTAGCAGTAAGATATAGTAGACTTCCAATCATACCTCTATATTTTCGTTCATCTACCTCCTTACCCTTTTCATCTTAGTCAAGTTTTATAGATGTGCTCATGGGTGTGCTGATTTCTTTTGCTTCATTCATTCCAAACCTTTTGAGTAACTCTTTGGCATACTTTGCTTGGTTAATGAAGATTCCATCTTTAGTTTGCTTAATTTGCAGTCCAAGAAAGAAGTTCAATTCTCTCATCATACTTATTTCAAATTCTTGTTGCATAGTCTTAGCAAATATCTTACACAAGGAGTCATTAGTAGCGCCAAAGATAATATCATCAACATAGATTTGGATGATTCGTAAGTCACCAGAGCAATCAGATTTGATAAACAAGGTATTATTAATTAAGCCTCTAGAAAATCCTTTTGAGATTAGAAAACCACTAAGCCTTTCATACCAAGCTCTAAGAGCTTACTTTAATCCATAAAGAGCTTTAGATAGTTTGAAAACATGATTTGGGATAGAGCTCATGAGAAAAACCAGGTGGCTGCTCAACGTACACTTCTTCTTCAATAAAGCCATTTAAGAAATCACTTTTGACAATCCATTTGATAGAGTATAAAATTTTTAAAAGATGCAAAAGCAAGTAACATTCTAATAGATTCTAATCTAGCAACAGGAGCAAATGTTTCATCGTAGTCAATGCCTTCCTCTTGATTAAATCCTTGTGCTACCAATCTAGCTTTGTTTCTAATTACAACTCCGTTTTCATCAAGTTTGTTTCTAAAAACCCATTTTGTTCCAATAACAGGATGATCATGCGGTCTAGGAACAAGTTTCCAAACTTGATTTCTTTCGAATTGATTCAACTCTTCTTGCATGGCAATAATCCAAAATTCATCATGTAATGCAATATCGATGCTGTTAGGTTCAATATTTGAAAGAAGAGCAAAGTTGTCGATAAAATACCGTCGAGTTTTAACTCCTTGGTTTAGATCTCCAATGATTTGCTCCTTTGGATGGCCTGATTTGAATTTCCAATCGTTTGGCAATTGATGATTTGTAGAATCTTTAGTTTGATCTTTCTCTTGTTCATTCTGTAATTCTTCGATCTCCTCCTCTTTTGCATGAGTATCTAATGATGGAGCATTTACTTGATCTAACTTAGCTTCATTTGAATTTCCTACATCATCATCATTTCTTTTTGACGTATAAATGTTAGATTCATCAAATACAACATGCACAGATTCTTCCACACAAAGTGTTCTTTTATTGTATACTCTATAAGCTTTCTTGTTGGAAGAATATCCAAGAAATATAGCCTTATCGGACTTGCTATCAAATTTTCCAAGATTATCTCTTGTATTTAGAGCAAAACATTTGCATCCAAAAACTTTAAAATAAGAGATAGAAGGAGTTTTGTCAAACATAAGTTCAAAAGGAGTTTTTCTTAAAAATGGTCTTAACATAACTCGGTTTATTGTATAGCATGCTGTGTTAACAGCTTCCACCCAAAAGTATTTTGGAAGAACATTTTCACAAAGCATTGATCTAGCCATTTCTTGCAAGGTCCGATTTTTCCTTTCAACAACACCATTTTGTTGAGGAGTTTTAGCTGCTGAGAAATTATGAAAGATTCCATTTTCATCACAAAAGAGAGTGAATTCACTGTTACAAAATTCTTTTCTATTGTCACTTCTGATAGAGACCAATTTGCATCCAACCGAGTTTTGGATGCGCTTAATCAGTTTTGAAAATTCAATAAAGGCTTCATCTTTTTTTCCAAGAAATAATGTCCCGGTAAATCTAGAAAAATCATCAACAATTACATATGCGTATTTTTTACCACCAAGACTAGCAGTCCTCATAGGTCCAAATAAATCCATATGAACTAATTCAAGAGGTTTTGAGGTGAAGATCATTTTCTTTAGTTTAAAAGAAGTTTTGATTTGCTTTCCAAATTGATATGCATAATAGATTTTGTGTTTTATCAAATTTCATTTTTGAAAGCCCTCTAACAAGTTCTTTTGAGGATAGTTTGTTTAATAAATCAAAAGATACATGCCTAGTCTCCTATGCCAAAGATAACCATCATTATCATGAACGGATAGACATCTAATTCCATTAGCTACAAGGTCATTAAGATAAAACACATATACATTTCCCATGCGTTTGGCCAGTAAAGATGATTTCGAGATTTCCACTGTTAAGTATAGTGCAAGAATCTTTTTCAAAAATAACTTTGCAACCATTGTCATAAAGTTGGCTAATGCTGAGCAGGTTATATTTCAAATCATCAATAAGTAAGACTTGCTTTATAAATGTTAATGAACCTTTATCAATATTACCAATGCCGAGAATCTTCCCTTTTTTTCTTGTCTCCAAATGTAACAAATCCTTCATTTGTTGTCTGAATATCTTCTAGCAATGCTGCATTTCTAGTCATGTGTCTTGAACAACCGCTGTCCAAGAACCACTTGGTAAAGCTTAAAGACCGTACCTCATTTTCCAAAGCCATGAAGCAAATGTTGGCAGTTTCTTCCTCTGATTCTTCATCTCCATATTCATCATTTAAGTCCCAAGCTCCCATCAATCCTTTACCTTTCTTGATTTTCTGGTCTTTCCTCTTCTTAGACACTTTTCCTTCCTTTTCTTTTGCAACCGGACAGTCTGCAATGAAGTAATCCGTGCTTTTACATTCAAAGCATTGAGGTTTGAAGCTGGAGGTTTGTCCTTTCTATCTTATAAGCTTCCTTCTTCGTTTGTAGTTTCCTTTAAACATCCTTCTGAATTTTTTTGCTATCATTGCTAAGTCATCACTGTCCATGCCTTCACTGCTTTCCGAAGAGCTTGTTTCTTCATCTTCACTTTCAGCTTTTAGAGCAATCCCTTTTCTGCCTTTATCATGATCATCAGATTTATGAAACCTTTTAAGCTTCATCTCATGAGTTAAAAGAGATCCGATCAACTCTTCAGTAGGTAAGGATTTCAAATCCTTGGATTCTTCAACAGCAAGAGTTTTAGGCTGCCAGTTTTTTGGTAAAGCATCAAGAATTTTTCGATTTTGTTCCCTAAGGGAATAAACCTTTCCGTAAGCTTTCAGACCATTTGAGATATTAGTAAATCTTATGAACATGTAAGTGATGCTTTCATTTGTCTTCATAGTAAAAAATTCATAATCATGAATAAGAAGCCATAGTTTTGATTCTTTGACTTGATTTGTCCCTTCATGGGTGACTTCTAGCAATCTCCACATATCATGAGCTGAATCACAACCACTAACACGGTTGTATTCAGTCGTATCTAGTGCACAACATAAAATATTCATAGCTTGAAAATTTAGAGTCATTTTTGCATTGTCTTCCACACTATACTCTTCATTTTGTTTAGGTATTTTTATGCCACCAATCATCTTTGATGGAATAAAAGGACCATTCTCTATTAAACTCCATAACTCGAAGTTAATAGAACACACATAAATCTTGATTCTATTTTTCCAGAAGGTATAGTTGCTTCTATTAAACAAAGGTGGACGATTTGTTGAAGATCCTTCAACATATGAAAGAGAAGACGAGCTTGCCATTAAGATCTTTTCTACAAGGCTGTTAAACCAAAAGTATGCAGACCTCTCTCTGATACCAAATGAAAAACCTTAGAGGGGGGTAAATAAGGTTTTTGGCAAGCAAAAATAATTTTTCCGAAGAGTCTAAAATGCTGAACAAGGATGATCACAAAGATACTTGGACTGACTTTATTGATGCATTGAAAGCTGTCCAAGCACTCGTAGATGTGTATTTAGATTTAGACAGTGAAAGATCATAAAAACAATATACATGAACCACTGAAATAAAATGAGACAAGAGATGTATAGTGGTTCGTTCAACAATGATCTACGTCCACTACCTTAAGCCTCACACTTAAGGATTTTCAACCATATTTCATTAACCTCACTTAATGAAACAACCACATACAAGAGAGGATCACCACACTAGGTTTTACACAACCTCTCAAACACATCAAGGCTCACCCCTATGGGTTTTACACCACAACCTTGAACAATCACACAACAAGGATCACCCCTATGGGTTTTACCACACAACCTTGAACATACACACAACAAGGATCACCCCTATGGGTTTTACCACAGAACCTTGCTATTACAAGTTGAGAATTGAAAATCAATAGAACAGAGATAAGCTCACTTACTTGAGCAGATATTCTCTCGGATACAAGCACAAAATACTTTTATCTTTGATACACAATGAACTCACTTTGAAGCTAAGATAAAAGGAGAATTTTGAAGATATTGAGCAATAGTGTTTCTAAGATGGATGTTTCAAAAATCTTACTTGTAATATGGCTTTAAAGGCTATTTATATAGCCAAAAAGTGGAGTGCCAACGGTTATAAAAAACGATTATAAATTTTTCTATTTAAACTCATTCGAGTTTTGGACTCGGGTTTTGGACGAAGATGCATCCAAAAGTTAAGTCCAAAATGGCACATCCTTGACGGACAATTTTTCAACCCGGTTTACAGGATTTTGGATGAACCTTTTGGATTCAAACTGTACCATCCAAAATTCTGTGAATTCTAAAAACTTTGAAAATCATCTCCTTTGAAGCTTCAAGGTAAAGCCAAATGAACCAAAAGATAAGAGGACATAGAAAATAATAAGTATACCTTAATGAACACTTCCTAGTCTAATATTCTTCATAAAAAGTCTTCTTGATGTATAACTCCTTATACTTGATTTTCCAATTGATCTTCCATTCTTGAAATCGGTGATGAAGGAGTTGCCAATAATTCTTATCTGAAGACTTTAGAAGAACAAAGGTCAATCATGTCCTATCACAATAAATTGACATGATTAGTCCATATCAACGTTTGTCATAAATCAAAACATAAAAGTAGGCCCTTAGGGCTAACAAGTTTCATTCCTATTTCCTGTTTAAATTCAAAGTTATGCAAATAAAATTTGAGAAAAAATTTATGAGCAATTCTTTATACAAAAACTTGCATATGATTTTCTTTTACTTAAACCTGAATATGAATGCATGCTTAAAATATTTTAAAATTGAATGCATAAACTCATTATCTGGGCATGGTTTAGAATTGCACCCAAGCGCCGTGTAGACACATAAGGCAGGAGAGTTTCGGAGGCAGATCTTGTGGCACCAAAGGTTGAAACGACTCAAATGCAGTCACCCAACAGTGGAAATGAGAGCGAGCCAGATTTGGAAATGGGGTCAGAGGAACTTGTTAGAGGGACAATGGGGCAAGCATTCAGCAAGATGACCGAGATTCTTCAGACTTTGACTGAGCGGAGGATATTCCCAAGACAACCTTCAACACAAGATATGGTCATTATTTCATGGTAATGCCATTCATGGTAACCAATGCTCCTGCAGTATTTATGGATTTGATGCATCAAGTGTTCCGACCTTACTTGGACAAGTTCGTGGTGGTCTTTATTGACGACATCCTAATTTATTCCAAGAGTTCGAAGGAACATGCAGAACATCTGAAGCTGGTATTGGAGAAGCTTCGGGAGCACAAGCTATTCGCCAAGTTTAACAAGTGTGAGTTCTGGCTAGATAGTGTAACATTTCTTGGTCATGTACTGACCAAAGAAGGAATCAAGGTAGACCCAGTAAAGGTCGAAGCAGTGTTGGACTGGAAGCAACCGGAGAACATCACCGAGATTCAGAGCTTCTTGGAATTGGCTGGTTACTATAGGAGGTTCATCAAAGGATTTTCAACGCTCGCATCACCTATGACTCGATTGCTGAGGAAAGATGTCTCATTTGTTTGGAGTGAGAAATGTGAGAAGAGCTTCCAAGAGTTGAAGCAAAGATTGGTGACGGCATCTGTGTTGAGTTTGCCAGAGGGAGATAAGCCTTACGCGTTGTACACCGATGCCTCGAAAGAAGGACTGGGGGCAGTGTTAATACAAGACCAGAAAGTGATCGCTTACGCATCTTGAAAGTTGAGGCCTCATGAAGTCAACTACCCTACACATGACCTGGAGTTAGTTGCTATTGTGTTCGCTTTGAAGAAATGGCGTCATTACCTGTATGGAGCTGAATACGAAGTGTTCACTGACCACAAGAGCTTGAAGTACATCTTCACCCAGAAGGATTTGAATTTGAGACAGCAAAGGTGGATGGAGTTTTTAGAAGAGTACCACTGTCCAATCAACTATCATCCCGGGAAGGCCAATGTTGTTGCTGATACCCTGAGCAGAAAAGTTAATATGGCCAGATTAAGAGTGCAGGAGATTCAAGTAGTTCAGGATGTGTTGGATAGAAGAGTGGAAGTGCAAGAGGAACAAATTGTTGTCAGCAACCTGAAGTTGTTACCGGATCTAAGGCGGGAAATCATGGAAGCTCAGCAAAGTAGCACAGAATTTCAGCTTTTCAAGGACAAGGAACTTAAACGGCAAGGCAGCAAGTTCCGGTAAGATGAAGCGGGACTTTTGCATTTCAAGGATCAGTTGTGTGTACCTGGAGAGCGTCAGTTAAAGGACAAAATTTTGGAAGAGGCGCACAAGAGTAAGTACGCCATTCATTCGGGGGAAGTCAAAATGTACCAGGATTTGAAGAGGACCTATTGGTGGCCTGAAATGAAGCGGGATATGGTTAAATATGTCTCGACTTGTCTCACCTGTCAGAAGGTCAAGGAGGAGCACAAGAAGTCAGCAGGATTGTTGCAGCCATTGCCAATACCTGAATGGAAGTGGGAGGAGGTGACCATGGATTTTGTCACCAGACTTCCTATGTCAAAGACCCAGAAGGACGCTATATGGGTGGTAGTGGATCGACTGACTAAGTCAGCGTATTTCATACTAGTGAATGTAAGAGATTCCATGGAAAAGTTGGCTCAGACCTACGTGCGCGAAATAGTCCGTCTCCATGGAGTGCCTTCAAATATCGTGTTTGACTGAGACCCAAGGTTTACGTCTCGTTTTTGGGGTAAGTTTCAAGAATCGATGGGGTCGAGTCTGAAGTTCAGTACAACGGCGCATCCGCAGACCGATGGACAGTCAGAAAGAGTTATACAGATATTGGAAGATATGCTGAGAGCCTGTGTTCTGGATTTCGGGGATAAGTGGATCGAATATGTGCCACATGCAGAGCTGTCATATAATAATAGTTATCAAGCTTCAATTGGGATGGCTTCGTATGAGGCTCTGTATGGACGCAAGTGTCAGGTACCGCTATATTGGATTTGGTCAGAAAATGGGTACATAAGCAAGACCGGAGAAGATTGTATCCAGGAAATGTTGGACAAAGTTAAGTTAATCAAGGAAAGGTTAAAGGCAGCTCAGAGCTGACAAAAGAGCTAAGCAGACAATGGGCGGAGAGAGTTGGAGTTTCAAGTGGGAGACAGTGTATTTCTGAGATTATCACCAAATAGAGGTATCTTGAAGTATTCGAAGGGTGGAAAGCTGAATTTGAGATATTTAGGACCGTTCCCGGTAAAGGAAAGAATTAGGCCGGTAGCATATTGACTAGACTTGCTAGATAGATTGACGGGGATTCATGATGTGTTTCATGTGTCACAGCTGAAGAAGTACAATGCTGATCCCGGTCATGTTTTGAAAGATGAGCCGTTGGTGTTGCAGCCCAATCTGAGTTATGTGGAGAAACCCATGCGAATATTGGACAGAAGTATCAAGATTCTTCGAAACAAGCAAATACCGATGGTAAAAGTTCAGTGGGAGCATCATGGCATGTGAGATGCCACATGGAAATCAGAAGAGTGGGTAAAGCAGAAGTATCCCGATCTGAAATAGAAGTATGCCGAATTGGACGAAATTCTCCTAAGAAGGGGAGGATGTGAAACCCCAACAAAAACCAACCTTAGAGTAAGGGGGTTGGGACGCATAATCATATTTTTTTGCATGCATAAATATATTTTTATATGATTTTATGTGCCTTGGATATGTGATTTGTAGCCTAGATGGCTCGATTGTGGTTGTTGAGTAAGAAGGGCAAAATGGTAATTTTGTTTGAGGAGGAATTAAGGTGATAACTTGAGGATTAAATAGGAAAAATATTTGGGAGAGAAAATAAGAACAAGAGTTGTTCTGGTTTAGTGGTTAGAGCTTTGGAATAATTCCTTGAGGTCTTGAATTCAAATTCCATCAATTGAGTTTTAGCATGATTAAATTTTATTTTTGTTTAGGAAGGCTATATTTCGGCCTTGCATGCCTTAGGGAAGACTAGGAGTGTTGTCCTAGGGGAGACATGATAGGAATGTCCTAATCCTACTCTTGTGCCCTACAAAAATTTCTAAGGGATTCATACCCTTCTTGATCTCTAACTTTCCTTACATCTTAACCAATTAGGTTGTTCCATTTATCTAAGCCATTTTATTTCCAGAAAATTTTCAGCAAGCTTTTTTGATCTTGGAGTGTCGAAAATGTCTGTGTGAGAATGTCTTCTTGACCGAAAATGGGGAGGAGTTGTGGAAGGTTCCCAAGGGAATTAATCTCCATGGTTGAATCTTCAAACTCCAACCTATGTGAGTTCATCTTCTTCATGTAGTAATCTGGAAATTTTTCCAGCTTCTTGATCAGTCCCATTGTCGAAAATTTCAGCCATCTTTCCCTCCTAAATACTACCAAAAAAATAGCCATCTTGACCAGCTTGAAGTCTAAAATTATAAGGCCAAAACCGGACTGCACAAAAGCTGTGCAAACCAGAAAATTTTTTGGACAGCTTTTGCAGCAAAATAGTCCGAAAAACCCAGCAGTTCTTCTACCTTTTTAACCAGCAATTCAACCTTGTTTTTCCTCCATAAAGAAGGCTGGAAACCAGTCTTAAAGGACCCTCCAATGGCCCTCCAATCCTTCTGCAAGTTGAATGAAAAATGGCAGCAAAATGTGCCCAGAAATTTCCAACAAACTTGCGAAAAATCTGTTCAGAATTTCCAACTTTTTTTTCTTCTTCACCCTTGTCCGAAACTTCCTCCATTTTTCTGTACAAACTCACCTTGAACAGCCATAAGCAGAGCTTCATCGTCTTCTCCATTGTTCTACTCGAAAAACAGCTCCATGGCTGCTCCTAAAATCTCTCCTTCAATTACTCCAATCAAACCATTAATTAAAGTCCAGAATTTCAGCAAACTACCATAGATTAACCCTCAAACAACTAGAAAATTCCTTCATCATTATACACCATATTTTCGGCCACTCTAAAGCACCTTCAACCATCATTCATCTCAGCATAAATCACAGCCAGGCAGCCGGCCATTGAAGCTTTCAAAAGCTCTCCATTAACCAAGATCTTCTTACCATATTTGTTTCCAAAATTGATCCCCTTAAATATTCTTTTTGAATTTCAAACAACCAGCCTTCTTTTTCCTCTCAAATTTGAAAATCTAATTACCAAAAACCATTCAAACAATTCGGCTACCCTTCTCCCACAGAATTTTGGCCGTTTCAACCAATTTTTCTCCATTCTCTCCAAACCTTCAAGAACACCAAGAACACCTACTAACATTCTCACGCCTAAGACCACTCCAAACCTCTCCAATCTTCTCCAAAAACTCTAGATCACACATACTCAACCCCTTGAAACCACTTCTGCAATTTTTAACATCAAATACAAAAATCAAAGTCTCACTTTTGGATCAAAAACCAAAATTTTCTTGAAGGCTCAAGAGCACCTTCAAGGTAAGCATGAATGATCATTCATCTTCAACTCTTAATGAATACATATATATATATATATATATATATATACTAATAGACTTTCTCTTTCTCTCTCTCTCTCTCTCTCTCTCTCTCTCTCTCTCTCTCTCTCTCTCTCTCTCGGCCGAATGGTTAATCCAACTGTGTCCAATTTTTCTTCTCACTCCTTGGACGAATCAAGCTGTCCACGCGAGTGGATTCTTTCGTAACTTCTCCAAGGTAGTCATCATTCTAGTAAGCCTCTTCAATCTTCTCTTTAAATTCTAGATTTATGTCTCTTAGATGTAGTTGGATGAGGATGGAATATATTTGGAGATTGAGTATGTGTTTACATGGTGGAGTTGAGATTGAAGCATGAATGAATATGTTTATATGATGGAGTTGGGATTGATGCATGATGATGATTGGTCTTGGTTAGATTATATGATGCTTTAGGGTTTGTTGCATGCCTTCATGTCGTGAGTAGTATGATTAGTCAAGCATGTTAGAGATTATGTCACCTTTGGTGAATAGGGTTTATGTTCTTGTATTCTTGTTGAGGCCATGCATATGATTATGTTTAGTGGAGTTGAGATCATGTGTTGGTAAATTTAGATCTATGCCTTTATTCATGGTTTGGATGATTTAATGATTGGTGTAGAGTGTATGTTCATGATTATGGTTAGCAATAGAAATTATGATCATGACCTTGTTGTCCCTAAGCTAATTAAGTTAGCTAATTTTATTTTATCAATAAAAATGATCTATGCTATAATTTCTCCTAGTGATTTCGAAAACCCTTGGAAAATATGGTTTTGAACGATTATATAAAATAATAATATTTTATTCAAATAAATAATAGCTTTTATTAAAGAAATAAAATATATAGATATTATATATAATAATATCATTTATTCAAGCCTTTTATATAAATAATCATAATAGGTAAAATATTAATTTTGAAAGTCATATATTCATAAATACTAATAAAATTTATTTAATCAAAACATAATAAAATTTACTTGCTATTAATTTTATTTACCAATTATTTTCTAACCATTAGTTATTATAAATCATTACTTTAAATAATACCATCTAGGACCTAGGATCCTTCATTAAATAAATCTTGATTGATTTATGGCAGGATTTAAACCTACAATTTATTAGTAGCTATTTCACAAACCCTAGTATTTTAATATCAAGCTAAATTTATTTTATAAATCCTTTTATTTATTATCTAGCCTTAAAGTTTGGTACACTAGGGTCATGATTGTAGTAGGTTGAGTTAAGATTAATTGTGAAAGCAAATTGTGGCTTGAGTTTAATTTTGGCTTATGTTTACCCCAGGCGGGGTTAGGTCAGCTTTTGGAGATCTCTAATTTTATCTCGAGCAAAGGATTAGGTAAACTCCTGCATAAAACTTGTTTGTTGTAAAAGGTTACTATGGCAAGCTAAAAACGAAGTTTGTGAGCACTAATTTGGTAAAGGCAATTAAGGACAGTTTCCTTTCTTGTTTCAATCACACCAATTATTTGAAAATCAACAAGTAGTTTTA
This sequence comes from Voacanga thouarsii, assembly GCA_026120185.1. Classification (NCBI taxonomy): domain Eukaryota; kingdom Viridiplantae; phylum Streptophyta; class Magnoliopsida; order Gentianales; family Apocynaceae; genus Voacanga; species Voacanga thouarsii. The sequence goes on from JANUWF010001027.1 coordinate 988,041, forward strand.
CTCAAACACCAAACTATTTCTAGAACTAATTTTTGACAAAGACTTTGGAAACCCTTGATTGCCATTTTCAAGTAAAGCTATGTTTTATCAGTTTTCTCCCAAGTTGGATGAATTACGTGAGTACTCAATAAGGGTAGACTAGTAGTACTAGTTTTGAAGAGCAAGAGTGAGTCTTTTTGTAGGAGGCCACCTCCAAAAGATGAACTCAACTTAGAGAAACGTTAGTACTACTTAGTCATGCCGATCCGAGCTAGCAGGTTTCAGTCATGTGGATTGTGTGTTGTCGGAATGGATAAACGGTTTTGTTTTGGTGTAGAGACGGAGGAGAATCTTACTCGGTAAGCCGATCACCTACCTTTTTTGTCAGTCTGCACAAAGTGTGGCATTCTGATCGTTGTATGGTTATGGGGCCCAACGTGTGGTAACCCATAGCCGCCTTTTGGGTGGTTGATTTTATTACTCATGTGTGGTTGGAAAAGCTAAAATGCCACTCTTATTTTTAACATTGTTTATTGCTTGCCAGTATTTTTCTTATGAACTTCTTACTCCTTGCATTCATAAACTGTTTTCACTGGACACTCAAAGCACACACGGACTTGCTGAGATTTTTATCTCATCACCATTTTTACCATGATTTCAAGTTGATCCTGCTGTGGGGATGAGTAGCTAGTTGTTGCCTGCTTGGAAGATATTCCGATTTAATTTATGTAATGCTTTGGGAGTTGAGAGTGAACAATTTGTATTTATGGATTTATCTTGAATTTTTAGATTGTAATAAGTTTTAATTTTGAGGTATTGCTTTATTTTTATTTGTGTGTCCTAGTTATAAAGACCCATTGTCCTTTGGATTGGGCGACATCCCCGGCCCTGTTGGGCCTAGGTAGTGGGTTGTTACAAGTTTGACTCATCATTGATCAAACCATATCTAATAGAGTCTGATTTCTCCATTCAGATATACCCTTCCATTGAGGTGTTCCAGGGGGAGTTAATTGGGAGATAATTTCACAATTTTTAAGATGGTCGTCAAACTCGTGACTTAAGTATTCACCACCTTGATCTGATCGAAGTGTTTTGATATTTTTGCCTTGCTGATTTTTTACTTCATTTTAAAATTCTTTGAATTTCTGGAATGATTCAGATTTATGTTTCATCTTATATAGGTAGCCAAATCATTTGTAAATATAATGAAGTACTGAAATCCTCCTCTAGCATGTGTATTCATTGGTCCACATACATAAGTATGTATTAGGCCTAATAAATTAGTTGCCCTTTCATTTTGTCTCTTAAAAGGTGTCTTAGTCATTTTTCCTAATAAACATGAATCATATGTTATGTAAGATTCTAAACCGAATGAATTTAAAAGCCCATCATTATGAAGCCTTGTTATGCGTTTCTCATTTATATGACCCAAACGACAATGCCAAAAGCAAGTTTGATTTAAATAATTGGATTTCAATCTTTTAGTATTAATGTTATAGATATACTTGTTTGAAGATTCACAAATATTGAGAAGATAGAGCCCATTTGATAATGAGGCATCTCCATAAAAAATGACATTTTTATTAATGGCGAAAGTGTTATTCTTAATAACAAATTCAAAACCTTCTAAATCTAAACAAGAAACTAAAATAATATTCCTACTCATAGCAGGAACATAAAAATAATCATTCAGTTCTAAAACAAGCACTAGGCATAATTAATTCAAAAGTTTCTACAACTACTGTAGCAACTTTTGCTCTATTTGCAGCTCGTAGGTCCACCTCGCCTTTTGCCAATGCTCTACTCCTTTTTAGACCTTTCACATTTACACAAATGTGAGATTCACAACTGCTATCTAATACTCATGAATCAGAAGTAGATACATTAATTTTTATAACATAAATACTTAAACCGGTAGTCTAACTATCTTTCTTCTTCTTAGCTTCCAAACAGAGCTTGCAATTTCTTAGCCAATGTTCTTGTTCTCCACAATGGTGGCAAGCTCCCTCCTTTGGTGTCTTGGCCTTAGGTTTGGGCTTGAACTTAGACTTAGCCTTGTCCTTGCCCCTTATTAGCCACGACTTTGCCCTTTTAGTTGTTCTTTTCCCTTTCCCTTTCCCATTTTGAACCATTAGAAGACTAGGAGTATTCTTCTTAATGTTCAGTTCAGCTTGTTTTAGCATCCCATACAATTCACTAATAGATTTCTCCATATTATGCATGTTAAAATTCATGATAAACTGGTCATACTTAGGAGGTAATAAGCCTAAGATCAAATTTGTGGCCATGTCATCATTAATTGGAGCACCAAGCTTTTCAAGATGATCAAGATAGCCTTTCATTTTATGGACATGAGCACTCACTGAGGTGCCAGAAACCATCTTACATGCATTTAACACCTTATGAGTTTCAAATCTCTCTTGTCGTGCTTACTCTTGGAATATTTCCTTGAGATACACAATCATGTCATATGCCTCGGCTTCTTCAAACTATTTTTGAAGTTCAGAGTTCTTGGTTGCTAGCATGATGCAAGTAACATCGTTGGAGTCATCTTTGCGCTTACTATAAGCATCTTTTTCAACTTTAGGGCGTTATTTGCTGGAGTAGGGGGAATAGGATTTTCAAGAACATAGAGCTTTGTTTCTTACTTAAGAACGATTCTTAAGTTATGTGCCCAATCAAGAAAGTTTGTCCCACTAAGCTTGTCTTTCTCGAGCACAAATCGCAATGAGTTATTCCAACTATTTGTTGCCATTATCTACATACAAAATAAGCAAAGTAATTAATTTTGAGGTCTTAATGAAAAACTCCCACTAAAAGCATTTAAAATTTTGAAACTTTAACATTTTGATGTTTCTTAGCGGGTAAAAAAATTATAAATATTTTATTTTAATCATAAGTAAGCTTTGACTTTAACCTTATAATTAAATAAAACTCAAATTTTAAATGAGATAGGCATCAAATGTCCCGCTAAAAATCTCTTATAATGACCTAGGCCCAAAACCATTTTGATAGCCTAGTTAAGTCAAATCATATCAAACATATAGAAAACTATTTTCTTTTTTACAACAATAAAAAATGACACACATGCTGTATTTAAAAATTACAACTCAAAACAATCAGAATGAAACATGCCAATCACATTGGGGTAAAACAGGCCATGCTATGCACTATTAAGAATAATCCATAACTACAATCAAAATACACTAACGAATAACACACAATGAATAGTTCGTTAGAGTTCCAAGGGGCAGCGCCCCTGGCGGAGGTCAAGGGGGTAGCGCCCCTTGCGGGGGTCTGCCTCCGGAAGGAAAAACAATTTTTCCTTCTCTCATTGAATGAGATTTTGCCTTCCGATTTTTGAATATTAATCAGATTAACATTCAGACCCCTTAGTAACTATCACCGTGAATATTCATATTATATATAATCTGCATTCCCTTTTAACCATATTGATACAGATAACAAATTATCATGGCAGATTAATACAAACAATTTGTAACGTAAAACGATGGATAGCATGCTTATGATACTATATCATATTAAAACAGACCAGTTTACAGACATTCTGCAAATAATCTGGTCTAATCAAACAATTAAGATGCACATATTAAACCTAATTCAGGCAGTCTGTATGCCAAGTATTTTAAAATTATAATCATGTGAACATGCTGATATACACCGTTTAAATTCATAGATATATCATACATATATTCAACAATACAATTAACACTGATGAATCCACCTAATCGTTTAACAAGTTACTCTGATATCACTGTTAGAATTCGTGGATTCCTAGACATGAAAAACATCCACGAATCTCTTCCAAGGACCCAAGCCAAATGATTAAGACGATCTAAGGATTTCAGAATTACTTATGTCTAGCGTAATCAAGATCTTTGGATTCTGATTTTCTATCGTACGTGCTACTTGAACGATCACCAGACGCTTCAATGTGAGAATGCCCTCTATCGGATACACACGGCGAACCAACTCGTTACTCCGGGAGTGCTAGTGCCTAGGGTTTGAGAGGCTTAAATTTTTCTGGTAAATAGATGCATGAATATTAACAAAGAGCACTCTAAATAAGACGGATAAGGTTTTCTTTTAAAACCACCCGAACCTCTTGGAGTCCAACTCTAATAATATCTTATCATATTTTATTTTAGATTAACGTGAAAACTGATATGATAAGATTCTGCCATTATCTCGGTAGTTTAACTAATTAATTTATCGAGTCAAATTCTTACAATCTGAACATCATCCAAATACATCGAATGTGGACATATTTCCAGATTCATTGTATCTGGTCAATTTTTTAGGTTTGATTAACTTAGACATATTTTCAAATTTAGCGAACCTGGTTACCAGAAAAATAACCTAACGAGTTCGCTTGTTGTGTGACCCTATAAGTTCATTTAACATTGGCAGTGTGCCCAAATCATATTTAAATGGCCCACAAGTTATAAGCGGTTTCTAACAAAACATTATAACTATCCAGGTTAAATGAAGACCAGTCATCATTTTTGAACCAAACCATAACTTTATATTTAGTCCGTTTGTTACACGATATGCAGATTAAGCATAAGGCACGAAGCATGTCATCCTTATTAAATTTAATCAATTATTTCTTGATCTCATAGTAGACTGTTCAAACAAATGATATCAATATCTCAAATTGATATATTTGAGTACGACCATACATTTTAACAGTCTAACTTATCAAGGGACCCATGGATATCTCTCCTATTATTGAGAGGGATAAATTCCTTCACTATCAATCATATTCCTTTCCCTGGTTTATTCTATATCTAACAGTGGTCTAATTTATTATCTGATTAAAGACAACTTTAGACAATGTCAAAATATAGAAATTTTCAAGTAAGAAACTATGATGAATTCAGGTCGAAGAACTTTTAATATCATTGTGGCTAGAAAGTACTTATGACATGTTCCATGAAGTACTCTTATAGTAGGTCATGTCCAATACAATGTTCTCTAATATTTATTTATGTTTTGACTTGATATTACATATATCCATGACCAGTAAAACATAGCCACCGAGTCACAAACATCCTAATCTTAATTTAGTATTGCTCCACTAATAATAATAATCACTTAGAGACAGTTTAAGAATAGTTATTGTTTATTGATTGTAGGGTTTTACTATCAAGTCACGTACATGATGACCACAAAACTAAATACACTATTCATGAAAAGAAATGCCTTGTATTATTACATAATACATAACGACAATAGTATATGTACAAATTGACTCTAGGACATATCCCTAACACGTATAGTATAGGGAATAGCAAGTATCAAATCCCCAAGAACTTAGGCTCCCACCTTACTTTACCCAAATCTTTATTGTTTAGCCAATAAAATAAGAAGAGAATTAAAAGGAAAAAAAATAAAGATAAAAATAGATATAACTCAAGGATGCAATTTCATGTAATTAGAGAATTATCTTGAAAACATAATATTGAATCACTTAGCATTCATCACAATTAATTGTCTTGGCATCATGAAGGAATATAAAGATAAATTCCACTTCGTTTGTCAATCCATGGAATCACTATATTTTGATTCACATTAACATATTTGTCAATCAAGTCATCCTAACCAAAATATGCATGAATCTCAATACCTTAAAAACATAAAATTAGCTAATGACCTTTTGGGCGAGGTGAAATCAACTAATCTTTGATTACTGTGTCCTAAAATCCTAATTTCATCGTTCAAGTCCATTAAGATATGATAAATATGAAATAAATGAAATAAACTCTTAACATCATTTTGTCGAAGTTAATTAGAAGAACTCGCATCAATGACCAATGATACCAAGTAATCAAATACTAAAGATAACAATAGATTGATAAAAAAATTCTAATAAACTTAAAATTATAATCTCCAAAATAATATCCAATTACATTCAAAACATTAAGCACATCGTTATTAAAGAAAAGTAAACAAAAGATGAAAGATAAAACTCATAGACAAGCCTTTCTTCTTCTCTTGAAAATCTTCTTTGAACAATACTCCTTTGAGTGGTGATTGAGAAACTAGTTTGGATCCTTCAAATCACACATTTCTCTTGTGTTTTATAAGCCTCCTTGATACCAAAATTCATTGCTTGAGAAGTCTAGTCTAAGTCGAATTAAAAAAAAAAAACCAAAATCCTTTCAAAAATACCAAATTTGCGCACAACTGCTTTTGTGCAGATAGACCTAGGACCGGGTCCAGTTGGGCCACCTGGTGTTAGGTCCAACCTGTTTTTGGACTCAATATTGCTCTTTTTTGCTGTTTGACTAGAATAGACCAGCGCCTAGTCCTTTGGCTGGGCTTGGTACCAGGTTTGTTCTAGAATTGTTCACTTTTCGCTCGAAATCAATTTAATTCTGTACAAATTTACCAAAAACACTTTCTACAAGTAAAATGTGAAATAGGAAGGAATATGATTAGTTATTACAACAAATGTATCTCAAAATAACCTTAAAAAATTAAGAAAATAATAGTGAATTTAGCCCCTATTAATATTCACTTGAGAAATCAACACAATAATTACATCATCTTCTTCAACCATATTGGCTTTTGGTTAAGCGAGGATTGTTATTTCTCACTCCTTTTCTACATTGCAATATATAATGTCCTAGTTTTCCACAAACAAAATAAGAGCCTTTCTTTTCTTAAAATTGGGATTAGAAATTTTGAGTTTGTAATAATGGGATTTATTATTGTACCTTTTGGAAGAATTTCCTTGTACCATATTTGCTTTCAATACCATCTCTTTTGCTTTGGTAGTATTGGCTTCTTTCTTATTGGCGTCCTCGATCAGGATAAGTGTTATGAGCTCATCCAAGGGGAGAGACTTGTGCTTGTGTTTTAGGCTACTTTTGTAATCATTCCAAATTTCTGGTAACTTTTCAACTATTATACCTGTAATGAATTTTTCTGGTAGCACCATCTTTTCAGTTTTGAGTTCCTCTACCTGCTTTTTGTACTCATAGAATTGAGTTTTTATCTTCTTGTCACTAGTCAATTGCCACTGGTAATATTTTCCAACTACACACTTTTGCTTAGTAGCATCTTCCACAGTGTATTGCTTGATAAGAGAGTCTCAAATATCTCTTGCCTCTTTGCATGGTGTATAGATATTAAACAAATTGTTAGATAAAGTTTGTAAAATAGTATGTATACAAACCTTATTTGCATAAACCTATGCTTCTTGAACTTTGGATTCAGAATTTGGAGACGGTCTGGGCTCAGTTAGTGCATGTGTAGCTCTATGAAGGTCGAGTAGAGAGTAAACTCATTTTGCCATCTTTTGAAATTTTGTTCAATAAAAATTTTAATGTTGGAGACATCGAATAAATGGCTTGGCATACATGATCAGAAGCGGTACTCTAGTCAGTAGCATAACAAATGATTGAGTTGAAGCCATAGCAGTCATATTGTTTATAGAACCATCTCCATAAACAGGAGAGTTGGTAGAAGTAGGAACATTATAGTCCTTTAGAATGTTGGAGAAATTTAAGAAAACAAAAGAATAATTAAGGAGAATAATGGAAAAGAATAATAGCTTGAGTTGTATCGACACTATCCTAAAGGATTATTTCGGCCTAAGATTAAACAAGCCCTCCAACAAAAGTGGGTTGTATGAATGACAAAGAGATAATGAACATAACCCCGCTATAACACTTTTAATTTGAAGTACAACATAAGTATTACAAAAGAAAAGAAGACCGAGGGAAGTGCTCTATTATTCTGAGAAATGTTGTACTCATATGAATAGCAATGGCCTGGTATTTATAGGCAAATACCACAACCATAAATGTGGGATCTAAGGAGAAAATCCTCCTTCATGTCTAAAGCTTTGTTGACCACGCAAAAGAAATTTGGTTGAGAAAAACTTGGTGGGTTTTGTTGAGATGATAGTGAAGCAGTTGAAGATGATCTACAGATTTCGTCAACAATTGTTATTGTGCTTTATCCTTTCGAAATATTCCTGCAAGTAATAGGGCATTCAAAACCTGATCAAATTATAATTATTTTTATGATAGTTTCTATATATATTTTTTTAAATGCCTTTTTAAGAGATCCAATCGGTGGAGGCTCCAAAGTTCTCTATGGAGGGTTGAGTCGGTGAGGCCTTTCCTATTTGGTGAATTTTTTATTTTTATTTTTAACAAATAATTCCAAGTTGATTCGGCATTCCTAAGTTATAAGCGAGACACTTAAAAGTTAAGCTACTATCTCAACAGCAATTTTTTTGGATTAATACTAAAAAAGAGTTTATAGTATTCGGCAATTGCTAATTGATATTCTTCTCTTGGCATATTAATTAAAGGTTATATTTCTCTTGTACCAGAATTAATTTGGCCGAAAAAATGCATGTACCCACAAGTAAACATTGGATTTGAAGTTTGGCCAAAATATGATATACTTTTCCAATTTATTCTTCTTTCATTAAAAAAAAATTATTCAAAAACGATCATCTTTCTTTGTGGGCATATTCTTGCTATAAACTAAATTCTCGGCATCAGCATGTCAAAAGTTCACCCTATCCGGTCCACTACAATCGTGGTCTCTACCTGTCCGACACTGCAAGCGGGTTGGTAGAAACCACAAATAAACCCTGTGTACAGATTGTGATCCTCGCTGCAAATTATTTGCATAGTTTGTGACGGCAAGGATTTAGTGGGAAATATTTCTTTGAGATTTATTTCTTTTTTAGTGAAAAAATTCATTGGAAAATGAAATTATTTTCACCATGTCTAGCATTTCCAATTAATGTGGGGTTGTTGCGAAGGCAATTGAGCTTTTTGTTGAGTTTTTTCTCAATCCCACATGGGATAACTTAAAAAATGGTAAGGAAGGATTTCCCTATAAATAGTCTAGTGCTGTTTTGGAGAAAGTACACCAACTCATTGAGTTTAGTAAATTGAGAGATTTTTAGGCCTTGAGTTATTTTGTGACGGTCTATAATTTTGTCCGTTCAAAAATTAAACAGTAGAGTGTTGTTAAAAAAATTGGGAGTTTGTAATTTTGTTTGTCCAAAAATTACATAGTGGAGTGTTCTCTTTGGGGTCGTGGATGTAGGTCTAATTAAGAGATAGAATCACGCTAAATTTTGTGTTCTATTTTATGTATTTATTTTTCTTTCCTCTTTCTATATATTTGCATGTTGCTTCCATTGCCCATCCCAACAAGTGATATCAGAGACAGGTTCTAGTTCTGACTTAGGAGAAGAGTAAGGTTTAGGCCTAGGCAAGAGTTGGGAGGAGAGAAAATGAGAAGGTGTAAGAGGAAGAAAGAAGAGCAAAAACATTTATCATCTTGATGGTCATTCCTTGAAGAAGTAACTTGAAGGAAGTAAAAAGGAAGAAGCAACAGAGAAGAAGACTGCAAGGATTGGGAATAGAGTTAGATTTTTAGATTCTATTGTATTTGGGAAATTGGGAAGAGGGAGGATTTATTGAGTTTTTTCTCAATCCCACATGGGATAACTTAAAAAAGGGTAAAGAAGGATTTTCCTATAAATAGTGAAAAATCTCAGAGAGGGGGGGGTGAATAAGGTAGAGATATGAAAGGCTTTAGGCTCATTGAGATAAGAAATGAGACAAGGAATATATAGTGGTTCGATCTACTAAGATCTACGTCCACTACCTTAAGCTCACACTTAAGGATTTTTTACCAGATTTCATTTACTCCACTTAATGAAATCAAACAGTACACATACAAGAGAAGATCACCCCAATCAAGCAATCATATCAAGGATCACCCCAACTAGGTTTTACACAATAACCTTGATATATTCACCAAGCAAGGCTCACCCCAATTGGGTTTTACACCACAACCTTACACTACAATGGAGATTGAATATCAATAGAATAGTAAAGAGCTCACTTATTGGAGCAGATGTTCACTCGGATATGAAGCACAAATACTTTTACCTTTGACACAAAATGAGTTCACTATGAAGCTTTTGATAAAAGGGGATTTTTGAAAATGTTGAGCAATAGTGTTTCTAAGAGTAATGTTTCAAAAATCTTATCTCTAATCATACTTTAGAGGCTATTTATAGAGCCAAAAAGTGAAGTGCCAACGGTTATAAAGAAACGGCTATATTTTTTCTATTTAAACTTATCCGTATTTTGGACTTGGGTTTTCAATGACGATGCATCTAAAAGGTAAGTCCAAAATGGCACTTTTTCAGATAGAAATATTTCAACATAGTTTACAGGATTTTGGATGAATCTTTTAGATTCAAACTATTTAATCCAAAATTCTAAGATTTTCAAAAACTTTAAAATCTTCTCCTTTGGTGCTTCAAGGTAAAGTTAAATGAATCAAGATATAAAGAGATATAGGAATTAATAGAAATACCTTAATAATATTTCCTAGTCTAAAATTCTTCAAAAAGGACTTCTTGATATGCAACTTCATATTCTTTGATCTTCTCTTTTGATCTTCCATACTTGAATTTAATCATGAAAGTGTTGCCAAATAATCAAATTTGAATGCCTTAGAAGAATAGAGGTCAAACATTTCCTATCACAATAGATTAACAAGTTAGTCCATATAAATATTTGTCATAAGTGAAAACATAGAAGAAAGCCTTTAGGGCTAATAAATAGGTTAGTGCTGTTTTGGAGAGAGTACACCAACTCATTGAGCCTAGTAAATTGAGTAGGTTTTTGGGCCTTGAGTTATTTTGTGAGGGTTTGTAATTTTGTCCGTCCAAAAATTATATAGTGGAGTGTTCATTTCGGAGTCGTGGATGTAGGTCTAATTGGAAAACCAAACTACGTTAAATTTTTGTGCTCTATTTTATGTATTTATTTTTCTTTCATCTTTCTATATATTTTCGTGTTACTTTCATTGCCCATCCCAACATTTTTCTAATAGAAACCAATTATTTACTGCCAAGTTTCCCCGGCATCATCAAAATTTTAATATCAATTTAGCATCATCCTCGTCTAAGGCTGTACTTGGTTGCAATTGTTTTCAGAATTTCATCTTCCCTATTTGACAGGAAAAAAATTTCATTCAAATAATTTTTATTTTTTGATAACTGTTAAATATTTATAAAACACCATATTCCTTCCTATTTAACAACTTTAGATACAAAATCCAAACTTGAAGACAAATAATAATAATAATAATAATAATAATAATAAGTAATAATAATAATAATAATAATAATAATAATAATAATAATAATAATAATAATAATAATAATAATAATAATAATAATAATAATAATAATAATAATAATAATAAATGGGGGGACCTTTATGTTAAATTGACATGGATAAATTATGATGTTCCAATAAGTCCAGTAGACGATCTAGAGCCGCTGTTTTACATAAAGTTAGATACCTTTAGATTAGGACTTTTCCAGTGGAGATTCTTTAAATATGTAGTCCAATTTTATAAGTATTCCCTCCTATTCTTTTTATTGGTTATATTTGGATAAAATATATAAATTAAGAAAATTCTAGAACGGGACTTTGACATATAAAATGCTAAAATCATATTCTTTTTTTAATTTTGTCAAAATTAAATTTAATTATTGCATATTCTTTCTCTCCACTTTTGCCCTTCTCTGCATGGTCAATTGTTGTCACAAGAACTATTAAGTGTTTATAGAGAATATAATTATAAAGTTCAAAATAAGCATCTTTTAGACTTTTTTTTTTCAATTTCCAATTATCTACATTATTTTGTGAAGTTAAGAATATATTCAATTTTTTCCAATTGCATCCCTTATCATTTATTACTTCACTAAATCATAACACTAATTGATTTTAAAAATGCAAAATAATTTAAAAATAATTTAACATCTTCCTAATTCACTGAATAACAATTGTTTTAAGAAGCCATGAATACCCCCGCATGATCAAGTCTTGCTAGCCATAGGTTTTCTTTGAGCTCGATTGACAGAGAATGGTATCTCTGCTGGTTAGTAACTCTTCTGATTGTGCTATCTTCTATCTAGTGTGGTATCTGTTTGTGCTGTGTGGCTGTATTGCATCCTGGTCCTTTGTTTGCTTCATGCATACCCGACAGTGATTACTGGGCAGTTTTGTTGGAATGTCAGAGCACTTGATTGCTATGCTATGCTATGGTTGCAGAAGACAGATGGGTCCTACATGTGTTTCTTGTTTGGTGTTGTTGATAGCTGTCATTTCTTTCTTGTTCTATTCCTGCAATTTTCTGGTTTTAATTTGGGACGATGTGGAGCATTGGTTTTAATTTCCTATGTGTGATCTGAGTTCTTCGGTGAGTCTTACCATCATATGCTATACCAGCCTTCTGTTGTGTTTAATCGATAAAACCCTCTTATTTCATATCCAAACTAGTTTGTCAGCCTCAGTTCGGTGCCTAGGATCATTTATCTACATTTTACTGCTTTCCTATCTTTTACATCGTCCTTCATAGTCCTGAATCCAGTTCGTCTCCTTGCCTGTTTGGAGGGATAAACCCTATTTGTTCCTTCTTCCATGCAAGTTCCAGCCTTTGATTATTGAAAGCAGCTATGAGCTCATGAAACTAGTTTGTCAGCAATACTCCTGATTTCCAACGGCCCCATTTGACCTGCGTCAGACCTAAGTCTAACTATCCCCACATAATCTAATTTTCAAACTCAAATTGCTGTTGGCATCTCGGTACAACCCCATCAACCGGACAACCATTCTTCAAACCCTCACAACTGATAACTGGTTAATCCAAATCACAATAAGACAAAATCACCTTTACTCCTTCCCCCACACACACAAGCCAAACGAATCATTCCAATCCACAAATGGACAACTCACAATAGCCTAAACAATAAATCCATCCCTCCTGGAATTTGTTGCCATTCTGTTATCATCTTATTTCAATCACCTCATCCGGTAAAAGCAAATCACAAAGTTCAAAACCCTTTCTAGTTGGCATTTTGCTATATCAGCCCTTCTTTTATCCTGGGGCAGACCAAATGGTCTAGACCAGAGGACGAAAGACAATTCTGTGGTTCCACCTACTTCCCCACCCCGGCCTGCCTTACCATATAGTCCACCAAGGCCTCTCGTAATGCATAACAACAACGCATCCTCTTTCTGTGTGGTATTGAAGTCCACACACCCTACTTCTTTAGAGTTATCTTACCCCCATCATCCGGCCCCTGAAACGTCCAATGTCACATGCACTGTGTCCCCTGCAGTGGGGAGCATGCCCCTTCCTGATGAACCTGTGCCTTCTGAGCCCCCTGGCCCCTGTGTGGGTGAGACCAACATCTCTCAACTGGAGAAATAGTCTGATCCCAAAAATTTGGAAACCGGACAACCTCTGCGTACTTGGGCAAATGTTGTGAAAGGGAACCGTGAGCAGTGTAATGGAATGAGACTAAGCCATATCCCCAGCTTGGGTGAATTCATTGATATTGATGTGCTCGACTTTGAGGATGCTGAGGTAAAGTTGGGCCATTGCTTAATTGGGATGTTTATGGGGAGATTCCCGGGCATGAAAGCAGTGATGGAGCTCACTAAACAGTGGGGAGTTCATTCTAAGGTGCACACACATACCTCTGGTTGGCTTATTTTTTGGTTCTCATTGGATGAAGATAGGCAGGCGGTTCTCCGTGGGGGGTCGTATGCAGTGTTTGGTAGGTCTCTTATGCTCAAGAGTATGCTATCTAAATTCGATTTCTCCTTGGATGAGGTGAGCATAATGCCCATATGGGTGACGTTTACAGCACTACCCCTCGGTTGTTAGAACAATAAGGCACTAAGTAAAATTGCATATGCTATTGGCAACCCCATTGTGATGACATGCTTACTGCTAGGCTTGATAGACTGTCCTATGCTAGAGTTCTGGTGGAATCTGATGTTTCTAAAACCCTAGTGAAAGTGGTGCCAATTAGACTACCATCGAGAAAGATCAAATAGCAATCTGTGAGGTTTGAGTTCAAGCCTATTTTCTGGAATCACTGTTGTAAATTCGGGCATAACTCGGTTGCTTGCATGGGGGATAAGATGAAAAAGAGAGAACAATTACCGAATACTATGGTTGATGATGTGAGTCTTCGGCAAAAAGGAAGCCAACTAAAAAGAAGAGACCACTGTCTGCACTGGCTGGAGATAACAAACAACTACGGTCTTCTTCACTTGGGGAGACATGTTCCGTGTACATTCACAAGGGAAAGGAACCAGTCCAGTATCAGGAACACGAAGGCATGCTGAAACCACTGTCCGGTGCATCGTCCAGTTCACAGGTGGTTGGCCAGCATTCTTCCATGCATAACGGGAGCCATGCTGGGCCTAATGCACCTAATGCCCCGACTATGGTTGTCAAGCCACCAAACCAGATAAGGGAAAGGAGAGGGCGGTCTAGGAGAAGGCGTACGGGGCATTTCCAATCACGTTCAAATTCAAGGGTGCATGTATAATTTCAAAACACTTCCACGATCCCTCCAAGTAAGAATGATGCCACTATGGATGAGTTTCCTAAGGCAATGGTGAAAGCAAGTAAGGCAACCGTGCAAGCCACAAGGTTCATTCGTTCCGTATGGAAAAAATATGCTGACCGTAGTCTTGACTTGATTGGTGCCCAACGGGCACTAGTTAGTCCCCAATGAAAGTTGCATGTTGGAATATTAGAGGGTTTAACATGAACCTCAAGCAACACAGGGTTTGGGAGTTTATCTCTAAACATCGTGTGGACGTTATTGGATTACTAGAAACAAAGTTATCTTTGGATGGACTTAAGAATATCCTTCAAAACCAGTTTCCTAATTGGTCGATGATACATAACTTAGTTGAGTCAGATGGAGGTAAAATGGTCATCTTATGGAACAGAGCTAAGATGGATGTCCATCTCGTCCACTGCACGGCTCAGGCTATTACTGTACGCATCACCTGGAAGGTTACTCATGTTACTTATTATTTTACTTTTGTCTATGCTTACAATACTGTCGTTGCACGAAGGCCATTATGGAAGGATTTTCAGTACTTATCTACCACGTTCTTGGAGCCATGGATCCTTATGGGAGATTTTAACACCTATTTACATGTGGATGACAAGCTTAGTGGTATCCCGCCATCGAATTATGAAATCAAGAATTTCGCTTCGATTTGTGCGAGACAGGCCTGGAGGATCTTCTCTATGTAGAGCCGCGGTTTACTTGGACAAATTCGAGGGTTTGGTCTAAGCTGGATAGGGTTATGGGTAATAAGGCATGGTTCTAGAGCCATGCCTAGGCATCTATGGAGTTTTTCCCCATTGGTTGTCTGTCTGATCACAACCTGTTCCTTTAGTGACAAGTTGACAACTGGGGGGGAGTAGTGCGACCATTCAGGTTCCTAAATTTCTGGGCTGACCACCACTCGTTTCTTGACTTGGTCAAAGAAGTATGGGATTGTTCATACATGGGTTTCCACTAGTTCACTCTCTATCGCCGATTAAAAAATCTTAAGAGGGACTTGAGGAGATGAAACGGGCTGGAATTCTCTCACCTATCTGCTCGTGTTGAACACGTAAACAGAGCTGTCTAAAGTGCATAGGAGCAATTACATAGAGACCCTAGGGACATGGACCTTATTGTGTAGTACAAGGAGTGTAAGCTGTCAGCCTGGCGTCTTGCGGAGGCAGAAATGAAGTTCTATTGGCAACTTGCAAAAGGGAAGTATGTGGCTCAAGCTGACAAGAATACACGCTACTTCTTCAACATAGTCAAACGGAACAAAAAAAGAAACTTCATTACTTTGATTCTTAAGGAGGATGGTACTATGACAGACAGTCTAAAGGCTTTAGCTGAGGAATTTGTTGAATACTATCATAAACTACTGGGGACTAGGGTACAGTGCCAGCACATCAATGTGGATTATGTTCGTGCTGGGCCTATGGTCCCTCATGATATGAAGGCTGACTTGGTTAGGGAGGTCACGGATTAGGATATTAAAATAGCACTGTGGGACATTGGTGATTGCAAAGCTTCGGGGCCAGATGGTTACTCTGCCTTATTCTTCAAGAAAGCTTGGGGTACGGTTGCTCCGAGCCTCTGTAATGTGGTTAGGAAATTCTTTGTATCTAGTAGAATCCTCAAGCAAATTAACCATTCAGTTTTTACTCTAGTTCCTAAGTCTAATCATGCAGAGGGGTGGGGGATTATAGATCTATTTCCTGCTGCAATGTGGTGTACAAGACCATTTCAAAAATTCTTGCAGACAGGCTTAAACGTGTTCTCCTTTTTATTGTGCACATCTCCCAGATAGCATTCATTCACGACAGACTCATAGCAGACAACATCCTAATGGTTCAGGAGCTTATGCGGGTATATAGTAGGACAAGAGTTTCTCCTCGGTGTATGGTTAAAGTGGACCTAAGAAAGGCATATGACTCAGTTAGCTGGGCTTTCTTACTAGATTTACTAAATGAACTGGGGGTTTCGCATCTTTTTGTGGACTGGATTGAGCAATGTGTTACTACTACATCATTCTCAGTTTCCTATCAATAGGACAGTGCAGGGTTTCTTTAGAGGTGCAAAGGGTCTTCGACAAGGGGATCCGATTTCTCCTATGCTGTTTGTCATTTGCTTAGAATATTTCTCTCGTGTCGTTAAAGTGCACACACTTGGGACTACATTCCACTACTATCCGTAGTGCGAGGCTTTAAGGATCATTCACCTTACATTTGCTGATGACATTATGCTGTTTGCCAAGAGTGACCGTTCTTCTGTTCGAATTCTCCTTGATTGTCTGGAGGAATTTAATTGTTGCTCTAGTTTCGATGTTAACAGGGATAAATCTTATATTTATCTAGCTGATTTTAGTAGCACTGATTAGGAAGGTATTCTAGCTAATACGGGCATTCCCATTGGCCACTTCCCATTTCACTACCTTGGCTTGCCAATCATGATTGGTAGAATCCGCCTTTCTTACTACAGACCCTTACTAGATAGAATTAGCTCTTATATTGGTCGTTGGTCTGCATGCTCTCTTTCTTTTGTTGGGCGCCTCCAACTTATCTAGTCTGTACTTCAAGGGGTTGAGTGTTTCTGGTTGTCCATCCTTCCTACTCCGTCTGCTGTGATTAGTCAATTGGAGAGGATAGCTCGGGATTTCTTGTGGGACTCCAAAAAGTCAATGGTTGCCTGGAAGGATATTTACCTTCCCAAAAATGAGGGAGGGCTTAGATTGCAACATTTACAGACTTGGAATGCTGCGCTATTGACTAGAATCATTTAGGATATAGATGGAGAAAAACAATCCTTGTGGGTTAAATGGGTGGACCACTACTACACAAAGGGTAGATCTGTTTGGGAGATCAGACATCGCAGGGACCATTCCCCACTATTTCGTAGGCTGCTGGAAATTAGAGATATAATCCTCGAATGGGAATGGGATTCTTGCAGCGCTACTGTTCTTCTTCACACTTGGGCAATGGGTACCTCTCCGTTCACCTCTCAAGCTTATGATTACCTTAGGTTTACTTCATCGAAAGTTTATTGGGCCAATACTATTTGGAAATAGGGCCTAACCCCCAAGCATTCATTCATGGCCTGGTTGTGTACTAGGGGATAGCTGAAGGCCAAGGATGCACTTGTTTTCCAGTTGGATAACTTGTCTTGTCCACCGTGTAAGGCACTACTAGAAATGACTAACCACTTATTTTTCAAGTGCTCGGTTTCTGTGACTATTTGGAAGGAAGTTAAAGTTTGGCTGGCTTACCACAAGCAATGAATTTGACCAACTCTTGCCTTCGGTGGTACAAGCATACCAACCGTGGTACGTCGTGGATTGCTAAGGCTAAGGCTACTGCTTTGCTTGCCACTCTATATTACATCTGGAATGCCTGTAACAGAGTGCTGTTTGAGGGTGTAGCTTGTCAACCGTTGGAAATTGGTAAAAGGATCAAAACACATGTGTACATTGTTATTTTTACTTTGTACCCTGATGTTCTGACAAATTTTGAGAATTGTATTAACCACTGTTAGTTCATAGTCCTCTTGACTGTTAACTAGTAAGCTACCCTGTAAATATCTTTTGATCAATATTAATCATTTACATTTTGATAAAAAAAAAGAAAATATAATTTTAAAATAATTCACTGGACAACAATTGTTTTAAGAAAAAATTTCGAACTTAATTGGAAATTTTTTTTTTTAGAATTGCTATATATGCACAAAATATCATATTCTCTTTGATTCCACGTGTTTTATTTTTCATAATTCATAAGCGTCATCAATTAGCAGCTTTAGATTTAGAATCCAAACTTGAAAAAATGGGGGACCATTCTGTTAAATTGACATGGTTGAATTATGATGCAAGTCTAGTAGAAAGTTTAGAGCCACTATTTTACACAAAATCAGATGCCAATGGATTGGTACTTTGCTCGAAGGTGATGTGCTCGAGTGTATTTGGATAGTAATTCTTTTGAAATAAATTTATTTGAATTAAATAAATAAATTAACATACACAAATTATGATATTCCAAACAAGCCTAATTAGAAGTTGAGAACCACTATTTCACATAAAATTAGACACCAATAGAGATTAGGACTTTGCTTGAAGGCTATATTTTTGGTGTGCGTCGATAGTAATTATTTTGTTATGAGTTTAATTAAATTGATATGGATGAATTATAATGTTCCAAACAAGTCTAGTACAAAGTTCAGAGCCACTATTTCACATAAAATCAGTTATTGATGGATTGTTATTTTCCTTGAAGGCTAAGTGTTAGAGTGTATTTCACTACAAGAAAATTGTGAATTTACCATAGACTTTTGTCACGGGAAATTTTCCGTGCCAGTCAACGATGGATTTTGCTACGAAATAGCAAGCCACAAGCAACTTGTGAGGGAAAAAAGACCATAGCAAATCCGTGGCTATTTGCCACAGAATTGCGATGGAAATAGTAGCAAGTAGTGACGAAAACACATTCCCTTGCAAATCGGTAGCAAAAAAAGGCGACAAAAAATTATGCCAAACGTTAGCCACCGATTTGCGATGGAACAATTTCCGTGGCAAACATAAGCCAAACATTAGCCACGGAATCAAAAAATTACCACCTATTCCATGGCAATTTCATGGCAGATTGCCATGGATTTGCCACGAAATTTTTTTCCTTTTTTTGTTGTAATTTATTAATTATATTAGTTTGTAATAATTTTTGTTCCATACCTTTTAAATAACAATGACAAAATATTTTGTAAGTATCTTGATTTATTTATTTTCTAATGCATTCATTCTTGAAATGGAATTGAAAAAAAGATGTATTATTTTTTAGTATCGAAATATATGTTTGTATTAAATTAAAAATTTTTTACAAACGATATTAAAATTTTTTTTTATTTCAACTATAAAAGTCATTGAAAATTGTAGTGAAAAACTATATTATCATTGAGAGTATCTAGAAAAGCATGTTACACAAAGTAGTGATAAAAAAAAAGGGGTTAAATTTTTGGTAAGTGTTCCGTGGCAAATCCGTGGCAATCAGCCACGGATTTGCCATAGAAACATAAAGTTGCCACTTATTCCGTGGCAGATTGCCACGGAAATTTTCCTTTTTTTTTTAATGTTCTAATAAGATGTACTATTTTTGGGTATCGAAATATACATTTGTATTAAATTAAAAATTTTTAAAGAAACGATATAATTTTATTTTATTTTGGCTATAAAAGTCATTGAAAATTATTGTGAAGAACTATATTATGGTTGAGAGTATTTAAAAAAGTATTTTACGTAAGTGCGGATGGAAAAAAAGGATTAAATTTTTGTTATATGTTCCGTGGCAAATCTGTGGCTGATACGGAATCACAAAATTGCCACTTTTTTGTGGCAATTCTGTGGCAGATTGCCAAGGATTTTTTTCGTTATTTTTTGTTCTAATTTATTAATTATATTGGTTTGTAATAATTTTTTTTCCATACCTTTTAAATAACAACGATGAAATTTTTTGTAAGTATCTTGATATATTTATTTTCTAATGCATTCATTCTTGAAATGGAATTGAAAATAAGATGTATTATTTTTTAGTATCGAAATATATGTTTGTATTAAATTAAAAAATTTTAAAGAAACGATATAATTTTATTTTATCTTGACTATAAAAGTCATTGAAAATTATTGTGAAGAACTATATTATCATTCAGAGTATCTAGAAAAGTATGTTACTTAAGTGTGGACGGGAAAAAAAGGGTTAAATTTTTTTTTTTGTGTCTTGTGGCAAATCGTGGCTAATTGCCAGTGAATTTTTTCCTTTTTTTCTAATTTATTAATCATATTTTTTTGTAAAATTTTTTGTTCCATACCTTTTAAATAACAACAACGAATTTTTTTGTAAGTTTCTTGATTTATTTATTTTCTAATGCGTTCATTTTTGAAATGGAATTGAAAATAAGATGTATTATTTTTTAGTATCGAAACATATGTTTGTATTCAATTAAAAATTTTAAAAAAATAATATAATTTTTTTTATTTCAACTATAAAATCCATCGACAATTGTAGTGAGAACTATATCATCATTGTGAGTATCTAGAAAAGTATGTTACGCAAAGTAGTGATAAAAAAAGGGATTAAATTTTTGTTATGTGTTCCATGGCAATCTAGCACGAATTTGCCACGGAATCACAAAGTTGCCATTTAACGGAAGAATGATTTTTCCCATGGGCAAGACGGATTTTTTCCCAATAATATAAAAATGACGTTGTTTTAGTTTACTCCATGACAATTTTGTGGCAGATTGATACCAATTAGCCATGGAATAATTGATTTACTCCATAGCAATTATGTGGTAGACTACCACCGATTAGCATTATTCCATGGCTAATTGGTGGCAATCTGCCACAGAATAAACTAAAATGATGTCGTTTTGATATTATTGGGCAAAAATCTGTCTTGCCCATTCCATACTTATGCAAAAATCATCTTCCCCACAGATGATTTTGCAGTTCCCTCTCATTTCTCACTCCATTGCCCACCATAGTCAGGTCTTATTTCACACTCCAAGACATGTTCTTTCTCCATCAAATTGGCCTGCCGAAGTTGCAACTTCTCTGAAGTAAAAACGAACCATACTCCTGAGGACTTCTCTGGGACCATCAATTTTTGTTCCTTCCCTTTGAATTTCTGGCTTCACCAATGCCATTTCCCTAAAAGTTAAAGCTACAAGCGATAATTACTGGCATCCCGACAAGAATTCTTACTTCGACCCCTATTTGCCACTCCCATTTTGCATAAAGCTACACGCATTGCTATCTTCTGCTTCAACATTTGACTATTCACCGTCCTCGCCCAGTAGCTACTGCAACTGTAAGTCTCCAATGCTAATTGTCTGTGTATATGGATAGCATGGTTGTGGTGTGGCCTATGCTATAGATGGCTTGAATGTTAAGATACAGACATCAGCTGAAAATTTGACAATATAATAAAGATTCTGTAAAGGCATTCTGTTTATAACCCTTAGATATTCTGAACAAATGTTTTTGCATTACACCCATGAAGTTTTAGTTTATTACTGGTCTGAAAGAAAGTACGATATTCATCAATGTCTTTATATTCTTATCTTGCCTATTTTTGTAGAAAATGATATAAAACTGTTGACTAGTAGAATTGTTATTCTTTTAACCATATGGTGCTACTATATCTTTTTCTAGGTACTGTTTTTCGTAAGCCTATTATATGCTAGAACATTCCAATAATTGTTCCTGGTAAAGATCTTTGCCTTCTTGAATGCAAGTGAACTTTTTTGAAAGAGCACCATCTTCTCCACCTTGGATTGGAGTAAAACTATTTGATTTGTAGGTTGGAAGAAAATAATAAGGCTGTGATTTTAGAAGGAAATTTCTGTTTAAATTCTATTTGTGTGGGCTATATATCAGTTTATTTGAAGAGTTTCTAGGTATGATTTTTTAGTTCATATAATGTGTTTTTGTGTGAAGAAAATATAGGAAAAAGAGCTGAGGAAGTATGTATGGTCTAAAATTGAATAAGGAAAGCTGGAAATTTGATTAAATACTTGTGATGAAGATTTTGTTGTTTAGTTTGTAGCTATTTCTTTGCTGTGTTGAAGGGATGACTTTAGTCCATTACTGCTTTCACTTGGTCAGGAATGTTTGTGAGGAAAAAGGTGGAGAAATTACATAAATGATTTGTGGTCAATTGAAGAAGAAACTAGAAATTAAAATTTGCTATGTTGTAGATTATAATCAGAATTTTATTTGAGCAATTTTTCTATCACAAATGTAGGTGGTTATTTGATGTAGGGGCAGGGCTATGTATTAGTCTATATGTTCCTAGGCATGTCTTAATATGTTAGGATGGTAGGGGAGTTTGATTCTGAAATTTGGGATGCAAATGAATATAATATCTTAATTTGTGCTATTGCTGCCTATTTAGCATGCTAGTTTTTGCACTATATTTTTTTGTGCTCTATTTCTAGACTAGCACTAGTCAGAAAGCCAACAAAACTCAAATTTCTTCATTAGCTGTATTTTTTGGAAGATTCACAGGGACAAGTGGTGCATTTGAAGAACTGAGACAAATTGCACAAAAGCATTATCTATAGTATTACATATGTTAGACTTACCAAACATTAGATGAAATGTTAGACTTTATGATCTATTTTTCAACATCCAAGTTCATGACATATAGTATTACATCTGCCCTATAAAGAACAAAAATAAATTTTGCTAACCAGATTTTTCATTTCTGTTGTGACAGAGAGAGGCTGCTGAAACAGCTTCTTCAACTGCATGCAAGCTACAATCTTTCATCCATTGTTAAGGTAAAACCTCCTCCTCTTAGAGTAAAAAGAGTTCAGGGCTGCCCAGCCATATATTTTGAAAACAATTTTGTTGGGAAAAAATCACAAAAAATTAATAATAATAAGGCTGTGATTTGAGAAGGAAATTTCTGTTTAAATTCTACTTGTGTGGGCTATATATCAGTTTGTTTGAAGAGTTTCAAGTTATGATTTTTAGTTCATTTAATGTGTTTTTGTGTGAAGAAAATATAGGAAAAAGAGCTGAGGAAATATGTATTTTTGTGGTCTGAAATTGAAGAAGGAAAGCTGGAAATGTGATTAAATACCTGTGAGGAAGATTTTGTTGTTTAGTTTGTAGCTATTTCTTTGCTGTGTTGAAGGGATGATTTTGGTCCATTGCTGCCTTCAGTTGGTGAGGAATGTTTGTGAGGAAAAAGGTGGAGGAATTACATAAATGATTTGTGGTCAATTGAAGAAGAAACTAGAAATTAAAATTTGTTATGTTGTAGATTATAATCAGAATTTTATTTGAGTAGTTTTTCTGTCACAAATGTAGGTGGTTATTTGATGTAAGGGTAGGGCTATGTATTAGTCTATATGTTCCTAGGCATGTCTTAATTTGTTAGGATGATAGGGGAGTTTGATTCTGAAATTTGGGATGTAAATGAATATAATATCTTAATATATGCTATTGATGCCTATTTAGCATGCTAGTTTTTGCACTCTATTTTTTTGTGCTATGTTTTGATGTGGTTGGAGGTATTAGGCTATAAGGGAGTTTTAATTGCTCCTATATATGTTAAACAAGAGTTAAGATATGTTTGATAGTGTATGTTATGTAGAAGAAATGGAAGAAATAGCTTGAACAAAATATGATCATGAACAGGGATTTTATTTTGTAACTTTGTTGAGATGGTCTGTTTGAGCATTAAACTATATGAAATGGCTAAGTGTTCTAGGAAGGCATGAACTGAGGGACATATTTTACTAAATTTGGAGTTGTGAGTAGAAAGTTATGGACAATACAATGAAGACAAAACATCATAGTCGTCACTTTCTTCCTCTTTTTCTTATTCTCATTCTTTTGCTTCTCCTAGTCCCATTTCTACTACTTCTGGATCATGCTCTTCATAAGTGTATTCTTCTTCAGCTTCATCTATTTCATCTGTGTCCACCTTGTTGCAGCCAACTAATGTTGCCTTATGCTTTTTTTTGGCATCCTCTGTGGTCTGAACGCTATATTCATTCTGAAAGAGAATATTATTTTCTGCAGCATCGACTTTGACTTAGTTGGACAGATCTATTTCTGCTGCTTTAGTTTCAGTAGGAAGATTGTCCTCATGGCTTTTATCAGATATTAGAACTTTAGCCCTGCTTTTCTGTTGCACCATCTTGCCCTATGATTTTCAAGAAAAATGTAGGAAGACTAAAAATCTAGTTTATGATAGAATTTTAATGAGCTCACAAAGTTGGAGTGACTTCTGCTGAGTAAAATCTCATACACATATATTTCTATATACAAACCTACAAATGAACAAATCAATCCAAGTAATAAATACTTAACCAGACATTAAAAAAGCTAAGCATATTAATAGGAGTCGAGTAATAGACAAATGCTTTAAAATAATAATAATAATAATAATGAACACATATATGTTAAGGCACAGGACAATAGCGATTTAAAATCTCTATATAAACCTACAAATAAAAAAATCAATACCTAAATCCTTTAAAACACTAAAGACAAACCTTGAAAGACTGGTATTTGCTTTTTGAATTTTCTGTTCAGGCATTTTTTTTTAATTTTTTGTCTTTCCAGCTGTAAAGGTGGATTAATAAATGAGTAAAATGCTGGAATTTGTTTTTAGTTTAATCATTTCATAAGTGCATCATTTAACAATCAAAAGGTTCAGCTACTGTTTCGTTTTAATCAACTACTGGTGCCAGCTTTACAGCAATATTTGTGGAGAATAAATATT
This sequence comes from Voacanga thouarsii, assembly GCA_026120185.1. Taxonomy (NCBI): domain Eukaryota; kingdom Viridiplantae; phylum Streptophyta; class Magnoliopsida; order Gentianales; family Apocynaceae; genus Voacanga; species Voacanga thouarsii. Next base: position 1,012,749 of record JANUWF010001027.1, read on the forward strand.
CCAATAGATTTCAGTTTGTTCTATGATACAAGCACATAGATTTAATGTGTGAATTACTTACTATATTTCAACAACTTACATAGCCATAGGCAAAAGATGATAACTTTATTGCATGAGATTTCCAGTATATATTTGCAAATATATCTCATTAAGCATTGTTCTTGTTTAATTTGTTCAGATTAACTGTTGCAAGTACTCCTTGCTTAAATTAGACTACTGAAAATTTATATCAATGCAATTTGCATGCATTAGATAACTTCATTTTGTCTATTTCAAAGAAAAATGTTAGACTAGTTGAACTTGTATTTATGATATCCATTCTTCTGCTCTCAGATATTGGCAGACTAAGATTGTAGGTTGAGTTCCTCACAATCCTAACAGGGGTTAGCGTTTATCATAGTTTCATGTGTGATATGTTGGTATTATCTCGTGATATGTGCTGTCTTGTTACAAACTTTTTGATTTCTATTAGTGTCCATATGTACTCAAATGTCTTTCATTCATGGGCTGTAGAATTAGACCTCATTTTTTAACACAAAGTCAGTCCACTATGGTAGTTTAGCATGCTAGTTAATGGAAGAAGATATCCTTAGTTTACAGCTCTTCTCTTTTACACTAACAATCTCCAATCACACACCATTTTAAAGTATGTCTGAAGCTAGGTTTTAACCTGATATTGGCCCCAAATCCACTATCAGGTTCATGAACTAGAACGGATATTTCAAAACACTAACAATCTTGTTGTATTAGGATATAAATATTGATCGAACAACTTCTTAGAAAATTCATGGAAACCTCTAACTCTCAACTAAGCAACTTAGAATGACTAAAGATTATTCAACTCTACAAACAAAATATTTCAACACCAAAAGACCTATTACGGTGCAAAAAATTTCTTCATAGAATGTATTTTGCTTCATCATAATGGAACTGTAGGAAATAAGTGGTTCATCATTTATCTTTAGCTTCTACCCATCCCTATTGAAAATGATTGTTGAATGATTTTCCTTGGTGAAGCAATTTGCAATCAAGTTCGATTGCTTCCGTCTAATATATTCCTAAAACCGTCTATATATTTTTGTTTTCCCAATTGCTTTTCTAGAAAAATTGATGGAGGATAAGAGTTGGATGTATAATTGGTATGTAACTGGTGTTAAATGAATTACAACCGAATTTCTTAGGGGAGTCGATCAATTTCTTCAATATGCTTTATCAAGAGTAACAACATCTACTAATCCTAATGAAGTTCGATGTCCTTGTGCAAAGTGCAAGAATTTGCGTCATCATACTAAGAGGAAATCAAATTGCACTTGTATAGAATGGGATTTACCAAAAATTATTACAATTAGACATGTCACAGTGAAGAATTTCAAAATCTACCACACATGTCCGATGCAACTATGGATGGAGATGCTTCAAGATCAATCAATCGGTATCGGGAAATGATCATAGATGCAGCAGGACCAAATTTTGCCCCAGATCAATCCTCCCATACTACTGAAGAACCTCATAATTTCGATGCTCAAAAATTTTATGATATGTTGAGAGTTGCAGATACACCTATATGGGAAATGTGCACAAGCTACTCGCTCATGTCTGTAGTATCGAGACTACTGAATATTAAATAAAAAAAATTACATGTCAGAGAAATGCTTCAACCAAGTCATGACATTGATGAAGGAGGTTTTGCCTCAAGGGAACAAGATGCCCTGTGACTTCTATCAAACAAAGAAGTTAGTTACTGAACTTGGGTTACCAGTTCAAAAGATTGATGTTTGCACCAATGGTTGTATGCTTTATTAGAGAGATGATGTTAATAGGAGAGATTGAAAGTTTTGCAATCATTCTTGCTACATAAATGGGAAGAGGGTGGGAAAAAATAAGCAGCAGAAGGAAATCTTCTTTAAGCAAATATATTATTTCCTGATTACACCACGGTTGCAAAGACTTTATGCATCCAAAACAACTGCAGAACATATGAGATGGCACGTGGAGAGCCCTACTAACAAGGCATAATGAATCATCCTAGAGATAGTGAAGCTTGGCAGCATTTTAATCAGACTTATCCTGAATTTGCAAATGAGGTGAGGAATGATAGATTGGGACTGTGCATAGATGGTTTTGCACCATTTGGAATATTGGGGAAGCAATACTCATTGTGGCCTGTTATTATCACTTCGTACAACCTATCTCCATGGATGTGTATGAAGAATTTGGTGATGTTTCTGACAATCATTATACTAGGGCCAAAGAATCCTAAGCAAAAACTAGATATGTATCTGTAACCATTGATGGATGAATTGAAACAACTGTGGTTTGATGGTGTCCAGACTTATGATATTTCAAAGAAACAAAACTTTCTTTTGCGGGCAGCTCTTTAGTGGACTATCAATGACTTCCCTGCATATAGCATGTTGAGTGGGTGGAGTACAACGGGGAAACTTGCTTGCCCGTATTGCATGGAGCGAACAAAGTCGTTCCAACTACAAAATGGTGGGAAACAATGTTGGTTTTATTGTCATCGATAATTTTTGCCAATGGAACACCCTTTTAGGAGGGACACCAAGTCTTTTAGGAGAGACAAAGGTGAGGAAAAATCGCCAACTCCATCACGAAATTCTGGTGACCAAATTTGGGATCGAGTTTGTAATCTTTCAAAGATAATCGAGACTGCAACAGAGCTTGGGAAGAGTGATGGTAGGGGTGAATTCCACAATTGGGCAAAATAGAGTATATTTTGGGATTTTCCTTATTGGCGCACAAATCTCATTCGTCACAACTTAGATGTGATGCATAATGAGAAGAATGTATTTGATAATGTGTTGAACACTGTCATGGATGTTAAAGGAAAGACCAAAGATAACATAAAAGCTCGCCGTGATTTGGTCAGGTGTTGTAACCACCCAGAACTTTGTGAAAGTCGAGAAGGGAATGGGAAAGTGTTTATACCAAAAGCATGTTATACTTTAACCAAAGAACAAAAGAGACTTTTACTTGAGTGGGTTAAAGAATTGAGGCTTCCTGATGGTTATGCATCAAATATTTCCCGGTGTGTTGACTTGAAAGACTTGAAGATGTTCGGCAAGAAGAGTTACGACTGTCACGTGTTTATGAAGAGATTACTTCCCATAGCATTAAGGGAATTTCTTCCAACAAATATATGGAGTGTTTTAATTGAGTTAAGTCTTTTCTATAGGGATTTGTGTGCTCCTAAGTTGTCAATAACATATATGTGCAAACTGGAAAATAGCACTGCTAGTGTGCAAGTTGGAGAAAATATTTCCACCGGGGTTTTTTGATGTGATGGAACATCTAATTGTGTATTTGCCTTGCGAAGCTAAAGTTGGTGGTTTTGTTCAATATAGATGGATGTATCTATTTGAAAGGTAGATTAATGCAAAAGGGACTTAAATGTATCAGATTTCAACCCTATATACAAATATAAGTTTTTTACTTTATGGTTATTTTTTCATTTAGGGACTTTTATCATTTGAAGGTTAAAATAAAAAATAAGGATAGAGTTGAAGGATCAATTTGTAATGCGTATTTAGTTGAAGAAGCATCTATATTTTTCTCCTATTACTTCGAGCCTCACTTGCAAACAAGATATACTACTTGAGCTCGTAATGATGTGGATGACAATGAAGCTCTAGTTCACAAACAAGTCTTGTCAATTTGGGCCAATTCTGGAAGGCCAATTAGAAAATAAAAAACACAATATTTGATAACTGAAGAACTGAGAGATGCTCGCAATTACATCTTACTTAATTGTGAGGGGGTGCAGCCATATATTAGGTAAGGAGTATACACACACACACACACACACACACACACACACACACACACACACACACACACACACACACACACACATTTATATAAACACAATTTTGATAATAAATGAGCTGCTAAAAATCTTACTAATATGATATAATACTTGTGATGATTGTTTCAGCAAATTCAAGCAGCATGTGAGATCTTTGGCACCAACTTTAAGGGACCATGAAGTTGAAAGAAGATTCCAGAATAAGTTTAGTTCATGGTTGCTTATGTAAGTTTGACAATGTATACAAAATGTTTGATTATTTGGTATAACACTGCCATTCATGTGCTTAATTTTTTTTTTTTAAATAGATTCATTATCCAAGTAACAGAGAAGATAACATATGCCTAAAGAATATATCTTGGGGACCCTCAGCATAAGTAAGTCATTTAATGGTTACTTTGTAAATGGGTTTAGATTCCACACATATAGCTATGCGGACAAAATGAAGACTGTGAATAGCAGTGTATTGTTAAAGGTGGTGGAGATAGGATGCCTGGGAATGATTATTATGAAATTTTGAAAGAAATGATTGAAGTTGAATTTGTTGGCAGTCCAATCCAAAAGGCCGTGCTTTTTAAATGTGATTAGTTTAATACCACATCCAATTAGGGTACAAGAGTGCATTCTCAATATAAGCTTGTTGACATTAATCATAAGAGGAGTTATGCTAGATTTGATCCATTTGTGTTGGCCCATCAAGCTATGCAAGTATATTTTAATTCATATCCGGGTAGCAAAAGACCAAAGTGTGATTGGTCAGCCATATGCAAAACAATAGCACGACATGTAATTGATGCACTATTGGTTGATAAAGCCTACCAAGAAGATGTGGATGAAGTTGAAGCAATAACCATATGTATAGGAGATGACATTGGTCCCCTAGCTCACAAATCTGGTGAAAAGGAGGCGGTGGTTGTTGAAGTGGAGTTTATTACAATGTCAAAGAATTACTTAAGTCACGAAGAGGATGAAGGAGAGACTGATTGGAAAACAGATGATGAAAATGATGACATTGGTGAAGAGTATGCATTTAATGCTGACTCAGAATAACGATTTTTTGCAACATCAAAAGAGGTTTGTAATTTCATTAGTTTTATTTGTAAGAAAGTGTCTTACACATGTTGCCTAAAAAGTGCCTAACTTATCAATGTCCTATTCACTTCTACCTTCCCTTCTTCTTTTAATCCTTTGTTATCCATAAAAAGTGGATTTTTTGGCTTTATATATGAAACAAAACATTGAATTTGTTGAAGTTCTTTTATTTTACAAGCTATATTTTTATAAATATTTCATACTTCTTTTTTGTCTTTTTTTTTTTTTTTTGGTCATCTTCATTTTCTCTTCTATTAATTAAGTATTGAAAACATGTTCATATTGTCATATGACTTATTGTTATTGTTTCAAAATTAACTTGATCAATGACTATGTACAAATGGACAGATATGGCTAAAGGGGGAGGAAAGAAGCATTCAAGTCATAGTTCATTTATATCTGCTCCAGATGTGGGGCAACCTTTCATCTCATGCCCCAAAAGTTAGAACTCTAGTTGCCACTCCTTCTTCTCACTAGCCGACATCTATTTCAGCTCCTAGTCAAATACCCCTGGGCAACAATAGAGTTGGTGAGCAGCTAGGGTTTTCCATACATACACCAGAGACTTCTCATCCTCTTTTAGTTGGAGGTGTGCGATCTACTTCATATCCACCTACTGAGCCTACCTATCCCGAGCAGCATCAACAGGGTGTTGAATCTCCTAGTCCATCAGTGTACCCTTCAGTAGCTAGTGTTAAATCACAGGATATGGATAATAACACAATCGAGCCTATGGTGATACGTACGTAGCACATAATGTTGTTCCTATATTTAACTTTAATTCCATGTTCTGTGTTGCAATCTAGGTTGCTTGACCCATTTTGCGGTCTTTTTCCCTTGATTGTTTTCTATTCAAATCTAGCCTTAATTGCTTAGGTTGTTAACATTTGTCTAATTATTATAGTTTCATTTGTCAGTCTGAGTGTGCAAAAACTATCACCACAATAATGAAACAACGATTTACGGGGTGCTGGCCCCGATTCAGTGATGTGCCTGCTAATGTTAGGGATGTTTGGTTTGGGGAGTTTGCTGTAAGTATTTATCTATAACTTTTTTTTTGTTGTATGTTCACATTTTACTATCAGTCAAAATACCTATTATCTACCTTCATCTTAAAATGAGTTGTCCTTTTACAATGTACTAACATGTTCATTATTGTAGAAACAATGGACATGGCACCCGGATCATTTGCCACGGATAAATTCATGGGAGGACAGGCATAGGGCAAGAATGATTGATACCTTTGCAAAGATCACGAATGTACATAAGAAGAGGCCTACTTAGATGTCACAGGACATATATGACTAATTGTGTAGACACTGGCAGCCTGAGGATTGGCAAAAGAAATCAAATGTGGCCAAAGAAAGTAGAAGGGCTAGCTCTGCCAAACACACCGGAGGTTCCATCAGCTTTACTGAACATGAGTCGAGAGTAGTATTTTCTTTTACATGTTCTATAGTTAAATGTTCACTTTAATAATTGCTATTAAATTTGTACATCTCCAATCAAATTCTGTACTTAATTATCACTTTAATACTTCTTGCAGCGTGAGAAGCAAGGAGATGACTTTGACTATCTTTCATTGTTTGAAAAATTACACCATTTTCAAGATGGTCCCAATAAGGGTGAATTTGTAGATGAGAGATCCCGCAAGATCATTGTGCGTTACATATTAATTTCATATTTAAAAATTGCATAACACTTTAATTTTGTTTATATTTTCACCTTCGAATTATTCAGGAAGATGTCCAAACGATGAAGTCGCAGTACTCTGCTGTGGAGTCTACTGATTCAGCATCCATTCCAAGTTCTGTGCCAGATGAGAAAGCTATGATTTTCTCGGCTACAGGTGGATTGAAAAAGGGTAGGGTCTATGGCATAGGATCTGAGGCCTCACGATTTCGACTTCAGTACCGTCAGACTGGGGCCTCGTCTTCGAGACCATTAGTGGATATAGAGAAGTTTAGTGGCGAGCTTGAGCAACTCCAGGAACAGTTGGACAAGAAGGACAAAGAGATAGAAAAATAGAGGAAAATGATGAAGAGGACTTTGTAGAAAAAGGATAAAAAGATGTCCGCATCGATTGAGATGAATCGCATGGTGCTGCAGCATCTTAACACTACAAGAAAAAACCAAATTAGCGATGGCCAAATCCATCGCTAATCACGTTTAGTGACGGATTAGCAACAAATTACGTCTGTCACTAAAAAAGGGTGTCGCAATTTGCGACGAAAAGAAAATCTGTCGCAAATAGCGACGGATTTGCGAAGGTCATTTAATTGATGACATTATAATTAAGTTTATAATCAACATAGCGACGGATTTGCGATGGCAAAAAAAAGTCATTTTTTAAAAAATTAATTAATTTAGCAACAAATTTGTGACGGCGAAAAAATTTTTATTTATAAAAAATTAATTAATTTAACAACGAATTTGCGATGGCAAAATTTTTTTAATCACAAAAAATAAATTAATTTAGCAACGGATTTGCGACGACAAAAATTTTTTAAAAATTAATTAATTTAGCAACAGATTTGTGATGGTAAAATTTTTTTTATTTACAAAAATTAAAAGAATTTAGCGACGATTTTGCGATGGAAAAAATTATTTTTAAAAAATTAATTAATTTAATTTGCGGTAGCAAAAAAATTATTTTAAAAAATAATTAATTTTGCGACAGCCAAAAAATTTTTATTAAAAAAATTAATTAATTGGCTACTCAGCCCGCCCATTCATTGGCCCGACCTAGCCCGCTGAGAACCCGATCCGCAACCCGACCCGCCAAGAATATTATGAGATTATGTCGGACTTGGGGCTCGAACCCGCGTCTTTGTTGTGGGGGAACACGCGTTCCACCACTAAGCTATTGAAGTTCTTGTGATATATTGTGCTATCTATTAATTATATAGTAATTTTTTTTTGTGAATTAGCGATGGATTTGTAAGGGCTTTGCGATGGCTAATTTTACAAGATTTAAAAATAAAATTATTTTTAAATTTTTAATGGCCGTCGCAAATTCCTCGCAAATTGCGACAGATTTGTGAGGGCTTATTTTTTTAATTTTAAAAAAATAAATTTATTTTGTAATTTTGGATGGCCATCGCAAATCCGTCTCAAATTGCAATGGATTTGAAACGGATTTTTAAAAATTTTTAAAAATAAATTTATTTTTTAAATATAGATGGCCGTTGCAAATTCGTCTCAAATTGCAACAGATTTGCGACGACTTTTTTTGAATTTAAAAAAATAAATTTATTTCTTAATTTTAGATGTTCATCGCAAATCCGTTGCAAATTACAATGCATTTGCGACGGCTTTTTTTAATTTTAAAAAATAAATTTATTTTTTAATTTTAGATGGCCGTCGCAAATCCGTTGCAAATTGCAATGGATTTGTGATGGCTTTTTTTCATTTTTAAAAAAGTAAATTTATTTTTTAATTTTAGATTGCTGTCGCAAATCCGTCTCAAATTGCGACGGATCAAGGTCATCGCAAATCCGTCATTAATCTAAAAAAATTCACAAGAAAAAAATTTAATGTTTGATTATACACACACACACACACACACACACACACACATATATATACATACATATGATATGGTATGTGTGTGTGTGTGTGTGTTAAAATAGTAGAATTTACAAAAAGATATTAGTAAGTTGAAATATTTATATATATAATATACATATGATATTATTAAGTATATATATATATATATATATATATGTATATATGTAAGAATATGACATATATGTATCTGTTGCTAATTAATGTATGTATATAAATATACATACATTATGTGTGTGTTGCATATATATATAATCTATTTATATATATATATATAAATAGATTATATATATGCAAATAAATATATATATATGTATGTATAAATATGTATGTATATATATATATTAATATATTTAAAAAGTATTATAACACATATATAGATATATGTATAATAGATCGTGGAGTTTCTTCCGGCCACAGAATGCTCCTAATGGTCGTGCAAAATTCTTGCGCCGAAAGATCAGGAATTTATTTTTCTTCTTATCGGCTTCGTGGTGCCGATGTTGACCATGACTATTGGCTGCTTGAAATGTTGACTTTATCGACTCGATAAAACTTATCAAATCGGTAACGGCTCAAAGTAACTGTTGCGTCGACTCGGTAAAGCTGACGTCAACACATGCCCCCCCGAGTCCCATTGTTTCAGCGGCTATGAGTCAGTGAAACGATAGGAATCGTATAGCCATTAATAGCAGCCGTTCTTTTTCTGACAAAAACGAAATGTCCCGAACGTTGTGGAACATTTATGATGCCTCGGCTTTAGAACCCGCGAACAGCTCAATTTCAAATTCCCTTATAAATAGCAGTGGTCCCCAATCATAACTCCTCACTTTCTACGACTTCTATTTCCTTTAGAATTCTACTGCTTAAGTGATTATTGATCCTTTATCTTCTTGTGATTGTTCAGTGTGATATGTAAATTTCCTTTCAGTAAAATGACCAAACTGCTATGGCAACCCTCATTGATAAGAACATCTTGTCCCTGGTCCAAGTCGATGCTAACCTGTTTACCTTGGGCCCTCGTTTCTTACCTGTAGAGGTTACTGCTGAACACTTGTGGTTTGTCTTGCCTGCCGATTCTACCTTCCCTCTCCAACAAAACACTTTTACAAGTGCCAATCTCCCCACCTCCTTCCGTCATTGGCCTCGCAAGCTCAAGAATTACAGAGAATGGCGGGACTGCTGCTATTCCCGATTTGGGGCCATCTGGGCACAGTGGGGAATTTTGGACGCCATCAAGATGACTGACTTTGAGATGGCGTTTGACCACAACCTATTCGCCGCCGTTCTTCCCTTTTGGTCCTCGGCGATTAATGGCTTCATCTTTCCACACGGGATGTTTTCTCCTACCATCCTTGACATCTGCACCATCCTTGGCTTCTGATGCGATGGCAACGAGATTTCGAGGCTCCATGATGAAGACAACCTATCAGCCATTGAGGTTTGTCTTGTCAAGGCCTCCTATTCGTAAGGTAACTTCATCGCCGCTCAGAGAGGGGTGGATGACACTCCTTCAAACCAAGAGAAAGCGGCCTTCCTATGGCTTTGGTTATGTAAGTACATTATCCGCTCCCATTCTGCCGGTGTTAGCAACGAGTACCGATACTACGTATCGGCTCTTTTACGAAGCAAAAGGCGTTGCGACCTTGCTTTTCTGATCGTTGCCCTAGTCTACCGCACCATTAACCAGCTGATGACTGCCCTTTCCACTGGAGAGTATCCGACCAATCTTAGGGGTCTGCTCTGGATTGCCCAACTTTTGTTGTACCAGTATCTGCCCAACTTTGGTGTCAGCCAAATTACAGGAGCCTCTACTAACCCTTCTGAACAAGCGACCGGCTATCGGCTGCTGCGGGTCTCCCTGAACACTGCCTCTGCCGAAACCATCGTCTCGTACCTTTACCAATGTTGAGACTTCCATGTTGCTATCTTCTTTCCGTATGCTGTCCGCCAAGAAGGTCCCCTCTGGTTGAAGTGCCTATCAAAAAACCCCGAAGCCACACAAGAGACTTTATGGGCTCGAATTTTGTGCCCTCAAGAAATTCTTCTGGGGGCCATGCCTAGAGCCCGAAGTGCTAAGACCTCCTGTGAGAGGTACAATCCCCACTGCTTCTCCTGCCAGTTTGGGCTAATACAAGACATCCCTGCCGATTCGGGGCACGTTTCTTCCTTCTTCGTGAGGCCGGTGCTATCAGCTGAGGATGTACAAACCTTAGCCGATAGCACCCAGGCCATCCTGCAGTCCTTCGAAATCAAGCCCTTCCAAGTGGTGTTGGAGACTTCTCCTAACTTCAATTCATGGTGGAGACTGCTGAGTAGGGCCCTATTTTCCGACCCCGTAGGTGTTTGGCTTTTGCGAATTCCTGGGCCGACCACCATTTTGCCTGAGACATCATCTGCTAAGAAAGAAAAGTAGGTAAAACATCCTGTAAGTCCTATAATAATGTTAGCCTTATGTACTCCCTTGATGCAGAAAACTATTGCTGCTGCTCCAGCCGTCCCGGAGGAAGAGTAAGAAGAGATAGAGATCCCGTCCCTACTCCGGCGATTAAAAAGGAAGCATAAAACACCGACTCCTCCCATTTCCAAGGTTTGCTTCTGTCAATTCTTGTTTTGCTCGGCTTCCCCAATATTCAATTTGTCTAACTACCAATTTAATCTTTTCTGTAGAAACGTAAATAAGGGATAGGTCGTCCCGTTATCATCGACATTTCTTCTGACTTAGAGGAAGATATTCTGGTTCGATCTCTAGCCAAAAGGGTAGCTGAAAGAGCTATTCTTCCGATGACAGATACCTCATCGGTGGAGGCTACGACTCCTCTTCCAATGGCTGACGTATCGGCTTTCCCACCAGTAGCAGACCTTCTGTCAGCTGAGGCATTGGCTCCAAAAAGTCCATCTCTTATTTTGCCAAGGCCTGAAAAAGAACCAGTGGCCACTATTACAGAAATAACTCTGCCTCCCCCTATCCAGGGAACTGAAGAAGCTGCTGCTTTCTTGCCGATGACAACGTTAACCTCGGCCCTGGACTTTCTTGATGGTCTCATCGGGACCTCTTAGCCAACTGAGAAGTCCACCATTGACAACGTGAGTCGCGCCCTTTTGCAGATTGTACAATCAGCCGACTTGGACATGCCCCCTACGCTTTGGGACTGGGCAATTGAGTGCCTAGGACAAATGCGCTTCACAGGACGCTTCCTCTTAAACACGCAACATCGTCGAGAGAAAGCCTATGATCAGTTAGAGCTTCTGAAACTGCACCAAGAAAATGCAGCATTCATAGAGAGGGATTGCTGGGAGTCCATTAATCGTCTTACGCTGCGAGCTAATATTACGGAGAGGATAGGGAAGATTGAACGGCTCGAACGTCGGTTATTGGAGCTCCAGGAAGAACTTGACTTTGAGAAAAAGGCCTTAGAGCAACGGCTTGAATCAGAAAAAGGGCTCCAGAAAATAGTCAAGGCCATTGATGACTCCAACCTCAAGCATAATAATAAACGGCTAATGCTGAAAGCGGAAGAGGAATTTCTTGAAGCTAAACTGACAAGCTCAACCATTCTACTGAATGAGATGAAGTCCAGGTGGGACCGCTTCGTGGCTGAACTGAACAAGGTTCTTCATCTTTTGACTATTGACGAAACTGGTCCTTTCGGAACTCAAACTGAAGAAACTGTCATTACGGTGGCCGAAATAGAGGCTTCAAAGACACCCACCGATGAAGTCGACCTGCCCCTAAGAAGAAAATAGAGACTGAGCCTGAGACGGCTGAGGCAAAGCTTCCAGTTCATGATCCGCAGCCAACGGGAACTGACATGGTGGCTAGCCAAGATTTCGAATCAGAAGACCCTGATCGGCTAGCGATTGTTCCGTATCGGCCGATACTGCTGCCTAACTTCCCTTCTGATGATAGCTGATCCCCTTTTGTAATGATACTTATGGCTATCTGATCGGCCTTTTGTGATCACCTTATCAATATGTCAGAACTCTTTTAACAAAACTTTCTGTTAAAAAATTCTTTCTTTCTTTCTTCTTTTTATTTTTTTTAATATTCTAGTTCCTTCCCAAAACGTCAGATAATAATGTTTTAAGAACTTATCGTCAATCTCCTTGCCTGCTTCTTTTCCATCGGGTGTCATCAAGCGATAAGCCTTTCCATAAAAAACTTGAGTTATTAAGAATGGACCTTCCCATGAAGCAGACCACTTGCCATACCTCGGATCTTTTGGTGCTAGCGGTAAAATAGTCTTCCACACCATGTCCCCTTCTTGAAAGCTTCTTTCACGGACTTTCCGATTGTACGCCCTTGCTACCTTTTCTTTTTGTCGCTTTATGTTCTCCAAGGCAATCCAGTGATCCTCCTCAACTTGATCTAAACTCTGGGCCAACGCCGTTTGATATTATTCAGTCGTTAGACCATGCTGATAGGCTATTCGAGTTGATTGTAACGATAACTCCACAGGTAACACAACATCCTACCCATAAGTTAGTCTAAACGGGATAAAGCCAGTAGCAGTCTTAGCAGCATTCCGATGGGCCCATAATACTTACTGTAATGTCTCATATCATCTCCTCGGATTGTTTTCTATTGCCTTACGAATCATGCTGATTAAAGTTTTATTCGTTACCTCTGCTTGTCCGTTAGCCTGTGCATAATAAGGAGAAGAGTGAAGTAACTTAACTTTGAATTGGGTTAGAAAGTTACGTACCTGATCCCCTGTAAACATCGTTCCTTGATCCGTTGTCGTTGTCTCCGGGATTCCAAAACGGAAGATATTGCTTTGTCGGAGAAAGTTGATGACTGCCGTTTGTGTCAATTTAATCAATAGTTGCACCTCCACCCACTTGGTGAAGTAATCCGTTACTACCAGTATGAATGTGTCTTTTTGCTGAAGGTGGATAAATCTTTCTGATAATATCTAGGGCCCATCCACGGAAAGGCCACGGTTTAACGATCGAATGCAATTCCATAGAGGGGGTGTGTAATAGAAGGCCATGCTTTTTGCAAGCTTCACAGCCCCTAGCATAAGCATTACAATCTATGGTCATTAATGGCCAAAAGAAACCATGGCGTTGAAGCGTCCATTTTAGTTTTGGGCCCACCTGATGTGCTCCGCATAGGCCTTCATGTACTTCTGCCATAGCTCGCAATGCTTCTTCTTTTGAGAGACACTTTAAAAGAACCCCGATGTGACTCCGTCGGAACAGATCATTGTCTATCAAGGTAAAGTTGAGAGTCTTCCATTTTAAGTCGCGAGACGATTGACCAGTCAGGTTTCGTAGGTAAGAAATAATCTCCTGTCGCCAATCATCCTGATATTCCATCTCCGCTATCTATTGGCACATTACGGCTTTCTTAAAACCTGAGGCCAACTGAGCTAGATCATTAGCACCTTGATTTTCTGATCTGGGAATGTGAACCAGAATAACCTCCTAAAAATGCTGAAGTAACCTTTTTACCTCCTGCAACCTGTCTGACAGAAACGGATTAGCACATTTATAATCTCTTAATACCTATCTGACAACCACCTGAGAATCTCCTAAAATTCTGACTACTTGGACCTCCAATGCCTTCAGAATCCGTAGTCCTAACAAAAGGGCATCATATTCCGACTGATTATTGGTTGTTCCTTTTTTCAGCTCAAAGTGGATCTTACCCTGGTGTCCATTTGGAGATTCAATAACCAAATCAATGCCGGCCTTTTGTTGGGTGCTTGAGCCGTCAAACTGCAAAACCCTGTGCCTCTGTGTTGTACTTCTTTCTGTTTGTGATACTTTCTGTGGTACTTCCAAAGAAGGGTGTTCGGCTAAAATATCCGCAATAGCCTGTCCTTTGACTGCCCTCAATGGCACATGAGTTAGGGAAAACGCATGTAATTTGACTGCCCATTTCATAAGCCGTCCATTTAATAGAGGATGATTCAACAAGAATTTAACTAAATCTACCTTACACAAGACATGTACTTCCCTAAATAACAGGTAATGTTCCAACTTTGTGCACGCATAGTGGAGAGATTAGCACAATTTTTTGATAGGGGTGTACCTGGTTTCTGTGTCCGATAGATTTCGACTAAGATAGTATACTACTCTTTCAATCCCTTGTTGGTCATCCTAAGCTAATAAGCTGCCGATGGATTCTTGCCCAGCTGAAATGTATAACTTCATGGGAGACCGGTTGTGGGGAAGTGCTAACACTGGTGGATGTGACAAAGCTATCTTTATCTGATCAAATGCTTCCTGATGCTCAGGCTGCAAAATAAAATCTTGGGACAACTTTAATCGTAATAAAGAGGAAAAAGTCTTCTGTTTACCTGCAGAATTTGCCAAAAAATGTTGTAGGAAATTTATCTTCCCCAGGAAACTCTGAAGTTCCTTCTTTGTTTGAGAAAGTCTTGCTTGTAAAATGTCTCAGCTTTGTTCTGATCTATTTCAATCCCCCTTTGGTGTACTAAAAAACCAATAAAATTCCCAGCAGTAACTCCAAATGCACACTTAGCGGGATTAATCTTCAAATGGTGCTTGCGCATTCGGAGGAATGCTTGCTCCAAATTAGTCAAATGTTGTAAGAAATCGGAGGACTTTATGACCAAGTCATCTATGTAGACCTTTATTGTGCTGTCGATAAGATCATGAAAGATGAGGTTCATAGCCATCTGAAAAGTGGCCCCAGCGTTCTTCAAACTAAACGGCATAACTACCCACTCGAACAAACCGATGGACCCTGGGCAATGGAACGCTGTTTTATGTGTGTCCTCTTCAGCTATGAATATCTAGTTATACCCTGAATAGCCATCCATGAAATTTAAAAACTGGTTATCTGCAGTGGAATCCACCAACATATCTGCTATTGGCATAGCATACTCGTCTTTCAGAGTAGCCAAGTTTATGTTTTTGAAGTCTATGTAGATATGTAGTTGACCATTCTTCTTGATGATCGGCCCAATGTTAGATATCCAATCTGCATATCGGCACGTACGGATGAATCCACACCGAAGAAACTTTTCTATCTCCTCCTTAATCCTGGGCAACAATGCGGGATTAAAATGTCTTGCTGGTTGTTTATGAGGCTTAAAGCCCTCTTTTACAGGTAGACGATGCTCCACAATGCTTCTGTCCAATCTTGGCATCTCATGATAGTCCTAAGCAAAGCAATCTTTATTCCTGCGGATTAGACAAGTCAACTTATCTCTTTGCACAATAGACAAATGTAGACTGACCTTGATCATTCTGTTCTCCCCAGGTTCTCCTATGTCTACTTCTGTTAACAGGTCTTGAGCAACAAAACCAGGAGCTCGTCGGACCTTTGGATCATCAGGTCGTAAGCCGTTTCCCCTTAGCTCCTCAGTGGTGATCAGGTTATGAGCCATAGTTAGCTTGGCATACTGGCTCAGATTAAAGGTCGAGTGATAAAATAAAGCTTCGTTCATGTGAATTTCCGTTGAAAATGGATTGGGATCGACTGGGATTTGCTCTATCCATTCTCCATCCCAGATCAGCATTATTTGATGCAAAGTGGACGGTACGCAACGGTTTGCATGGATCCAATCCCTACCCAATAAAACGGAATAAGCTAACTTTGCATTAATTATAAAAAAGACCGTTTTACTAGTCTTGGACTCGACTGTGACTTCAAAGGTGATAACACCTTCTGCCACAGCAACTTCTCCAGTGAAGTTAACTATCTGCACATCGGTAGGGGACAAACCTGTCCTATCTTTTCCCAATCGCTTCAAGGTAAAGAAAGGCATTACGTTTAAGATAGCTCCACCATCAACAAAAATCTGAGTAAAAGGCTTGCCGTTGATATGTGCTTTGATGTATAAGGGCCTGAGGTGGTAAACACTCTGGGTTGTCGAAATTGGAAAGAGCATCCCTTTTGGTGGGGCCTTGACCTCAATCAATTCTACTGCAGCTTTTTCTTCCGTATGAAAATCTTCCTCCATGGACTCTTGACCAGAGGTAGCTCGAAAACTTGTCGGCAGGATGCTGAGCATATTTTGGCCATTATCAAGGGATAATTGTTCTTCGACCCAATCATCAAGGATCCGCCTTTGTTGTGCTCGCTTTCGTTGTTCTTGTCTTTTTTGGGACTTTGATGGTCGGGAACAACGGCCAGGCAGAAATGGCCTCTCTTGGGGCACCTGCATTGTTAGTTTCTCTTTTTTGCCATGGAAATGTGCTACAAATTAGGGAGGAGATAAATGGGTAAAAACATATGGTTTACCATCCAATCTTTAGAAACATTTCCCTCTCCCCTCAGGCTTGTTTTTTGTATGTTCTTCATAATTCCTACCTGCCTCTGTTTGCAGCATGTGTGCATCGGCTAACGGAAATGGATCCGTGTCTATCAAAGTCTCTTCCTTTTTATCTGCAAACTTCAATCTTCCATCCTGGATAGCCTTCTGAATGGTATTTCTAAAAATAACACAACTATTAGTACTATGAGAAAAGGAATTATGCCATTTGTAGTACCTTTTTCCTTTCAAATCTTCTTGGCTCGGGATCCTGTATCCATAAGCCAGACAGATTTGTTTATCTACCACTAGTTGGTCAAAGATTTGTTCAACTTTTGAGACATCAAAAGAGTAAGATGGTCCTAAAATGGCTATTTCCTCCTTCCCTTTGTCGCGCTTCAAATGTGGACACATATAGGAGGAACCCTTTACTAATTCTGCTACCATTACCTCTATAGCTTGCTCTTCATCGTCCTCATTGGTATCGTCTATGACTGATATCATTGTCTGGCCATGGGAGAATTTAACAGAATGCCTCTTCTCTTTCTCCTTGATCATCTATTCTATTCTGACAGCATAAGATAATAAACGAGATAAATCCGAGAAATCTTGGAGAATGAGTCATTCTTTGAGTTGCGGATGCATCCTGCTAATAGCAATTCTTGCACATTCTGTTTTAGGCAACTGGGTTGTGCATTTGGACTTAGTCTACAGGAAACGCTCAATAAAATCTGCAACATCTTTTGATCCCTTCTATTTTATCGCTAAAAGATCGGCAATGGAAACTTCTGGTGCAGGTTTAAATAGCCGTTGGTGAAAAATTCTTTCCATGTCAGCCCATGAGTATACAGAGTTAGGAGCTAGATTGGCATACCATGTGAACGCTGCCCCTGTTAAAGACAACGAAAATAGTTGTAATTTATGCCATTCATTATTTTCCAACTCACCACATTGTGTTGTGAACCTTCCGATATGTTCTATGGTGGACTTATTATCTTCACCAGAGAACGTAGTAAACTCCGGTAACTTAAAACCTCGAGGGAGTACTGCCATGGAATTCACCCAGTCAGGGTAAGGTTTTTGGTATACGAGCCGATCTCGTTACTGCCGACGAAATGCTTCCGTCATTATATCAGCCGGCTGGTATGGCTATTGAATCTATGGTGAAGGACTTTGCATGATAGGTCAGGAACCTTGCCCCATGAAAGGCTCAATACTTCCGACCCCCTGCCCTGGATAAGCCGTTGTCGTTGCCGGATATACAAGAGGATAAGGAGCAGAGTAATTCGGCTGCCCCCCGAAGGGTGGCATGTTTCCTCTAACGAAGGTTGGGGCTGCTTCATAAGTTGCAAGTAACCCCGTCATCGAGGTAGGACCCCTTCCTGGGAACACTTTTGCTGGCATAATGCCTTGAGCCACTACCCCTGGAATAACCTAATGTCCCCTAATAGCAGGGAAAGACATTTCCCTGCACAGAAAGTGAACTAATCCATGAGATGGTGTGCTATCAGCCGATGGCATGGGGTACACAGGTGCCATGGTTGTCCCTTGTGCAGGGTAACCTGGTGGCTGAGTGAAAGTTTGTGTATTCTGCCTTTGTGCAAATTGTTGGAGTTCGTTCTAAAGTAGAGGTTGAAAAATAGTAGCAAACTGTGGGATAAGACCCTGCAAGAGCTCACCAGTATATTATTCCATAGTATATCGAATGGCAGTCAGAGAGGTAGATGTCGACTGAGACACCTGTGGTGGGGATAGGGACTGACACCCTTGCTCCGGAGGAGTAACCTGAGTATAACTGGAGTAGTAACAGAAGGATCAAAAACTCCCCGGAGAGCACGGACTGGGAGTCGTTCAAATGACTCTGGTGCAGGCGGCTATTGTAAATTATTCGCCATCAAACATCCTGACCGCAATCGCATGTGAAAACTGACCTTAGGTCCCACTGGGCATGCCAATCTGTGTTGTTGTCAAAATAACGAGCCGATGTAACTAGGTATTAGCTACTCTTCCGATAAATACAAATGATTTGATAATGTGAAACAGAAAACGGTATCAGATCTTTTTTTTTTTTTAATCAAGGATCAGGTTCCTTGAACTTACTATAGAAAGGGTTCAAGAAAGTTAATTGAAAATGCATAACGGAAGGATTTTTTGTAACAACAAGCAAATACGTGTATTGATGTACTTTAAAGAAAGAATACAGAAAAGACCTAAACTTCAACAGAAGAACGGAAAGCTGTAAAGAAAGCCGGAAACAAAGCTGTAAAGGAAAGCTATAATAAAGCTATAAGAAAATTGAATTCCTAGACTAGAAAGCTGTAAATGACAATAAAACAGAAGAAATTAAAAGTTGATGCTGTTGGTTGATGATTGTCGTTTTTAGGTTCTAAGCAATGCTCCCATTTTATACTTGCTGCAATCGAGCCATCTAAAAATTCTCATAATATTAATATGTATATATATACACATATTAATATATATAGACATATATATACATATATTAATATAGCATTTTTATATACATATAAATATGTTAATATACTTTTTTAATATAAAACTAAATATATATACATACATATATACATATTTATTTATGTTAGTGTTGACGTCAACTTTGCCGAGCCGACGCAACGGTTACTTTGAGCCGTTGCCGATTCGATAAGTTTTGTCGAGCCGATAAAGTCAACATTTCAAGCACCATGAATGTTTAAAAAGGACAACAATTCCAATTAACAATTCAGCAATTCCAGTTCACAATTCCAAATTTAAATCAATAATCTCACATCAAACCACCATCATATCACTCCCAATCTCCTCAAATTCAACCCCAACATCAATACAACTTTTATACATCAATTCCAACTCTGCTCATTCACAAATAATCACCCAAATTTCAAAGCTTCAAGGGAATGCAAATATGCCCAACATGGACTTAGTTTATAAGATAATGAAGTAGCTTAAGAGATGAATTCTAACTACTTACCCAAATAAATCAACTTCAGCAATAGCATAGCAGTAGCACAGGAATGGCAGTGGAGGCGCTCGCTGAGGGGGGCGGGCTGAAGGGGGCAGGCTGAGCAGGGGGGGCTGAGGGAGACTCTGTAGGAGGGGGGCGGGCTGAGAGGGGATCTGCAGGAAGGGGGGAGCGGGGAGGGGGGAGCTGGGGGGGATCTGCAGGAAGGGGGGCGCGGGGAGGGGGGGAGCTATGGGGGAGGGGAGGGTGTGGCGGGTCGTGTGGAAGGGAAGAAGGATGTGGGAAGAAGGAGGGGAAAAAAAAAGGAGGGAGTGAAAAATTTTGGAAAATTTTAGTTTTTTTTTATAAATTTCTAGCTATTTCGTCGCAATTTGTGACGAAAAAATAAAACCCTCGCTAATTTCTCATAAATTAATACGAATAACATTATAAATCGATCTATACATTATAATTTTTATTATTTTTTAGTGATTTTAATAATAATATTATTATGTAAATTATTTTTCTTTATATATTTTAATTTATACACCACTTAATCAAATAAATAGATCAAAAAATTAGATATATGTATATATATAACTATATAGTATAATATATATTAATATGTAGGAGATGAATAACATTACAAATCGATCTCTACATTATAATTTTCACTATTTTTTTAGTGATCTCAACAATAATAACAGTATTTGAATTATTTTTCTTTATATATTTTACTTTATACACCACTTAACCAAATAGATATATTAAAAAATTGGACATATGTATATACATAGCTATATAGTATAATATATATTAACATGTAGGAGACGAAGAACATTACAAATTGATCTCTACATTATAAATTTCACCATTTTTTTAGTGATATCAACAATAATAACAGTATTTGAATTATTTTTCTTTATATATTTTACTTTATACACTACTTAATCAAAGTGATAGATTAAAAAATTAGACATATGTATATATATACCTACATGTTATAATATATATATATATATATATATATTAAACTAATCAGATACTTATATACATTATATACATATACTTATATATTAGAATAAGTATATAACATAACATAATTAACTATATACATTTACTTATGCAATACATTAGGTGTATAACATGACATAATTACATATACAAAATTATAATAAAATGCACTAATTGAGACATGTTATTAAAAATATTTCAATAAATTTGTCAAAATACACCATCACATAAACACATAAAGAAAAATTTAAAAATAAAAAAAAGATTAAAACCCTCTTTTGTTGTAAAACCCTCGCAAATTCGTCGCAATTAGTGACGAATTTGCGACGAATTAGGGTTTTGAGATTTTATATAAATTTTTTCATTTATTTATTTTTTAATTAAAAATATTGACCGTCGCAAAACCCTCACAAATTGCGAGGGCCCAAAATCCGTCGCAAAACCCTTGCAAATTGCGAGGGCTTTGCGATGGATATTCATTTTTTTAAATTATTTTTTTAAAAAAATAATCTACCATCTCAAAATCCTCGCAATTTGCGAGGGTTTATAATCCGTCTCAAAACCCTCGCAAATTGCGACGACTTTGCGACGCACATTCAAAAAAATTTTAAATTTTTTTTAAATCATCGTGCAATGGATTTCAAGATTTTAAAATATTTCTAAAAATAATTGTCGCAAAACCCTCGCAATTTGCGAGGGTTTTGCAATGGGCGTTCAAAAATTTTAAAAATATTTTTTTAAAAAACAATTTGTCATCGCAAAACCTTCGCAATTTGCGAGGGTTTATTAGCCGTCGCAAAATTCTCGCAAATTGCGAGGGTTTTGCGATGGACGTTCAAAATTTTTTTTTAAAAATATTTTTTTAAAAAATATATAGCCGTCGCAAAATCCTCACAATTTGCGAGGGCTGAATTACCGTCTCAAAACCCTCGCAATTTGCGAGGACTTTGCGATGGACGTTCAAAAATTTTAAAAATATTTTTTAAAAAACAATCGATCGTCGCAAAACCCTCGCAAATTGCGAGGGTTATTTGCCGTCACAAAATCCTCGCAAATTACGAGGGTTTTGTGATGGACGTTCAAAAATTTTTTAAAAAAATATATTTTTTTAAAAAAATAGATAGCCGTCGCAAAACCCTCGCAATTTGTGAGGGCTGAATTAGTAGAGTGTGCAGAGATATGAAGACAAATGACGTATGTAAAATTAAGGAAACTGATAAGAGAAAAAAAAAAAAGCCAAGGACTCTAACTTGAAGATATCTAATTGATCAAACTGTGGCTTTGAGTTTACTAGATTACAATCCCAAACACACAAGCAGAAGGACAAAAATTGGTCAGGTTGGAAAATTTTACTTTTTTATACTCTTGTGCAATTTCTATTATTACATCAAGCCAAGAAGAAGACTCTTCTTCTGTAACTACTGACATGAAACAATATTATACCAAAAAAGCAGCATATCCACTACACCAACCTTACTTTACTACTATAATAAGGTTATATTAATATAATAATGTATTAGGGTTATATGTAAACTCACGAAAGGACTACCAAACATTATTAGTTGCAAAACATGATGCAATTGGGACTCCGAGAGACGGCCGGTCTGACATCCAACACAGTTTTTACTCATAACATGCACAACATGATTTATTGCAAATGTTTTAGAAATAAATAGAAGCCTATGCTTAATGACTCGTGCATAACTCTAACAAGGTGGGAATTCTTTTAAGTAATCCGTATTTTCAAAAGTAAGTTTTAGAGACTAATCACATCTGATATAGAGTGCTATAGTTTTAGTGAGGCAGTATCATGAAAGAGAGATAATATATCGAATAGCCATAACAATTTCCAAACTTAATGCTTAGACAACCAAATCTTTACACAGATATGAACAGCACAAAAAAAATCTGGGCATTCTTGGGGTTGAAGGGATTCTTGAGGAGTGGCAATAATATACAGCAGACAGAGAACCTTAAGCTTAACAAAGAGTCTATATACGGCAGCAAAACAAGAGCTGCCAAAAGTGGCAAAAGCGAGATAGGTAGTAGATGAGAAAAATCTTTTCTTTCTAATTAACACACAAAGCGGTGCTTCTTCTAGAGGGTCTATAATTCAAGGTACCGAGGCCATAGATTCAAGTATTTGCTTGTCTAGATTTGATTGCTATCTCATCCGATGTGGTCCTGAAACCAGGGACGCTGCTAGCAGCAGTTGAGATTGACGATAGACTTCCCGACATGAAAATGTCAGTATCAGAAAAGTGGGAGGGGGAAGGGGGAAGGGGAGGCATGGATGACGGAGGAAGGGGGGTTGCGGGGGAGACGGGGGAAGGGACAGCGGGAGGGGGGCTGAGCAAAGGACTGCAGGGGGGAGGGCGGGCAGGGAGCGGCAAGAGGGGGAAGAGGGTGGGGGCAGGGGTCAATGGCGGGGGGCTGCTATGGGTGGTTGAAGAAGGAAGAAGAAGAAGATAGAGGAAGAAGCGCAGTACACTTTTTGCTGGAATCTAGAGTTCGGTTAAGGTGAAGAATGTTGTTTTCGTATAGCTTCAAACAATCATCCCAAACAGCTTTTTCTTTTTCATTTCTACATTGCAAAGTTGGAAAGAAAGACAAGCAAAAAGCAAAAAGCAAAGCTTTTCCTTCTTCGAAAAGCCAAGTTTCAAATTCGAACAAATCTTATGCAAAGCAAGTTACAATCTTAATGTTTTTAAAAAAATAAATTTTATTGGTTTTTATTTATATACACATATATATTACACTGTGATTGAATGAAGAAAAATGCACTGTGATTGAAGGAAAAAAGTGAAATAAGAAAGGAGAAAGATTGAGGGCAAAAGATTTGGTATGAAAATTATCACATTTGTAAAATTTACATATATTAAAGAAAGTCTAATTTTTAATAGCTCAAGGGAGAAAGATTGAATTATTCATCTTAGAAATAATAGAATTGCTATGAAAATTAAAATTTAATTAGTATTATAATTCAATAAAGTAATAAATAATAAGAATATATATAATTGAAAATAAATTAATAAATATATTATTAATTTCATAAAATAGTAGATAATTAAAAAACAAAATGTTTCTAAAAATAGCATTATTGAAGTCAATAAAATTAAGATTATAAGAAAACTTAGTTTAATAAAGATAATTTCAAAATAGCTCTACAAATTTCAATAAAGATAATTTAGTTTTTTTTAAAAAACTCTACAATTATATTTATCTTTAATTGGCACTAAGGCATCATTCTTATTTGTAAATGTTAAAATAATGCATTGCTGCCAAGAATCATTAGAATAATTGTTATAAGTTCGAGACCATGAGATAGCTGGAGACTTATAAGATAGAATGTCTATAAAAATTTACTTTTGCAATAAAATTATAGATAGAATGTCTATATATATAATTAAATGTAATAATCAAGAGATAGTATACTCTACCTAGGTATATATGTAGATATATATCTACACACATATGGATGTTCATAATTAAAAAATTATTTATATTATATAACATATTAATCTAATACTCACTAACTAATCAGGATATATTATACTGTATATAAATATATATATATATATATATATATATATATATATTAGAATAACTTATAATTAAAATAAAATTCAAGCTCCTTAATACCAATATATGAAAACTTAAGATGTAAATAAAAATGTATTTTAAAAATCAATGATCTAACCATTACATGTATTTATAAAGTTTAAACAAGTTTAGTGACCAAATTTGAAGGTCATTGGTTTTATTTTGTCACATTTGTGCAATAATATCTATGAAATAGAAAGAAATCTTAGTATTTACAAATATAAAGATATCAAATCAATGATCCAACTGTTAAATTTATTGTAATAATTACCAATAGTATTGTCACTAAATTTGAAAATAATCAGATAAAATTTAAAATAATTTTGAGGGGCTTTGTTATAATTTGACTAAAAATGATAGTTACAATAAATCGTCGTATTTGGTCTACTCTATTGTGACGATTATAAAAAACCATCATATTTGATTTACCCTATTGCGACGGTTACAATAAACCGTCGTATCTGCCCTACCTATTATGACGGTTAAAATAAACCGTCATATTTGGTCTACCTATTACGATGGTATGTGTAAACGATCATATTTGGTTACCAAATACGAAGGTTGGAATTGGATTGCCGTATTAGGTCTTTCTATTGCGACGGTTTCAAAACCGTCGCATAAAGTAACCTATTATGATGGTTTTTTGACCGTCGAATTTTTCTTCGTCGCATTTCCCCATTTTTTTTTTGTATTGCTAGGCATCTTTGAAATCTAGGATGCATGCCTTTAGCATGTCCTCTAAAATCTGAATGACCCTCTCAGACTATCCATTCGTTTGTGGGTGTGCTGTCGAGCTGAATTTCAGTGTAGTCCCCATTGACTCTTGGAACTTAGCCCAAAACCTGGATGTAAACCTTAAGTCTCATTCAGATACGATGCTTGTTGAGACTTCATGTTGGAGAGTATTATTTAAGTCAGCCTTTCCATAGAGTACCTTACGTTCACGGGAATAAAATGTGCCACTTTGTCAATCTATCAACTACTACCCAAATGGCATCCAACTGAGTCTTTGTCATGGAAAGTCCGGTGACAAAATCCATAGTTACTTCTTGCCACTTCCATTCAGGTATTAGTAGAGGTTGTAGTAACCCGATCGACTTCTTATGTTCTATTTTAACCTTCTAACACATCAGACATGATGATACATGCTGCACAACATCCTTCTTCATACCGGGCCACTAGTATACTTTTTGCAAATCTCGATACATTTTTACCTCCCCGGGATGAATAGCATACTTATTCTTGTGTGCTTCCCCCTAGGATTTTTCTCCTTAGGTCTCTATCCTCTAGTATACATAACCATCCTCGGAAAGAAAATGCTCCCGACTCATCCTCCTGAAAATCTTCCCCTTCTCTAGCAATTTCTTTAGCTTTAAAGGATTGAAACTATGTGTTACCCTGTTGCTCCTCAATAATTTCCTATCTTAAATTTGACTCAAGCCGCAGATTGCTTATACAAAATTTTTCATCCTAAAATTCCGTTCCTAATGGTACCACCTCTTGCACCCTCAATCTGGCAAGTCTTGCTTTTCTGCTCAGGGCATTGGCTACCACGTTAGGTTTCCCACGATGATTGTTTATGGGACATCGGTATTCTTCTAGGAATTCTATCCATCTCCGCTGTTTGAGGTTTAGGTCTTTCTGGGTGAAGATATACTTGAGACTCTTATGGTCCATAAATATTTTGTACTCTGCTCTGTATAGGTAATGGCGCCATTTCTTAAGTGCAAACACTATTCCTACCAACTTCAAGTCATGGCTAGGATAGTTTTCTTCATAAGGCCTCAATTTGCAGGAAGCATAAGCTATCACTTTATTATCTTGCATTAGGACCACCCCCAACCCTTTTTTGGATGTATCCATGTACAGAGTGTATGGTTTCGTTTCTTTTGGCAAGCTCAGTACCAGTGCAGTCATTAGTCTCTTCATAAATTCTTGAAAAATTTTGTTGTACTTCTCATTCAACTCAAATGAAATGTCTTTCCTCAATAAACGGGTCATTGGCGAACTGTCGTTCCACTCAAATGCTTGCAGTATTTTGAGAGCCTATTGAACTGAGTAGCGTACTGAGCTTATGACATGCTCCCCTGTTTCAAGTTCTGGAACTCGTCTTCTCATTTCTCCACAACCCACTGAGGGATGTACTCTGCTCTAAATTCCTCAATGAATCCTCTCCAGGTTTATTCCTACCCTATCCTATCCTACTCCTTTTGAATCCGCTACCACCAATCTCGAGTAGGTCCTCTCAATCTAAAGGCCGCAAACCTCACCATTTGTTGTTTCGTGTATTGCAGCATGGAGAAAATGTTTTCCATCTACTCTGTCCACTGTTAAGCCTTTTGGTCTTGTTCTACCTCTCCAAAGAACGTGGGTGGCTAAAACCTTAAGAACTGCTCGAATGCCTCATCCTCGCCTCAGGATGTCCTCTTTTAGGACAGAGTATGGAAGAGCTCTGTCATCTTGTTGAATGCTTGCCCTATTGATACTTCATCTAGCCCTTTTGATCTCGCTCCCTACCCTTGGTTGCCTTCTACTTCTTCCTCGGGCACAGGAGGTAGGGTAGTTTCGTATATAGATAAGGTTGGCCCTGTTGCACACTTTCCCCTTCTGCAGGTAGTCATTCTACACCTCGATGTCATAGGCTCAACTGTATGTGCTCCTCTTCCACAAATGGTCACTCAACGCCTTAGTGCCATCTTTATATAGAAGACACATTTAACACATCAAAAGATTACATGAAGGATAGGTAAATACTTTATCGTAAGTAATCGTGCTAAATACAAAACCAGTATATCTCCATCGCAATACAACAAAAATTTAGCAAGGAAATTTACTTATGCATGTATTCATAAAAGAAGTTCATGTTTCTACAGGGAAAACTAGACGTCACAAAGCATGCTTTTTCTAATTTAACCAAAGCATGGAAAGAGAAAAACAACATATAAATAAACAAACAAGGTCAACATCAAATGTTGAACTTATTAAAAGCATTGAAGAAAAAGTCTCCATGATCCCTAAGGCCCTAATACTCGAAAAGGGCCTTATAGGCCTACTCCTCATTCGACTTCTTAGTGTGCACCTCGTATAGCCACCCCTCAGTATTCTTGGAGAAATCTATGCCCATCCCATTGATGAATCCCAAGGTCCAGGGTTCCTCAATAACTCTATCGAGCACTCCCTACGGCCTCGAAGGTCCTCTATGAACTATTTGCTATTGAAAGTCCTGCCCATGGTCTTGCCCTCAGAACTCGCTCGCGTTATTGGTCCAGAACTAGCTCGCGTTGTTGGTCCATAAATTTCTCATACTTACTTCTGGGCACCTTAAACTATATCTCTCCAGGGTCTTCGCTATCGGGGGTCAGGTCCATTTCCTGTACGGGTGGATTAGGCTCCTCTGCCTCTATCCCCCTCTTCCTCACTTTCCTATTCCCGCTTTTCCGATTTAGGGTCAGACTCAGACTTAGATGGCAAAGGGGGTACGGGTGGTGGTGGTGCATTGGGTCTACACATGAAAGGCCAGTCTCTAGCAACTACTGCGGATCTCCTAGCCATCCTATCCACAAGCAACAACTAGATTAGTACAAGATTTAAATAATTAAGTAAATAATTCCATCAACACACACACACACACACACATACACACACACACACACACACACACACATATATATATATATTGCCTAAACCTAGTCTCTAATACCACTTGTACAACCCCAACTAATATGTGACCTGATGGGGTCAGGGATATCACCCTGTCCTTAGAACTAAGGGTCTTTATAACCGGGAGAAAACCAGATAGAAATAAATTTAATTTAAATTACATCATATCAAACTTATAACAAGGTCTCAAGTAGGAAACTTAAAGCATACAATCCAAAATCCATGCCCTAAATCAAACATTTAATATAAACATCTCTTCAATTACAAATAAATAAACAAGGTAAACTTGGATAGCACTCATGTCTAAAAGTTTCCCACCTCAGATCTAGTGCCTTTTGAAATATGGTAGAGAAAATATGTGAGAAGAGAATTCCCAATAATTCCTATGTGTGCATATGAAATAGTGTTGAAATACTTTCATCATACAAGTTTTACATAAATGATTGACATGAAAATACTTGCAAGCCATAAATTAAATAAATCTTGAGTGGTTCCAAATTTGTACATAGTTCACAAAATAAACAATTCGAATCCAAATAATCAAAATAAATGTTGTTTTTTCAACAATCAAACAACTCATATCACAATAACATAATTTCATAATTATACAGTCATGAAACCCAGTATCATGACTAGCCACTGTGAAACCTTACATCACAGTGAAATGGGTGATTGGCCCACTGCGAGGAATACTCCATCTTCCACCCCAAACTTACCGATTGTCCAGCTCAGGTCAATAGTCCTATCTGGACCACATTACTAGCGCTGATTGGCCTGACTTACTAGTACTGGCATCTCATCCTGAAAGAGTTTATTTCCCAAAAGTGGCCGCCTATCGAGAGACTAGCCCAAACTTTCAGAGACTAGTATTAGAAGCCTACCCTAATTGAGTATTCAACGAATGATATCCGATTTAGGATGTTCTCAACAAAATACACAATTGTTTAATCAATCAAACATGGAAATGTGATTATTTTCAAAAGATATCCAAAATGCTTGTCTCACGTTTGTACAAATAATATTTTGACCAAAATATCGTGTTGTGCCTATTGTGTGATTTTTTTTCCCCATGTTTGATCATCAAAGTAGTAAATAAATATTTGATCATGATGACTTGCAGTTGTGTGCATTATTTTGGCAAACAATTATGCAAGGACATACCTTTTGAAATCTCTTGGTAAAAGTCAAATTATTGGGTCGCAGGGTTTTGGCGTGTAGCTGGACCTTAAGGAAATTAAAAGTCTACGGTTACCATCTAGTCCACCCATAAAATCTAGTGATAATAAATCTCAATTTCAATGCTCACTTCTCCCGATGTAATAATCTAAATTATCTATCGTAACATGCAAGACATATACTAATCATCCAAGTATATGACGTAGAGCCCACCACACACCATAGTCAAATAAATCATGCTTAATGGAAAATAGTAAGCAATAAATACACACATGGGTGACCTAGTAGATAATAGCTAAATGGAGAACATGGATGACTAAATCAATGACCAGTATCAAATAATACTTAATCGTGAATTTATAACATTAAATAGGTAATAGATAAATAATAATTATCCAAATGTATCATTTAACAATAACCTATTTAGTGCTTAATATGTTGTAAATAAATGGTGAGCAATCATTCTTGTTTAATAGCTAAATTACGGAATAAGTACTCTAGAATCTACTTAGTAAATGAATGAGTTAATTAATAAAGTTAGTAAGCAAATGATTTCTTAATAAAATATTATTGATAATGAATATTTAAAACCCCTTGATAACTTTCACTACAAGAAAAAGGGCTTTCATGACATGTTTTTAATGACACTTTTTATAAAGTGTCATAATAGAATACCTATAATGATGTTAGTTTTATTTGCGTCATTATAATAAAACAAAATGACATAGTTTTATTATGATAATTCAAATTGATATATTATTGTGACACATTTTTAATGTCTTGAAAGATAACATATCTTTTGTGACACTTTCTTACCATAAAGAAAGAAAAGATGCCCCTTTAGAATTTTTCCTAAAAAAAAAAAAAAAAACGCGAGATAAGGGCAAGTTTTAACTTTTAACCGATCTCTCTCCTTCTTGGTCGAAAATCCTCAAAATTGTAGTTCTTATAGTTCTTGTTGATTTTCAACTTTGTTCATATGTTGCTTGCAGAAAAAATTGGGGTTTTGCCGGAAGAGTTCTCCCATCCTCATCATTATTAACAAAAAGTTTAGCATGCTCATATTCATAAAAGAATCTACAAAATACTCCTCTCTCGTGTGGTAGTAGTAGTGGTGGTGATGGCGACTAGGGAAGCTGATAGAAATAGAGGGTCTAAATAGATCAAATTTTGTGACGGCGTCTGTGTGTTTGCTTTTTTGCTAATCGATGCACTGTCTATGTGTTCTTAATTGATTGATTGAGGAAAATCTCCTTCTCAATTGAAAACTCATGGGGCGTCATCTCAATTTTCTTTACTTCTCCTCAAAAGCCATCTCTGTGTTTCGTTCCTCTCTATGTTCGAAATGTCGTTCAAAACTTTACCACCATCTTTGCTGCTGTGTATTGTCCCGAAAATTTCACTCATTCCGCAATTCAATCTCAAATCCAATTTCTTAGGGTTTTGAAGCCATCTCTAGATTAGACCAGAAAAACCCATGGGTTTTATCAGTGAAGACTATGGATATCAGTTGATTCTGCTCATAATCGGAACTAGAATTTTAGGCGTTTCTTATTCGAAAGATACGTTCTTGTTCAACTCAATTTCATTCTTGAATGTTGTTCAGTATGAATTGCTTTTGTGTGGAGTTATTGCTGTTTGTGTTTCTGCTTTTGCTCTCTTGAATATCTAATCGAGGGAACGCATTTTTTCTATTTTGGAAACCATTGTTGCGATGGCAAATTTCCAATTGATAGGTTGAAAAATAGAAAATTAGTTTGTTATTGGGAAGTTTGGATTTTTGGGTTTCTTGGATATTTCATCGAGCAATTGATGTGCACTTTTTTCTTGTCATTTTAGTGCCTAGAAATATTTTTCTCCCACATTAGAGGGGTACCCCTTTCTTCCATGCCTTTTGGAATGGTAGGTTAGGCTCAGCTTCCTGCCAAATAAACTTTGGCATGCCACAGGATAATATTTAGCAGTTAGCTATCATACTCTCTTCCCTAATTGTGATATAATTCATGACAAAAGAGTAGAAGACAAGCATAATTCTAGCTCAATTCCAGAGTGTGCATGTATTAACCCTAATTGGGACAAGAATTCAGGATCTCCTATCTTACAAAGAAATTTTTCCACAGGAAACACTTCCCTAATATTTCTTCACAATTTGAAATTCAGAGTTCATTCAAACTTGCAAATACACAAGGTATATGTTGCTTCCTTCTAGGTTTAGATTAGAACCGCGGATAAAATTACTTGGAAAAACCATAGCAGACGAAAAATCAAAGCCCATACAAAGTCAAGTGAGGGATGAACAGCCAACATGCTATGAGTTTACCCCATAATGAATTGCTTTCAATGTAGTTTCAGAATACAAACCTAGCATCTAGTGGCCTTAACTTTATCTAAGCATTAACTGTATATCATACTTGGGAATCCACATCAATCGTATGCATACTGGATTGTGAACAATTTCCCCCTCTAATGAATTGCATTCATGTGAACATGATGCATACAAAAGCTAATCAATTTACTCCAATTATAAAAATCATGAACTATAAATGACTAAAAGACAGCAAAAAAAAAAAAAAAAAACAATGTAACAAAAATTAGTTCTGATTAGTAGGGAAGGTAGAGAGAATAAAAATAAAAATAAAAATAAAAATAAAGCTCCAAGGCATGTATGTCATTTGATTCCCTAAGATGAAAGCTTTTCCACCATTTTCTTATCTTTTTTTCACAATTGAATCCCATCTCCAAACATCAAAATGTTCCTAAACCAAACAACATGTGGAATGGCAGGTTACTTCCATATGAGAATGTATTGGCGGGAAGCCTTCTCAACCTTGATTGAGAAAGCAATTCTTAAAGTAGAAGGTACTAAAGTGTTCAGTCTTGGTCTTTTGAATCAGGTAAACAAGCATTTGCAGCATATTCACTACAAGAAAAAACAAAATTAACGACGGCCAAATCCGTCGCAAATCATGTTTAGCGACGGATTAAGTCCGTCGCTATAAAAGGGGTCGCTATTTGCGACGGAAAGAAAATCCGTCGCAAATAGCGACGGATTTGCGACGGTAAAAAACTTTTATTAAAAAAAATCAAAAAATTTTTAAATTTTGAAAAAATTAATTAATTTTTTCGACGGATGAGCTGCATGAGCTGCATGATAATTTTTAAAAATTTTTTGATTTTTTTTTAATTATCAATTATCATGCAGCTCATCAAAGAATTATTTTTATATTTCATTATTGGATCCCCGTAAGTGATAGGTTATCACTTCCCATGAGTAATGGGTGATTACCCTTAAATTAGTTTTTATGAATTTTTTATTGCTTGAATTGTATAATTGCACATTTTGAGGTGGCCTAGTGCCTAAAAAATATTCAATTTATAGGGGAAACTCTGTCAAAAATTTTTCTTTGTGCAAGGTTGTTCTTGGATTAAACTGTACAAAATGGCATTGGATTCTTATAACCTTTGACTTGTACTTTGTAGATGAATGTCTTAGGAAGATTTTGAGATAAATTTCACAAGATTTGGACTTGTAGATAGAAATTTATGCATTTTTTACCATAGGCTACCTAGGTTGGAAGACAGAAATTCTAATTGCATCTCCTTCAAGTTTTCATGTTAGTAAGAAAATCTGCAAGTTTCTTTGCTGTATTTTTGTATTTATGAGAATATGTACCTTATGATTGCAATAGAACTGGCAGGAATAGTAGACTTCTATTGCATTGGAGGTGGGCAAATGTACTAGGAAATGAGGGGTGAAAAGTGGATATGTAGGTATTAGAGCTAGAAGGTTCTCTTTGTTAATTTTGCCTGCATTGGTGAGGGGTGGATCAGAGAAACATTGGATTTAGCTTTCCATTTTCCTTTTTTGTGATGCTTGTTTGACTAATTTATCTTTTTCCTTCTGAGAAGTAGGAATTGGAGGACATTGCATAAAAGTTTGTCTCACATTATCTATACAAAACCAGCTAAAAAATGAGGTAATGCCATGGAAATGATTAAAGCCATTATATTGTTGTAATTCAGAACAAAGTACTAGCTATTTGAGCTAGTTTCCTTTTTCTGGTGAACATGAGCTATTTGGCTTGTTTAACTAATTCACTTTTAATTGAATAAAATATATCTTGTAGATTAATACTAATGTTTCACTTTTAAGCATGTTGGATACATTTAAAGTAGTTGCAAAAGGTTTCATTCAGAGTTTGGACCCATCCCATGATGTTGGGAGTGTACTACTAGGTGAGGAATGGTGTGAAGTAATGGTTCTGGTTCTATTTCATTGTGACGAGAAATTGATGAGACCATTAGATTTTATTTAGACTATTGGAGATTCCATTGGATTAAGTATCACTTGGCCACGACACTTGGTAAATCTCTAATCACTTACGTTCTTAATTAATTTATTTTTTTTTCTTCTGAGAAGGTTTTATAATATTGTTACTAAATTCATTCTATATTATTGTAGGTGAAGATTTGTGAAGCAGATTAAATATATGTATTCCAATATTGAAGCCATTTGGGATTGGGACAAGATAAATTATTGATACTATATTTTTTTTAAGGCCTAATGCTTGGTTTTATGCTTGTATCTAAATACTTCATACTCATTTTTGAACAACTTTTGAATATTATGAAATGTATAAGCTTTCTCTTTAATATGGGCTACTTTTGATTGTTTAACTTTTAATGATATCTATTGAACAATTGTATGTTATATATATAAATATATATATGACAAGGACAAAAAGTATATTTTTTGGATAAATTCTAATTTATTATTACATTTTTTTGTGATATATTTGATCTATTTATTCTGATGCCGTATATATTGTGACGCTTATTTTTGCATATTTTCTAACGTTTCATGACACTAAAATTCATCATTCAGTCTTTTGTGATGCTTTATTTTGTCATATTTTCAACCTTTCATGACACAAAACAACGTCATCCAAATGATCTATTATGACGGTATGTGTGTGACATATTTGCCAACGTTTCATGACCACAAATTCCATCATCCAAACATCCTATGGTGACCAATTACTGTGTCATATTAACATACTTTTATTGACGCCTAAGTGTGTCACTGAAACCAACCTATTGTAACCGAAAGTGTGGTCATAATAATAGGCATTTATTGACATAATTTTCCGTCACGTAAAATACCTATTATGACACTTTTGTCCGTCACAATAGCCAATCCATGATAACGCTAAATATCGTCACTGAACCTATTGTAACGGCCGTATACACGATGCCCTTTGAAAGTGTCAATACCACAAAAGTGTCACTATCTCTCTTTAATGACGCTTTTTAGCATCATTATAGCATTTTTTTTCTTTTTTTCTAGTAGTGTTTTAATACATTATATATATATACATACATACATACATACATATATATATATATATATATATTAAAAAGGAAAATTGAATGATGACTTCTGTAAACCGTTAGAGATTAAATAAATACAAACCATATGGTGAATCTCGCTTAAGTCAATAAATAGCTAAATAAGGATTTTAAATAAATAAACAGGCTAAACCAAAATTTTATCTTGGCATATATCATAAAGAAAATTAGAGGAAAATGGGTACTGAACATTTGTAAAACAATGTCCAGCAATAAGTCTCATAATGCATTATTAGTTGATGATATATCTAAATTTATAGGAAAAATAAATATTACAATATCAAATTCACATAATGATATTGAGCATATCTACTAATAACAATTACTAAATATTGGTGTATATATATATATATATATATATATACACACTTTAATACATATATAGGTGTATATGCATGTATAATCACCAAAACAATGCTACTGCTATGGTACATGCAGCCGACATTAATCATCCAAGCCAAGCACTGCATGATTCTGCCACTATCGTGGCATGAACTCCAATGGAAAAAAGCGATAATAAAATCTTACTTCTCAACGTGGAAGAAAAGGAAGAATGGCCATAACTTCCTTGTCTAAATGGAGTGGGCGCTTTGTGCTAGAAAGAAAAAAGAACTCACGCAATTGGCGGAATTTCTGGAAGGCCAATGCATTGTAGCTTTCTTTTTTTTGGTCTATAATAATCAAGGAAAGGAGAGTAAATAGCACCGAAATTTAGGAGGAAAACTGAAAGGAAATTCTCTATAGTTGAAGGAAAAAGCAAGTAGATAATTTGGTTGCCAAAAGAGTAGAAATTTCCCCTCCCAATTCTTCACCAGATTTTCGGCCAGCATAGGAATGCTGTAGTCGAAATTCTAGCAGATTTCACCCAGATGAGTTGTGTGTTTCCTTACTAAAATAATTACTGAAGACTTTTGATTGATCGAAAATATCAAGGAAGTCCAGTTGCTGCAAAAATTCCTATCTTCTTTGGTTGGAGTTTTAGCCTGAAATCATGGTGCTGCTAAAGCCGACAAGGTCTGATGAAATTTGATTTAATGTTCAAATAATTATGAGGTATGAATGAGAGAGTCCAGCTAGAAGGTGGCTAATCTACTCCATTCTTGTTGCTAAAACTGAGGTATAATCAAGATGATTGAGGCTTGATTGAACGGTTGCCATGATGGACGAAATCAGTATGGAAGGTATTTACATATACAGAGAAAAATAATATATAATGAAGGGAAAAATTTAGGGAGTTCAAAAATTCAAACTTGTGGAAAATATAGTGGTGCGTCCAGCTTTGGAAACTAAATAATCTCTCATTAATATAGCTACCAAATATGATAAGCAGTTGAAGGAAAACAAGACTTGATTGATCCAACTGCTAAATCTGAAGTTATTGAATTTGGAAACTAGATTGATAGACAAATTATGAATGTAAGAACTACTAAAATTAAATCTTGAAAGAACATTCTCCCACTCTTAAAAATGGAAACGGTGGCCATGAAGGAGAGAGAACCGACCAACAGGAGAAGAAAAGGAGGGGGAAAAAAATCAAGTAAGAGGTATCCTTCGAACCACAATTAATCGACCAAAATTCCAATACCCTTTCCCATCAGATCATAATAATCCTTGTGACTTAGTTTCCTACTAAAATCCCTATGTACTAAAACCTCTGTCATAAATTCTCTCTAAAGCAAATTAAATAAACTAGGTAATTAAATATATACTCAAATAATGTGAGCAAGCCACTTGAAAAAACTTGGGATAGTAATTAAGCGATTAAATCACACATGAAGCACACATAAAATGTAAAGCCAACATAGTATTGAAAATGGCAACTTTGGGAGTTAATAACTTTTAACTCATGATTAGTTAGCCTAAAACAATTAATGGGAGTTGTTCTTGACATGTTAGAGATTGTTTTGATTATGGTAGAAGCCATTTTCATGGTGGGAATCCATAATTAAATGTTGTTAAAGTTGGGTGATTAACCATTTAGGAACTCATGTTAGACATGAGTCCCACTTGGGAAAAAGTAAGGAGTGTGGAAGCCTTTATATACTAAAAGGCTTTTCTATAGACTTTATAGAAGAGCCTAAGGTATGGGGGATGTCACACACACGCTGCCCGCCTGGCTCGGGCTTGGCCCATGTTTTCACGTTCCTCTATTTTTATTTAACCTAATTAACTCTAACTTGAAAAGAAAAAGGAAACATAAAATCTGATTGGAATTAAGGTCTCCTAATTTAGATTGGATTTTGATTTTTTTTCCTTTAGAGGCGAGATTAAAAGGAAAATAACAGAGCCACCGCTAGGGTTCTGGGATTTTCAATTTCTTGCTTCCTCGAGAGAAAATTGTCTCTTTCATTCTCCCTATCACGTCCCATATTTTCTGACTGAACGGGACCAGTGAATTGAGAAAACTTTCAAAGTGATCGCAGTTGGTGTTCGTCGACGGCGATCTGAGACCATCTTACCCTATAAGGAGAGTCGCTATACCTATTGCATCGGAGTGAGGCGAATAACTTCTTGAAGGCAAACCAGTATTGAACTGGTGATTCGATCAGTGCTTCTGTCCGTTGCGTCGTAGCTTGTCCAGAGGAGTGCCGGCACCTAGTACGTTCTGGTGGAACCACGATCAAGTCTCTCGGTCCATTACTAACTTGTCTATTAAGTTTGAATTCTGTCTAGTTACTTTACGCTTGGACTGTTTAGCCTTGCCGGTTTTATTTGATAATTGTATTTGTTAGAGCTCTGGTCGGGTATAGGCAGTACTTGTTCAATTCAGTTGAGTTACATGTCTATGCTCGTAGGTACACTGTTTCTTACACATAGCCATGTATGTAAATAAATAATACAATGCATACCTTTGTTATGAAATATGAAAGGTTAAGTGACTGTTCATTTTCTTAACAATAGTAAGTGACTGTTCGTTATCTTGAAGATAATGTGACTGTTCATATATTGCGACTGTTCATTTTCTAAGGTTATTAAATTCATTTCTTAACCTTTCAGATTTTGTAACCTTTCAGATTCTATATCGAAACCTCTATAAATATGGGTCATATATAAACAAACGAATGAATCAATGAAATCGTATCTAACGATTCTCTCTCTTCTCTCTAGTATCTTTACTTTACTTTTTATATTTACTGATTCTATTCTGAATCAATTTCACAACACGTTATCAGTTCGAGACTCTGCCGAAGTTGTTTTACTGAAGGTTATCATCACGGGCTATAACAAAAGAGGAACGTAGGTACTTTTCCTATTTGCTTTTGTATTCACATGGCAAATCTCACCAAACTTGAGTTTGCAGCTCTTAATATTACTGAAAAAAACTATTTATCTTGGACACTAGATGTTGGAATGCATTTAGTTGCAATAGGTCTAGCAGATACCATCGTAGAAGGAAATCCATCATCATCACAAAATGATGCTAAAGCTATGATTTTTCTCCGCCATCATCTTCATAATGACTTAAAGGTTGAATACCTTACCGTGAAAAATCCACTTATTTTGTGGACTAATTTAAAAGAAAGCTTTGATCACCAGAAGATGGTCGTCCTTCCAAAGGCATGGTATTAACTGGATGCACTTGCATTTACAAGATTTTAAATCCGTTAGTGAATATAATTCTACTATTTTAAAATTAGCTCGCAGCTAAAACTATATGGAGAAAATATTACTGATGAGGATATGTTAGAAAAAAATTTCTCTACTTTTATGCCTCGAATGTGCTCTTGTAGCAGTAATATCGAGAAAAGAGATTCAAGAAGTATGCAGAATTGATATCTTGTCTTCTCGTAGCTGAACAAAATAATGAGTTATTAATGAAAAATTATGAAACTCGACCAATAGGTTCTACTCCATTCCCAGAAGTGAATGATGTTAGAACTCGTAATTTTGGCCCTAGAAGAGGTTGTGGTCATGGCCGTGGCCGTGGACGTATATATAGTCGTGATCAAAATATTCATTATGATCGTAATAGTCAAAACAGAGTTACGAGAAATCATGACAACCACCGAAGTGGCCAAAAACTAACAAGAGTGGAAAAGGAAATGATGTTATTCCTAAAAATTGTGAAGATAAATGTTATCGCTGTGGCATGAAAGGTCATTGGTCCCGTACCTATCGTATAGCAAAACACCTTGTTGATCTGTATCAGGCATCTATTGATAAGAAAGACGTGGCTGATTTCTTTGAGCATCCTGAATGAAAGAATTGAACATTTGATTGGTGATGGAAGTGTCCAGAAAAATTAAAAGTTTACTTTTAATATGTTCCTTTTATGTTTTATATTTTTTACATTGTAATAGTAATTAGCGTTTAAAGGTTTTTATTGTTTGAGTATTTAATATTTTGTTATGCCCAGATGGCTATTATTCCACTTATTAGATACACAAGTGGCATTGAAGATATATGCCTAATTGATAGCGGTACGACACACACTATATTGAAAGATAGAAAATATTTCTCTTACCTGCAGATGGGAAAAACAAATGTTAATACTATAAGTGGTAGTGTAAAGTTGATTGAAGGCTCTGGAAGTGCTAATATTGTATTACCCGGAGGAATAAATATTGTTATTCCTAAAGCGTTATTTTCTTCTAAATATTGAAGAAATTTATTAAGTTTTAAAGATATTTGCCGAAATGGATATCACATTGAGACAATGGAAGAAAATAGTTTTGAGTATATCTGTATTACTCAAATAATGTCGGGTAAGAAATTTGTATTAAAAAAACTACCATCTCTTTCATCTGGCCTATATAGCACAAAAATCCATGCAATTGAAGTGCATCATTCAGTAAATCAGAAGTTTACTGATTCTGCTACATTTATTATTTGGCATAACCATTTGGGTCATCCAGGAGTTATTATGATGCGAAGGATAATTGAAAATACGCATAATCATCCTTTAAAAAGTCAAAGGATTTTGACATCTAATAAATTTTCATGTGCTACATGTTCTCAAGGGAAATTAGTTATTAAACCATCTCCAACAAAAGTGGAGTTTGAGTCTCTAGTATTTCTAGAAAGAATTCATGGTGATATATGTGGACCAATTAATCCACCATGTGGGAAATTCAGTTACTTTATGATTTTAATTGATGTATCGACCAGATGGTCGCATGTTAGTTTATTATCAACTCGCAACCTGGTGTTCGCAAGATTGCTTGCCCAAATAATTCGCTTAAGAGCGCAATTTTCATATTATCCTATCAAAAGGATCCGTCTAGATAATGTTGGAGAATATTCCTCCCAAGCCTTTGATATTTATTGCATGTCAATTGACATTACTATTGAACATCCAGTAGCTCATGTTCATACTCAGAATGGTCTAGCTGAATCATTCATTAAACGGTTACAATTAATTGCTAGACCGTTATTAATGAGAACAAATCTCCCGACAACCGCTTGGGAACATGTTATTTTGCATGCTGCAACACTTGTACGCATAAGGCCAACAAGTTATCATAAATTTTCTCCCTTACAATTGGCTTTTGGTTCCGAGCCAAATATTGCTCATTTGAGAATTTTTGGGTGTGCTGTGTATGTACCGATAGCGCCAAATCAACGTACCAAAATAGGTCCTCAAAGAAGGTTGGGGATATATGTTGGATATGATTCTCCCTCTATAATCATATACGTTGAACCATTAACAGGTGATGTATTCACAGCAAGTTTTGCTGATTGTCATTTGATGAAACTTTGTTTCCTAAATTAGGGTGAGAACATAAACCACATAAAAAGGAGCTTGCCTGGACAACATCATTGAATTATTTAGATCCGCGCACAAGCGCAAGTGAACTAGAAGTTCAAAAGATCATTCATTTGCAAAGACTTGCAAATTAACTGCTAGATTCTTTTGCTGACTCTACAAGGGTAACTAAATCGCATATTCTAGCTATAGATGCTCCTATTCAGATAGAAGTCCCAGCAGGACAAAATACAATTCCTATAGCTACTGAATCAAAAACACGTCAGAAACATGGACGACCTATTGGTTCAAAAGATAAAAATTCTCGAAAGAAAAGAGGATTAAATTATCAGAATGATCCAATTGAAGAATTAGAAAAAAGAGATCAAGTGGAAACTGATGAAAAGGTCCAAATATCTAAAAATAGTGAACAAAATAGTGAGATGTCCATTAATTATATAACTTCGGGCAGAAGTTGGAATCGGATGGAAATAACTATTGATGATGTTTTTACATACAATATAGCACTTGAAGTGTTAAAAGATAATGAGGATCTTAAACCAACATCAGTTGAAGAATGTCGTTATAGAAATGATTGGCCAAAATGGAAAGATGCGATTCAATCGGAGTTAAACTCACTTGCAAAGCGTGAGGTTTTTGGACCTGTAGTCCGAGCACGAGAAGGTGTAAAACCCATTGGTTATAAATGGGTATTTGTGCGAAAGTGAAATGAAAATAATGAAGTCGTAAGATATAAAGTACGACTTGTGGCACAAGGTTTTTCGCAAAAACCG
Organism: Voacanga thouarsii; assembly: GCA_026120185.1. Lineage (NCBI taxonomy): Eukaryota > Viridiplantae > Streptophyta > Magnoliopsida > Gentianales > Apocynaceae > Voacanga > Voacanga thouarsii. Next base: position 1,053,760 of record JANUWF010001027.1, read on the forward strand.
GGTATTGATTATGATGAAACATATTCACCTGTAGTGGATGTAATTACATTCCGATACCTTGTGAGTCTAGTAGTACGTAAAAAGATTGACATGCGTCTAATGGATGTTGTGACTGCTTATTTATATGGGAACTTTGATAATGATATTTATATGAAAATCCCGAAGGATTTAGTATGCCTGAAGCATATAATTCTAATCATCGTGGAAATTATTCCATTCAATTACAAAAGTCATTATTTGTCTTAAAGCAGTCTGGACGCATGTGGTATAATCGTCTTAGTGAATATTTATTGAAATCAGGATATAAAAATGATCCACTATGTCCATGTATTTTTATTAAGAAATCTGGATCTGGTTTGTAATACTTGCGATATATGTTGATGATATTAACCTTATTGGAACTCCAGAAGAACTCCAAAAGGCAAGAAATAGCTTGAAGCAAGAATTTGAAATCAAGAATTTTGGCAAAACCAAGTTTTGTCTTGGTTTACAAATTGAGCATTTGGAAGATGGTATTTTTATTCATCAATCAACATATACAACAAAAGTTATTAAAAGGTTTTACATGGATAAAGCACATCCATTAAGTTCTCCAATGGTCGTGAGGTCGTTAGATATAAATAAAGATCATTTTCGACCTCGGAAAGATAATGAAGAACTACGTGGTCCTGAAGTACCATATCTCAGTGCAATTGGCGCATTGATGTACCTTGCTAATAATACTAGACTGATATAGCATTTTCTGTGAATTTATTAGCAAGATTCAGTTCTTCCCCAACACGACGACATTGGAATGGGATTAAACATGTCCTAAGATATCTCCAAGGGACAATGGATCTTGGATTATTTTATTCAAATAGAACCAGTCCAATGTTAATTGGATATGCTAATGCTGGTTATCTATCCGATCCACATATAGCACGTTCTCAAACTGGTTATTTATTTACATGTGGTGGTACTGCTATATCATGGCGTTCTACAAAACAATCTATAGCAGCTACTTCTTCTAATCATGCTGAAATTATAGCTATTCACGAGGCAAGCCGAGAATGTGTGTGGTTGAAATCAATGATCCATTATATCCGAGAAAATTGTGGATTACCTTCTAAAAAGGAAATTCCAATACCTCTTTATGAAGATAATGCAGCTTGTATAGCTCAATTAAGAGGTGGATATATTAAAGGAGATAGGACAAAACATATTTTATCAAAATTTTTCTTTACTCACGAACTCTAGAAGAGAGGTGAAATTGATGTGCAACAGATTCGATCATGTGATAATCTGGTAGATTTACTCACTAAGGCATTGCCGACTGCTTTATTTGAAAAATTAGTACATAAAATTGGAATGCGTCGGTTGAAATACATAAAGGCATCTTGAAGATGTTATTAAGAAGTGGAGTATATATACCGTACTCTTTTTTCCTAACTAAGATTTTTTCCCACTAGGTTTTTTCTTAGTCAGGTTTTTAATGAGCCAATATTCCCTCTAGAACGGAAAGTGTACTCTTTTTCTTCACTAGGTTTTTATCCCACAGGGTTTTTCCTATGAAGGTTTTTAACGAGACATTTTTCGAAGTGGTTGAAAATGAACATCTAAGGGGGAGTGTTATGAAATATGAAAGGTTAAGTGGCTGTTCATTTTCTTAACAATAGTAAGTGACTGCTCGTTATCTTGAAGATAATGTGACTATTCGTATATTGTGACTGTTTGTTTTCTAAAGTTATTAAATTCATTTTTTAACCTTTCAGTTTCTATAACCTTTCAGATTCTATATCGAAACCTCTATAAATAGGGGTCATATGTAAACAAACGAATGAATCAATGAAATCATATCTAAACGATTATCTATCTTCTCTCTAGTATCTTTACTTTACTTTTTATATTTACTGATTCTATTCTAAATCAATTTCACAACAACTTTCCTATTTTCTTGGTATTTTTAAGATGGGGTTTTATACACTATAATTATCAAACTTCTTAAGAAATTTCCCAACATAATACAATTGCCTTTTCTTATAACTCTAACACCTAATATTGTTTTAGCTTCACAAATATCTTTCATATCAAAACTAGAAGCTAAAAACAAATTTGTAATATTCACAACTTCCAAACTAGTACCAAATATAAGCATATCATCCACATATAAACTTATTTACCCTATTATTATTTAGAATATTGGCATATACACATTTATCCACTACAATAAATGAAAAAGCATCACTTAACAACACTTGGTTAAACTTCTCATGCCATTACTTAGGAGCTTGTTTTAGGCTATAAAGAGATTTAAGTAATTTACAAACTTTATTTCCTTGTCCTGGTTCAACACACCCTTTAGGTTGAGTCATATAAATTTCTTCTTCTAAATCTCCATTAAGAAAAGCAATTTTGACATCCATTTAATGTACAAATAGTTTATGAATTGAAATTAAAGCAAATAATACTCGAATTAAAGTAATTCTGTTACTATAGCAAAAGTATCAAAATAGTCAATATTTTCTTTTTGAGTAAACCCTTTGGCTATCAAATGAGCTTTATATTTATCAATTGAGCCATCAGGGTTAAATTTCATTTTGAAAATCTATTTACAACCAATTGGCTTTACCCCGAGTAGTAAATCAACCAAAATCTAAGTTTTATTTTGTAAAATAGAGTTTAATTTGGTTTTAATTGCTTCTTTTCCATAAACTAGCATCAAATGAAGAGATTGCTTTAGAAAATGTTAAAGGATCATTTTCTATCAAGTAAGTGTAAAAATCATTTCCAAAAGATGATTCTTTTCTTACCTTTTTACTTTTTCTCAACTATTTACTAGAGTTCTTAACTACTCTATTAGTAGGTACATAAGAACTTTTATTAGAGTTGGAAAAATGTATTCAAAGAATTCGGCATTCTTTGTCTCAGTAAATGTATTAGAATCAAGCATATCACTTTTTCAAAATAATAAAACGATAGGCAACACTATATTCAGCATATTCAACAAACATGCAATCGAGGTTCATGCAACATAACTTTAACAAGACATCTCTACACTTTCAAGTATTTCAAATTAGGAGCATAACATTTCCATAATTCATATTGTGCCTTGCTAGTTTTCTTATGTAGAATCCTATTTTTTAAGTGACATGTAGATAAAATAACTTCACCCCACAAATTGTTAGGTACAGAGGAACTAACTAACATAGAGTTCATCATTTCTTTGAGTGTACTATTTTTCCTCTCAACAATACCATTAGATTCAGGTGAATGAGATGGAGTTATCTCTTGTATGATGCCATCTATCTCACGAAATTCATCTAACGTGAAGTATTCTCCACCTCTATTAGATCTAACTCTCTTAATTTTCTTGTTACTTTAGTTTTTTATTTTAGTTTTACATGACAGAAAATCAATAAAGGCATCATCTTTATTTCTAAGTATATAACTTAGTGAATCTCAAAAAATTATCAATAAATATCACATAATATCTCTTGCCTCCTCTAGTCATAGCTTGCTTTAAATCGCCTAAGTCTGTATGAATTAGGTTTAATAAATCTATTTCTCTCTTAACAGAAAAGCATTTCTTTTCAGATATCTTAGTCTCAGCACATATTTGACATTTATCCTTAAAAGAGGAATCAAATCTAGAAATCAAACTAAGAGGTTGCATTTTTTAACGATAAAATTAACATGTCCAAATCTAGCATGCCATAAATTAAATGACTCGACAAAGTAAGCGAAAGAAGAAGCATTTTCATTTATCACATTAGCATTATTAAGTACAAAGACTCATTGATTATGGCATCCTTTTTGCACAAAAAACTATTTTTAGTCATGACAATTTTGTTAGACTCAAAGGACACTTTTACCCCCGCTTTTCCCAACAAACCAACAGAAACATGATTAGCTCTAATAGTTGGAACATACAGTACATCATTCTGGGCTAAAGTTTTTCCTAATGTAAGTTTTAGGAGCACTTTGCCCTTTCCTAGAACTTTTGCAGTTTTAAATCTCCAATATAGACTACTTCATCATCATCTCCTACAGATTTGTAAGAGGAAAAAGCTTCTCATTTGCACAGATATGTCGAGTAACCCTAGAGTCTACATCCATTCTTTAACATTTGCCACAATATTTGATGCATATTTTTTATTGTAGAAAATATTACCAATAAATTCCACAATCAATCAAACTTTAATTAACATGTGAACCACTAAAACCACACATAAAGACAAGTATACCCATCGTATAGTATAGAGAATAGCAAGTATCGAATCCACGAGGAGTTAGGCTCCCACCTTACTTTACCCAAATCTTTATTGTTTAGCCAATAAAATAATAAGAGAATAAAAAATATCAATAAAGATAAAAATAGATATAACTCAATAATGCAATTTCATGTAACTAGAAAATTATTTTGAAAACATAATATTAAATCACTTAGCATTCATCAAAAGCAATTATTGTCCTGGTATCATGAAGGAATATAAAGATAAATTCCACTTCGTTTGTCAATCCACGAAATTACTATATTTTGATTCAAATTAATAGATTTGTCAATCAAGCTAACATAACCAAAATATGCATTAAGTTCATCAATATATTTTGATTCAATTAGCATATTTGTCAATCAAGCCATCCTAACCAAAATATGCATGAATCTCAATTCTTTAAAAACATGAAATTAGCTAATGACCCTTTGGTCGAGGTGAAATCAACTAATCTTGACTATTTTAGTCCAAAAATCCTAACTTCGTCATTCAAGTCTATTAAGATTTGACAAATATAAAATCAATGCAATAAACTCCTAACATCATTTTGTCGAAGTCAATTAGAAGAACTCGTATCATTGACCAATGATACCCAGTAATCAAATACTAAAGATAACAATAGATTGATAAAAAAAAAAATATATCCAATTAACTCAAAATCATAATCTCCAAAATAATATCCAATTACAATCAAAATATTAAGCACATCATTGTTAAAGAAAAGTAAATAAATGATGAAAGATAAAACTCATAGACAAGCCCTTCTTCTTCTCTTGAAAATCTCATTTGAACGATACTTCTTTGAGTGGTGATTGAGTAGTTAGGTTGGATCCTTCAAATCGCACATTTCTCTTGTGTTTTATAAGCCTCCTTGATACCAAAATTTATTGCTTGAGAAGTCTACTCCAAGTTGAATTCAAAAAATACAAAAATCCTTTGAAAAATACCAAATTCGAGCACAACTTCCTCTGTGTAGAGTGGACCTGTCGCCGAGTCCGGTCGGGCCACCTGGCGTCAGGTCCAATCTATTTTTGGATTCAATTTTGCTCATTTTTTACTTTTTGACTAGAATGGACCTAGCGCCTGGTCTCTTAGCTGGGCCTGACGCCAGGTCTATTATGGAATTGTTCACTTTTTGCTCACAATCAACTTAATTCTACACAAATTTACCAAAAACACTTTTTACAAGCAAAATGTCAAATAGAAATGAATACATGTCTAGTTATTACAACAAATATATCTCAAAACAACCTCAAATAAATAGAAAAATAATGGTGATTTTAGCCCCTATCAATTCCCCCACATTTGAACTTTTGCTTGTCCTCAAGTGTACAAGATTTAAAACACTAAGGATATGGTTGAAGACAAAATAATTTAGCAAATTTTCCCTTAGAAAATCCATTTATTATCTTTCTCCAACCTCAAATACAAACTTGTCATTCATTCAACCCTTTTAAAACCTTTTAAACTCATGTATTAAATCAAATGATCCTAAGGCCATCAAAGTTAAGTTAAACAAGTTTATATCTAGTACAATAAAATTATTCCACTCCTTAAGCAAAAACATAGATAACACAAATCATATAAGTCAAGTCATTTAACCAATTCAAGCATTATAAACTCAAAATTACAAAACTCAAGTTAGTGAAATAAAAAAAACACTCAACTCTTTTCAACATATTTTTTCTTTGCTCTTTCTTTTCATTTTTCATTTTTTTTTATTATTATTATTTTTTTTTTTTGCCTTAGGGATAGTGTCAAGAGAGTGCACCGAACAATACTTGCTACCTTTCTCTATATTAACCCCCCTTTTTAGCAAAAGCTCTTTTTTCTCTCTTTTTTCTCAAAAGAATTTTTTTTTCTCAACTTCATGTTTAACTCAATTTTATTCATCTCATATAACAATATTACTACGAGAGAAATGGGCTTTAGTGACAAGAAATATTAGTGAAAATAAAATTATTGTCACTAAATAGTAGAATTAGTGACAAGATTTTAAGTTGTCAGTAAAGGTAAAACTAATTTTAGCGACAACAAAAAGGGTTGTCACTAAATGATAACTTTTAGGGACGAGAAAATGTTGTCATTGTTTTTTGTCACTAAAGGCTTTCCCACCAATCTCATTTGAAAGCGGGAAATCTCTTTAGTGACAACTCTAAAATTGTTGTCACTAAAAAGAAACTTTGTTACTAAATAGAGCACGTATAGTGACAACAATTTTCTTGTCACTAAATAGTGTACTTATAGTGACAACATTTTTCTTGTCACTATTTATTTGAATTTAGCAACAAAAAATGTTGTCATTATTGTGTATGTGTGCGTGGGTTTTTCTTTTTATTAAAAATACTATTCTGTGCATTTTAATTCGTATAATTTTACTTATATAGAGAGCATAGGGGTGATATAAATAAATGTAGATGTGTATATATATAGGGGAGAGAGAGAGAGAGAGAAAGAGAGAGAGAGAGAGAGAGAGAAAGAAAGAAAGAAGAGAGAATAAAGGGGGAGAGAGAGAAAAAGAAAACAAAAGAAAAAGAGAGAGATATATGGAGAGAAAGAGTACTAAAACAAAGGGGAAGAGAGAAAAAAGGAGGAAAAGAAAATGAAGAAGAGGGCGAATAAGAAAAAGGGAGAAAGAGAGATCGAGAGGGTGAGAAAGGGAGGAGAAAATGGGTGAGAGAATGGGAGAAAGGGGGAGAAGGGTAGAAGACATGTATATGTATATGTGTGTGTGTGTGTGTGTGTGTGTGTAAAGAGAATGAGGACAGAGAGAGAGAGAGACGAGAGAGAGAGAGAGAGAGAGAACGACAGAGAAAAAATGGGAAGAGAGAGATAGAGTGTGTAAGAGATGGAGAGAGAGAAAAAGAAAAAGAAAGGAAAAGAGAGATATATGGAGAGAAAAAGAACTAAAAAAATGGGGAAGAGAGATAAAATGAGGAAAAGAAAAAGGAGAATGGGAGAGAGGGGAGGAAAGGTTGAAGAGAAAGAGATAGAGATATAAAAAGAGAATGAGAGGAGAGAGAGAGAGAGAGAGAGAGAGAGAGATAGAGAGAGAAAAGGAGTTGTATATTAATAAATAAATATATATTTATATATATATGGTATATAGATATATGTATTTATGTATATCTATATATGTATTTGTTGTGTTAAATATATATATATATATATATGTATGTATGTATTTGGTATGTATATATATGTGTATGTGTGTGTATATATATATGTGTGTGTATATATATATGTATATGTATATATATATATATATATATATATATATATATATATATATATGGGTGTGGTGTGTGAATATATTTGGTGTATATATATGCATATGTCATATATTGTGACATGCATATATGCATGATATACAGGTATGTATATAGGTATGCATATATATAGATATGTTTATATACAAACATATATATATATATATATGTCTATATAGACATATATTTATGTAGTATATATATCCATAGTATGTGGTGTGTATGTGTGTGTGTATACATATATATATATTTGTGTGTATATATATTTATATATATGTTTGTATTGGATATATATATGTATAAGTTTTTTAATAAATTTATATGTTTAAAATTATTTAATAAGAATAATACTTTAATTAACAGTATATAAAATTTTAAATTTATATAAAAATAAAAATATTTTATTATATTAAATTACGTTGTTTCATAAAAAATTTAATATAATTATTATATTTTTATATTATATTATTATTTTAAAATTTTGAAAGTTATTACGAATTATTTAAATAAAAAAAAGGATTATAACACACAATGTGGCTTGGCCCAGCAGCTGAGACACGAGTTCTCTATGTGCGAGGTCACGGGATCAAATCTTCGTTGCCTTGCTTAACTCTCAATTTCAAGTTAATTTGGAGTTTTAATCTGGTGCGATGGGTTCACGTGGACTATGCTAAATTATAAATTTTAAAAAATTTTGGTTAGAAAAGAAATTAGTGGACAAGAAATTTGGGTGTGACTAATATATGGATGTTGTCACTAATGAATGATCATTAGTGACAAAATAAAGGTAATAGTGACAACATTTGTATTGAATTAGTGACGAGAAATATTGTTTTAGTGACAATGGAATTTTGTCACTAAAAGTCAAGCTTCAGTGACAAGAATAAGTTGTTGTTACTCCATACATTTAGCGATATAGATTTAGTGACATTCCAGTGACAACAAATTCTTTGTCACTAAAGGTCTTTAGTGACAACATTTTGCATTTAGTGACAACGTTTTGGTCTACAAAAACTAAGTTACCTCTCTTTGAATGGGATGAAGGGTATAAATTACCACCGTCCTCTAAGGACTTCTTATAATGTAGCGTTGAAAGATTCAACTCCTTGAGGCATGGTAAATTCAACACATCATCAATGGCATCATTAGGCTCCGTGAGTTGAGAGATACCTATAAATTCATGTAACAAAGGAAAATTAGAAATATTAGAGCATAGATTAGAATAAAAAAATTTTCCCATCACATTGTGCAATTGTTCTTCATATCCTCTCTCCTCTCCTTGGGAGTCCTCTTGTTCAAGTGTATGGGCTTTTATGCCATCTTCAACCAACTTGACAAGTTGTGTTCTTTGATGGCTCAATCGTTGAGAATCTTCTTTATGCCATCTAATGGACGTGTTTGTATTGGCAACAAAGGATTTGATTAAAACTTCAAATGACGTCTCGCTAAAAGCGTTAATCCGAGCTTGCAACCTTGCCAACGTATCATCATTATAGCTCTTTTGACATTGTGCCCATGAATAAGTATCCATGATGATGTTTTGAATCTCGCACTCAAAGGAAACTAAAGATCAAATCGAAAATAATAATAAAAACAAACAAAAATAATAGAAAAATAAAGAAAAAAAATTATACAAATCAGAAATACTCACAACCTACCTAAACACAATAGTTAGTGATATTCACAAATATAACAAAGGCTAAATCAATAAAACTCAAGTGTTTGCAATAGTGTCCATTCCCGAAAAGGACTCCAAAAACTTGATGTGTGTTTTTTAGTGTAGAAAAAATTACCAACAAATCCACAATCAATCAAGCTTTAATTAAAATTTCAACCACTAAAACCGTACATACGGGCAAGTATACTCATCGTATAGTATAGGGAATAGTAAGTGTCAAATCCATGAGAACTTAGGCTCCCACATTACTTTATCCAAATCTTTATTGTTTAACCAATAAAATAAGAAGAGAATAAAAAAGAAAATAAATAACGGTAAAAATAGATATAACTCAAGGATGCAATTTCATGTAACTAGACAATTATCTTGAAAAAACACAATATTGAATTGCTTAGCATTCATTGCAATCAATTGTCATCTTGGCATCATGAAGGAATATAAAGATAAATTCCATTTCATTTGTCAATCTATGGAATCACTATATTTTGATTCATATTAACAGATTTGTCAATTAAGCTAACATAACCAAAACATGCATTTAGCTCATCGCTATATTTTGATTCAATTAGTAGATTTGTCAATCAAGCCATCCTAACCAAAATATGCATGAATCTCAATTCCTTAAAAACATAAATTAGCTAATGACCATTTGGGCGAGGTGAAATCAACTAATCTTTGATTACTTTAGTCTTAAAATCCTAACTTCGTCGTTCAAGTCTATTAAAATTTGACAAATATGAAATCAATGCAATAAACTCCTAACATCATTTTGTCGAAATCAATTAGAAGAACTTGCGTCAATGACCAATGATACCAAGTAATCAAATACTAAAGATAACAATAGATTGATAAAAAATTCTAATAAACTCAAAATCATAATCTCCAAAATAATATCCAATTACAATCAAAACTTTACATACATCATTGTTAAAGAAAAGTAAACAAAGGATGAAAGAAAAAACTCATAGACAAGCCCTTCTTCTTCTCTTGAAAATCTCCTTTGAACAATACTCCTTTGAGTGGTGATTGAGTAGTTAGGTTGGATCCTTCAACTCGCACATTTCTCTTGTGTTTTATAAGCCTCCTTGATACCAAAATTTATTGCTTGAGAAGTCTAGTCCAAGTTGAATTCAAAAAATACCAAAATTCTTTTGAAAATACCAAATTCGCGCACAACTGCCTCTGTGCAGAATAGACCTAGCGCTGGGTCTAGTCGAGCCATCTGGTGTCAGGTCCAATCTGTTTTTGGACTCAATTTTGCTTCGTTTTTGCTGTTTGACCAAAATGGACAAGCACCTGGTTTCTTGGCTAGGCCTGCACCAAGTTTGTTCTAGAATCGTTTACTTTTCGCTAGAAATCAATTTAATTCTGCACAAATTTACCAAAAACACTTTCTACAAGCAAAATGTCAAATAGGAAGGAATATGCTTAGTTATTGCAACAAATGTATCTCAAATCAACCTTAAATAATTAAGAAAATAATGACTATTTTAGCCCCTATTAATATTCAATTAAGAAATAAACGCAACAATTAGATCATCTCCTTCAACCATATTGGCTTTTAGTTTAGGAGGATTGTCATTTCTCACTGTTTTTCTACACTGTAGTATATAATGTCCTGGTTTTCCACAAACAAAACAAGAGTCTTTCTTTTCCTTGAAATTGGGATTAGAAATTTTGAGTTTGTAATAATGGGATTTATTATCATACATTTTGGAAGAATTGCCTTGTACCATATTTGCTTTCAATACCATCTCTTTTGGTTTGGTAGCATTGGCTTCTTTCTTATTGGTGTCCTCAATTAGGATAAGTGTCATGAGCTCATCCAAGGAGAGAGACCTGTGCTTGTGTTTTAGGCTACTTTTGTAATCATTCCAGATTTTTGGTAACTTTTCAACCAATATACCTTCAATGATTTTTTCTGGTAGCACTATCTGTTCAGTTTTGAGTTCCTCTACCAGCTTTTTGTACACATAGATTTGAGTTTTTATCTTCTTGTCACTAGTCAAATGCCACTGGTAATATTTTCCAACTACAAAATTTTGCTTGGTAGCATCTTTCGTAGTGTATTGCTTGATAACAGAGTCTCAAATGTCTCATGCCTCTTAGATATTAAACAAATTGTTAGATAAAGTTTTGTAAAATAGTTTGTCTACAAACCTTATTTGCATAAACCCATGCTTCTTGAACTTTGGGTTCAGAATTTGGAGATAGTCTGAGATCAATTAGTGCATGTGTAGCTCCATGAAGGTCGAGTAGAGAGTAAACTCATTCTGCCATCTTTTGAAATTTTGTTCAATAAAAATTTTAATGTTGGAGAATCTAGGAAATGGCTTGGCGTACATGATTAGAAGTGGTACTCCAGTTGGTAGCATAATAAATGATTGAGTTGAAGCCATATTAGTCATATTGTTTATAGAACCATCTTCATTACTAGGAGCGTTGGTAGAAGTAGGAACATTAGATGAAGCCATAGTCCTTTAGAATGTTGGAGAAATTTAAGAAAATAGAAGAATAATCAAGGAGAATAACAGAAAAGAATAATGGCTTGAGTTGTATCGACACTATCCTAAAGGATTATTTCGGCCGTCCCACTAAGATTAAACAAGCCCTTCCACAAAAGTGGGTTGTATGAATGACAAAGAGATAAAGAATATAACCCCACCATAACACTTTTAATTTGAAGTACATCATAAGTATTACAAAAGAAAAGAAGACATGAGGGAAGTGCTCTACTATTTTGAGAAATGTTGTACTCAAATGAATAGCAATGGTCTGGTCTTTATAGGCAAATACTACAACCATAAATGAGGGATCTGAGGAGAAAATCCTCCTTCATGTCTGAAGGTTTGTTGACCAAGCAAAAGAAATTTGGTTGAGAAAAACCTGGTGGGTTTTGTTGAGATGATGGTGGAGCAGATGAAGATGATCTACAGACTTCGTCAACAATTGTTAATGTGCTTTATCCTTTTGAAATATTCTTGCAAGTAATAGGGCTTTCAAAGCCTGATCAAATTATAATTATTTTTATGAGAGTTTCTATATATATTTTTTTAAATGCCTTTTTAAGAGATCCAATAGGCGGAGGTTCCTAAGTTCCCTATGGTGGGCTGAGTCGGTGGGGCCTTCCCTATTTGGTGAATTTTTTATTTTTATTTTTAACAAATAATTCAAAGTTGATTCGGTATTCCTCAGTTATAAGCGAGACACTTAAAAGTTAAGCTACTATCTCAATGGCAATATTTTTTGGATTAATACTAAAAAAGTGTTTATATAGTATTCGACAATTGCTAATCGATATTCTTCTCTTGGACATATTAATTAAAGGTTATATTTCTCTTGTACCAGAATTAATTTGGCCGGAAAAACGCATGTACCCACAAGTAAACATTGGATTTGAATTTTGGCCGAAATATGATATACTATTCCAATTTATTCTTCATTCATTAAAAAAAAAATTATTCAAAAACAATCATCTTTCTTTGTGGACATATGCTTGCTATAAACTAAATTCTCGGCATCAGGTTGTCGAAAGTTCACCCGATTCGGTCCACTGCAATCGTGGTCTCTACCTGCCCAACACTGCAGGCGGGTTGGTAGAAACCATGAATAAACCCTGCATGCAGATTGTGATCCTTGCTGCAAATTATTTGCATAGATCGTGACGGCAAGGATTTAGTGGGAAATAGTTCTATGAGATTTATTTCTTTTTCAGTGAAAAAATTCATTGGAAAAAGCATTTATTTTCACCATGTCTAGCATTTCCAATTAATGTGGGGTTGTTGCAAAGGCAATTGAGTTTTTTGTTGAGTTTTTTTTCAATCTCACATGAGATAACTTAAAAAAAGTAAGGAAGGATTTTTCTATAAATAGGTTAGTGTTGCTTTGGGGAGAGTACACCGAATCATTCAGCCTAGTAAATTGAGAGATTTTTGGACTTTGAGTTTTTTTATGAGGGTTTGTAATTTTGTCCGTCCAAAAATTATATAGTGGAGTGTTTCCCTTTAGAGTTGTGGATGTAGGTCTAATTGAGAGACCGAACTACGTTAAAAAAATTGAAGGTTTGTCATTTGTCCGTCCAAAAATTACATAGTGGAGTGTTCCCTTCGCAGTCGTGGATGTAGGTCTAATTGAGAGATCGAACCACGTTAAATTTTTGTGATCTATTTTATCTATTTATTTTTCTTTCCTCTTTCTATATATTTATGTGTTGCTTCTATTACCCATCCTAACAAGTGGTTTCAAAGACAGGTTCTGGTTTCGGCTTAGGAGAAGAGTAAGGTTCGGCCTTAGGGAGGAGTTGGGAGGAGAGAAAAAGAGGAGGTGTAAAAGGAAGAAAGAAGAGCAAAAATATCTATCACCTAAAGGAAGCAACTTGAATGAAGTAAAAAGGAAGAAGAAACAGAGAAGAAGACTGCAAAGATTAGGAATAGAGTTTGATTTTTAGATTCTATTGTATTTGGAAAATTGAAAAGAGGGAGAATTTGTTGAGTTTTTTCTCAATCTCATATGGGATAACTTAAGAAAGGGTAAAGAAGAATTTCCCTATAAATAGATTAGTGCTGTTTTGGGGAGAGTACACCAACTTATTAAGCATAGTAAATTGGGAGATTTTTGGGTATTGAGTTATTTTGTTAGGATTTGTAATTTTGTCTAGTAAAAAATTACATAGTGGAATGTTACTTTTGAGGTTGTGGATGTATATCTAATTGCGAAATCATATCATGTTAATTTTTTATATTCTGTTTTATATATTTATTTTTCTTTCTTCTTTCTATATATTTGTGTATTGCTTCCATTACCCATCCCAACACTTTTCTAATAGAAACCAATTATTTACTGCCAAGATTCCCCGACGTCATCAGAATTTTAATATCAATTTAGCATCATCCTCGTCTAAGGCTGCACTTGGCAGCAATTGTTTTCAGAATTTCATCTTTCCTATCTGACAGAAAAAAATTTTCATTCAAATAATTTTTACTTTTTGATAAACTGTTAAATATTTATAAAACATCATATTCCCTCGTATTTAACAGCTTTAGATTCAAAATCCAGACTTAGAAAATAAAAAAATAATAATAAAAATGGGGGACCTTTTGGTTAAATTGACATGGACAAATTATGATGTTCCAGTAAGTCCAGTAGACAATTCAGAGCCGCTGTTTCACATAGAGTTATATACCGTTGGATTGGGACTTTTCCAGTGGAGATTCTGTAAATATGTAATCTAATTTTATAAGCATTCCCTCCTGTTCTTTTTATTGGTTATATTTGGATAAAATATATAAATTAAGAAAATTCTAGAATGGGACTTTGAAATATAAAACGCTAAAATCATTTTCTTTTTTTAATTTTGTCAAATTAAAATTAATTATTGCATATTCTTTCTCTCCTCTTTTGCCCTTCTCTGCATGGTCAATTGTTGTCAGAAGGACTATTAAGGGTTTATAGAGAATATAATTATAAAGTTCAAAATAAGCATCTTTTAATTTTTTTTTTTTTTCAATTTCCAGTCATCTACATTATTTTGTGAAGTTAAGAATATATTCAATTTTTTGCAATTTCACCCCTTATCATTTATTACTTCACTAAATCATAACACTAATTGATTTTAAAATTTCAAAATAATTTTAAAATAATTTAACATCATCCTAATCTAGCTTCACTGGATAACAATTGTTTTAAGAAAAAATTTCCAACTTAATTGGTAAAAATTTCAATCCAAATAATTCTTATTTTTTGAAAATTGCTATATACTCACAAAATATCATATTCTCTTTGATTCCACATGTTTTTCATTTTTATTTTTATTTTTTTGTTTTTTCATAATTCATAAGCGTCATCAGTTAGCAGCTTTAGATTTAGAAAGTTTAAAGCCAGAATTTTCCACAAAATCAGATGCCAATGGATTGGTACTTTGCTCGAAGGCTATGTGCTCGCATGTATTTGGATAATAATTCTTTTGAAATAAATTTATTTGAAATAAATAAATAAATTGATATACACGCCAGCACATAGACTTGTTTGGGACTTTGCTTGAAGGCTATATTTTGGATGTACGTAGATAGTAATTATTTTGTTATGAGTTTATTTAAATTGATATGGATGAATTATAATTTTCCAAACAAGTCTAGTAGAAAGTTCAGAGCCACTATTTCACATAAAATCAGTTATCAATGGATTGTTATTTCGCTTGAAGGCTGAGTGTCAGAGTGTATTTGAATGGTAATTCTTTTTATATGAGTTTGTTTGAATTAAATAAATAAATTAACATGTAAGAATTATACGTTCCAAAGAAGCCTAGTAGGAAGTTGAGAGCAACTATTTCACATAAATCGGACACCGATCCATTGGGACTTCGCTTGAAGGTTATAATTTCTTAAATACATGTAATTTGAACAAAAAATTTTCCTCAAATGGGATAAGTAATTAAGAAAACCGAAGGGATATTTAAAATTTATAGAAAAAAACTAATTACTTATCTCTACAAGAATATAATCATAATGTGTCATTACTCCTTATGTTTTAAAATAAGTATCACTCTTGACTTAATTTTTTTAATTTCAAATCATCTATCATTTTGTTAAATTAAAAATGTATTCATTGTATTTTTATTTATTACTTCATTAAAATTACATGACATTAATTAATTAATTTTAATAAGAATATTTTTTTTTAATAACAACAATAACCTTTCGTTATTATAGTAACCATATGCTTTACATATTTCTAGCTATTCATGCTGCATTATTAAATGATAGACGTCGTAAATAAGAATTTACAACGCAGTCCGGCACTAGAATACCTTTGTTGATGATGTTTCACTCCAACAGCATCGGAACCAGTAGAATTCTTGCGAATCCACAAAGATTTTGAAACGAGTAGCCAGGTTTTGTTCCTTTCTCTTTTTCTTTTAGATTTTTTTTTTTATTGATAAGAGAATTTGTAGTTATTATCCGAATGTACTCTAGAGTAGAGCTGTATTCGAACATGAACGAACCGAGCATCACATTTTCGAGCTCGAGTTCGAATATAATCGAACGCTGTTCGAATTCGTTCGTTTATTATTCGAGCTCGAGTTCGTGTTTAAGTTCGTTCGATTATTATTTGATAATGTTCGAGTTCGAAAAACTCGATTAACGTTCGAGTTCGAATTGTTCGAGTTCGTTTATTTTATATTTTATATTTTAAAATTTATAAAAATAAATTCAAATTTTAATTAAAAATAATTGAATATTATAATATTAAATAAATATATAATAATATTATTAATATTAATATTAATATTATAATTATAATATAAGATTTATTCTTAATAAATCTTAATATTATAAAATATAAATAAAATAATTAATAAAATATAATTAATTTAAATATATATAAAATATGTTCGCGAACGTTCGAATATGTTCGTGAACATGTTCGAGTTCGTTCATTTATTATTTGAGTTCGAATTCGTGTTCAAGTTCGTTCGTTTATTAAACAAACGAGTCTTATTCGAACACGAACGAGCTTTTATTCGCGAACGTTCGGTTACAGCTCTACTCTGGAGTTCATGTCCGAATTCCATTTTCTTTTTTTCTTTTATTTTTTTATTGATAAGAAAACCTTGCAAATCCATGTTGTTTTTAAATCTTTAATATGCAAAAGATTCCAAAACGAGTCGCCATGTTTTGTTCCTTTCTCTTGTTTTGTATTTTTTTTTTATTAAATAAAAAATCTGTAACCGTTATTTGAAGACGTATAAGACACGAGTGTGGAATTCCATTGACTCAAAAGGACTCGTTCCTTTCGCTTAAAAGCAAGCAGATATTTTCTTTGGAAGGGACCGTCCATCAATTTTACAAATATCCATCACACTCTCATAACTCATTCTTGCAAAAGTCACATATATTTAATGTAATGATGTACGTATGATTGCATTATATGTTGTGGACTTGTCTGGATGGAAGACTACTACGTGGATAGGGCATTCAATATCTCATATGTTTTTTCATCTTATATTGTTGATGTCATTTTTAGTCGATCCATTGCAATGGTAAGTTTCAACCGAAGTCGATATGAATTCTGCCAAATGGATGATGACGTCAAAAAAAAATCCTCAGCGGTTATGCCCGGTCAACATCAGAACCAAGAGTCGATGAGTTATCACCTGCATACCTCGGCATGATCAGCAGAACATTACCGTTCTCGACCGCAAAGACCGAGCCACGAAGCAGGATTTCATCCACGTTTGAAAGTCAGTAGCAGCGCCACAGTAAGTATAAAGCAAGCTGGAATCCCAGATTGAAGGGACCAACACTCATCTCAGACCAAATTACCAATTTTTTTTCCCCCAATTTTTCATTCCTTTTATCTGCATTTTTACAACTTTCTTCGCTGCTTTCTTTTACAGCTTTCATTTACAGCTTTCTTACAGTTTTGTTTACAATTTTCCTTACACCTTTGATCACAAAGTTTCCGTTTGATGTTGCTTTGATTATCAATTACTGTATTCATTCATCATTTTAATTGAAATACATCATATTCAGTTCTGTTTTACTTTCGCGTGCAATATTTTTGTCTTCTTGAACCTTTTCTAGGGTAAGTTCAAGGAATCCACCTCTTTTAAAAGGTTTGGCTCATTCATTCATCTCTCCATCGGACTGTTTATATTCATCGAAAGAGCGGCTGATCGACACTTCCATCGGCTCCCTTTTCGTAAGGCAACATAAATTGGCATGCCTAGTGGGACCCAAAAGGTGGTTGTTGCAATTACGATCAGGACGTATTATGACTAATTCTCAGCAGCAATCCTATGGGCCTTTATTGGAATCATTCGATCGGCCTTACGGGGAGCTTTTCATCCTACTATGACAACATCAGGGAGCACCCAAGTTACTCTCCTTGAGCAACAAGGGGTGTAGACTTCGTCTTCTCCCCAGGCGTTACAACTGACACCCACTTCTCTAACCGCCATACGACAGACTATAGAGTAGTGTACAAGCGAACTCATTCAGAGCTTTATTCTACAGTTCCCCACAATATTCCGACATTTGCTTCAGAATGAGCTTCATAATTTTGAACAAAAGCAGAATGCTCAAGGGGCACCTCAGGTAAATGTGTATCCTCCTCCCTCGTCTTTTGTTGCACCTTCTTATCGGTCAGTGAAATTATTATGCCAAGAGCAGTCTATGCTGATACCCGGGTGGCACTAAGGGAATCCAGGGATAAATATGCCTAGCGTGGTTCCTACGGAACCTTTTCCAGGAAGAACTCCACCATATTCGAATGTAGGGATCCAGGTGCCGATGGGAGCACAGATGTTCTATGACCAGAATACTGCCCCAAACAAGAATGTTAGCTTGTCGTATAGAGGACCTCAAAGCTACATTGCAACTGTCCCAACCGCGTATCCCGTTACAATGATGGTTTACCCACTGTAGGGGGCAGGGTATCCAGAGATGGTTTTATTTCCTGGACAGGGTTCTCGACCTACTGTGGTAGGCTCCCCCTTGCAGGCTCAACAACCAATGCCTTCAACTGATGTCAGCTCGGTAACAAAGGGTCATGCATCGATAAGCCAGAGGCTGGCCAGTGTATCAGAAGCATTACGCAAAATGGATAGACTCCATGACAGTATTACGTTGAGAATTTAAGTTGTCAGAGTTCTCTACGTTCTCTGGAGAGGATAACAAATCTACCATGGAGCATATAGGGAGGTTCACAGCACGATGCGAAGAGTTTGGGAATAGTGATTGACATAAATTGCAGTTATTCTCTTTATCCTTGACAGGGGCGGCGTTTACCTGGTATGCAAACCTAACGCCTAGTTCCATGCACTCATAGGCCGATATAGAACGAATCTTCCATGAGCGTTTCTTTAAACTGTCACCGGAGGTGTCTATAGCTGATCTTCTGGCAGTTAAATAGAGATCATCTGAAGGTGTTGCAGAATTCATCAAGCGCTTTCAGCAAACTAAGGCTAAATGCATCACCCAATTACTAGAAATGGTGCGTGCTCAGATAGCCATCAATAGAATCTACAACTCAAGGAACACCTTATCTTACAAATTTTTTTTGATCTATCCCGTTTGCTGTCTCAGGCCGTCGGGATAGAAGAAATAATGAAGGAAAAAAAGAAAAGGCGGTCAGTCAAGTTTTCTCAAGGACAAACCATGATATAGTAGTGGATGACATTATTGACAATAAGGAATAACATGTGCTAGATGTGATGGTAGTTGAATTAGTAAAAGGTGCATCTTACACTTGCCCTTTTCTGAAGCCTAGTAAAGGGAAGGAGGAAGCTTCTTCTATAAACCCATCCACATATACTTTTGATGTATCCAGGACTGAGCAAATATTTGATCAAATAGTTAAAGACAAGTAGATTCATCTACCATTCAGTCACAAACTTTCAGGGCCAGAGGAATTGAAGGGCAAGAAATATTGTAAGCGGCACAATTCGTTTTTCCATAATACTAATAGTTGTATGGTTTTTCAGGAATACAATACAAAAAGCTTTACAAGAAGAAAGGGTAAGAATTGCTGACAAACGAGAAGAAACCTTAGTCGATACAGATTCATTCCCAACAACAGATGTAAGCATGGTGCAGACATGTGTAGAAGATAAGGAGCATGAGCTAGGAGATTCTCCCATCAAGAGGAAATTGGAAGGCAACAAACCAATGTTCCAAAGGTTAGATAGTCAGCCATTAATTTTCACTCAGCTTACTATTTTGACTTTCGAAGCCCACTTCCAGGGGAAGGATGAGAAATTTATGGTGCATGTGCCTCGCAAAGCACCGTTCTTCCCAGACCATCATTCCCAACTCACAAAAACTTAGAAATGATGGGAACAAAGGAGACGAGCTCAGCAGAAGCAAGCATTAGAAGAATGGCGAGAGAAACAGGTATGTGCTTCCATGAGTCAGGATATCCTCAGCATTCTTTCGTCACAATTCCAAGCTAAGGCTGAGCAAGAACCGATAGAAGAAGATTACTACGCAACGGAAGAAGCGGCTGTTAAGCTCATTGAGTTTAAAGCACCATCGAAAGGGATGCTTTTTTCGATTCCCATGACAGAACATTCAAATCACCTTAAACTGTTGTACATTAAGGCACACATCAGTGGAAGACCTTTCTCTCGGGTTTTTATTGATGGAGGAACTGTGTTGAACGTAATGCCGTTAGCAACTTTAAGGCAGTTGGGTAAGGATCACCACGATCTAACTCCCAATGAATGATGTATAGATGCTTAATTTCACCAGGGAAGTTGCCAAGGCAAAAGGGATTATCACTTTTGAGGTAGCCGTAGGATCTAAGGTTAGTAAGACTGTTTTCTTTGTAATCACGGCAAAGTCGGCATATTCTGTCTTACATGGTAGGGATTGGATACATGCAAATCACTGCGTTCCGTTAATGCTTCACCAAATGATGTTGATCTGGGATGGAGAACAAGTAGAAAGGATACCAGCTGACCCCAATCCGTTTTCTGCAGAAGTGTACATGAATGAGGTAGTATTCTACCATTCTACTTTTGACCCGAGCCATTACTCCAAGCTTACCATGGCTTATAACCAAATCACAACAGAAGGGCTAGAAGATCAATTTCCAAAAATAGAGGACCCTGAGGTTCGGCATGCGCATGGTGTTGTCGCTTAGGACCTGTTAATGGAAATGGACATCAGGGAGCCTAAGAAGAACAAAACCAGAAAGGTAAGCTTGTGTTTAACTTTCAATAAGTGGAATGCTCTAATGGTACTAATTCGCAAGTACAAAGATTATTTCATGTGGGATTATCATAAGATGCCAGGATTGAACAAAGGCATTGTAGAGCATTGTTTGTCAATCAAAAAAGGTTTCAGGCCTCATAAATAACCTGCTTTGCATTTTAATCCTGCTCTCTTACCCAGGATCAAGGAAGAAATTGAGAGGTTGCTTTGTTGTGGTTTTAGCTGTATCTGCCGATATGCAAATTGGGTATCTAACATTATACCAATCATTAAAAAGAACGGATAGCTGCGGGTTTGCGTCAATTTTAGAAATATGAATTTGGCCAACCCGAAGGATGAATACACCATGCCGATGGCCGATATGCTAGTAGACTTCGCTACAGGAAACCAATTCTTAAGTTTTATGAATGGATGCTTCGGGTACAACCAGATATTCATATCTGAAGAAAATACCAGGAAGATAGCTTTTCATTGCCCATGATCTATTAGTTTATTCAAATGGATAGTTATGCCTTTCAGATTGAAGAACGCTAGAGCTACATTCTAAAGATCCATGGATCTCATCTTCTATGACCTCATCGGCAAAACTATGGAAGTTTACATTGACGACTTAGTGGTCAAGTCGTCCACTTTTTCGCAACACCTACAGTGGTTGGAGTAGGCTTTTCTAAGAATGCACCAGCACTGGTTAAAAATCAACCTAGCTAAATGCGCCTTCGGAGTTTCAGTTGGAAATTTCCTCTGATTCTTGTTGTATCAAATAGGGATTAAGGTGGATTAGAACAAAGTAAGGGCTATTCTGCAGGTAAGGCCACCGCAAACCAAAAAGGAGCTCTAAAGTTTCTTAGGGAAACTCAACTTCTTGCAACGCTTTCTGGCAAATGCTATAGGTAAGCAGAAGGTGTTCTCTTCTTTGCTCCATTTAAAGTTGTCATTGGACTTCGTTTGGCAACCAGAGCATCAAACAACATTTGATCAGATCAAGGCGGCTTTGTCATGACTGCCAGTTTTGGTGCCTTCACGGGATAAGGTACTTTTGAAATTGTACATTTTTTATGGCTTTAGAATCCATCAGCTGTCTACTGGCTCAGGACGATGTGCAAGAGGTTGAAAGAGCAGTCTACTACCTTAGTAGAAACCTTACAAACACCGAGACCAGTCATTCCCCTGTTGAGAAACTATGTTTATCTTTATATTACGCATGTGTAAAGATAGAACTTTACCTACTACCTAGGGAAGTGAAAGTCATATGCAAAATTGATCTCGTTAAGTATTTGCTAAACCGACCATTATTGCAAGAACGGTTAATAAAATGGGCTATCAAGTTACATGCTTTTTCCTTTACTCATTTACCTTGGAAAGTAGTGAAGGGTCAAGCCATAGCTGATTTTTTAGCCGAGCATCCATGTGTGGAAGTGCCCAACACTGAAAAGGAAAAGGTACAGGGGTACATCTCACATAAGCCATGGAGGTTGGAATTTGATGGATCCAGCACGTAGAGTAAGGTTGGCGCTGGTTTGGTTATAGAGTCCCCAGGCTGATGACAAGGAAAAATCTTGTTTGAATTGAGTAAGGGGACCTCCAATAATCAGGAAGAATACGATGCTCTCATTTTGGGACTTTGGATTTTAAAGGCTTTGGATGCACTAATAGTCAATATAACAGGGAATTCTCAGGTTGTCATCCGGCAGATTTCAGGTGAATACAAATGTACTAACCCTGTGTTATCAGATAAGTTACAGAAGGTGCGAGAGTTATTGCGAAACTTCTTGGAAGTCCTTGTGACACATATTCCTCGAGGGGAGAATTAAGGGGAAAATGATTTAGCTCAGACGGCTTCCAATTTCAAGAAAAGTGTTAGGATAATAATGTGTCAACAGATATCGAAAGAGAGACATGAGAAAGATTGGTGATCCGATATCGTCTCGTAATTGCTGAAGCCTATGGGCCAGGCTTCGCAGGAGCTTAAGCGCAAGGCATTGAACTCTGTACTGATTGGGAATGACTTATTTAGAAGAAGTCATACAAGAGTTTTGCTAAAATGCTTGTCCAAATAGGAAGTAGCACATACCTTAGTCGAAGTATATGAAGTTCTATGTAATGCTCATCAGGTAAATACTAAGTTGAAATGGACACTACAATGGCGTGGTTTTTACTGGCCTACTATGACTATGGACTACGTAGCTTATGCAATCGAGTGTAAGGTATGTCAAAAGCATGTCCCATTGACTCATACCCCCATCATGGACTTACATCCTATCATTAAGCTATGGCCATTCAGGGGTTGGGCTCTAGACGTCATCGTCAAGATTCACCTGTCGTCAACTAAAGGACACATTTTCATTCTTGTGGCAACTGACTACTTTACCAAGTCGGTAGAAGCACAGGCCCTAACCAGAGTGACCCAGTCTGCCATGATCGCATTCCTTTAGCAGAATATCTTTTTCTGATTCGGCATACTTGAAACTATAACGGCTGATTAAGGGACTATGCTTACAGGAGACAAGGTACATAACTTTCTAACCAAATTCCACATTAAGTTACTTCACTCCTTCTCATATTATGCACAGGCCAATAGTCAAGCTGAGGCGACAAACAAGACTTTGATTAGTATGATCTGAAAGTTGGTAGAAGACAAACCCAGAAATTGTCACGAAACCCATCAAGAGGTATGGTGGGCATATCAGAACCACTTACAAGACTGCTACTAGGTTTACTCCATTTCGGCTGACATATGGACAAGATGCAATGTTACCTGCTAAATTATCACTACAGTCAACCCGGGTAGCTTACCAACATTGCTTGTTGGTTGAGGATTACAAATTAGCTTTGGCAATGAGTTTGGACCAAGCCGAGGAGGATTGTTGGATAGTATTGCAAAATATCAGAAGGCATAAGGAGAAGGTAGCAAGAACCTACAATCGGAAAGTGCGGGGAAGAAACTTTCAAGTGGGAAACATGGTTTGAAAGACTGTACTACCCATGACACCTAAAGACCTATGCTACGGTAAGTGGCCTGCCTCATGGGAGGGACTTTTTCTTGTCTCTCAAGTTTTTTATGGAGGTGTCAATCGGCTGATGACACCCAACGGGAAGGAAGTGAACAATGCCATAAATGGTAAGTATTTAAAGAAGTTTTATCCTACATTCTAGGAGGGAACATTGGTAGGAGAAGAATAAAAAAGAAAAATAAAGGGGGAAAAAAGAGAGAAAAGGAAAAATAACAAAAAGACAAAATATATTTTGGTATTTCAGGTGAAACGGTTGATCACAATAGAGCCGATCAGATGGCTGCTATATTGTAAAAGAAAAAAAAAATAGAATTTAAGCCTCTTCAGACGGAGTGTGAGGCGTCTCGATTGGGTGGGCAAAAAGAACAATAGTGAGCCGATTTGAATCTTCCTTGGGCAGATCAGCCGCCGTTGGGTTTCTTCTTTTTCTTTTGCAAGGGCGGTAGGTTCCTCTGGAGCTGGTTCAAGGTTAGTAGCCAATTCTTCCATTGAAAGTGGATGCGTTTTGGCATCCCCAACTTGTGTACCTAAAGGTCCAGCCCCATCGGGACTACGGAAGAAGGTGGCCAGGTAAGCTTGGAAGTTGCGCCACGACGATTGCATACCATTCAACAACTTTTTAGAATATTGCAATTTCATCTGGAGCAGTTCCTCTTTGGCTTCCAGCATGAGCCGATCGTCCCGATACTTGGCCACAGTCTCCTCGGCAGAAAAGACTATCTGCTGACAGGCGTTTTCGGCCTCAAGTTTCTCATACATGGCCCATTTTTCAGTGTCTAATTCCTCCTGGAGTGCTCGCAACTGAGTCTCAAGGCACTCAATTCTCTCAACTCTAGCGAAAATATCAGCCCGAAGGATGCCCAAGCGAGTAGAGGCTTCCTGATGATGAGTCTATAGAAATGCTTCCTGATCTCGGAGCGCTCCCAAGACTTGAAGTTAACGTAAAGCTTCATCCTGCCTGTTCTAAGTAGTGGAAAGAAAGCACTGGGTGAATCGCATATGCCCTAAATAGTAAGCCAATAAGCGCCTCAATTCCGTTGGGATATCAAAAGTGGTCGATAGTGCCAACAATAGCAGGGCTCGGCTGATAGCATCTTGAGAAGAAATGGCTTATCAGCAGATCTATTCCCAATAGACTTCGAAGAAGTTCCAGCACTGTGGCTTTCGTCGTTACTGGTTGAGGAAGGGCAAGTTTCATTGGAGGCTCAGGGATCGTGGCTGCAGGGGGCATGATGGGTTTTTCAACCGCTATTTTCTCTAACGAAGGCACATCAGGCACTGGTGAAGGCGAAACAGCCGAAGTTCCTTCCTCTGCCGTTATCATTCCTACAGGAGACAAAGGGGCATAGTTGCCGATGATTCTAAAAAAGAATCGGAGATCACTAGCTGGTTGGCCCTCTGTTTCTGCAAAGAAAGGTAGTATGTGGTTAATTCTGAGCCGATGGATGGAAAGCATGGGGAAAAGAGAAAAATATATTTCAAGTCGAACCTTAGCAAACGCCGGAGTATGGAGGGCCTATCGTCTCTTTGACCGCCTCAGCAAAGGGGGAACGGACGCTTCTTCCTTTTCCTCTTCCTCGTTGACAGGCAGCAGTGTGGAGGTTCTTCTTACTGGCATCGTGCAGAACAGCGGCATTGTGATCGAACTGGCAGAGACTTTGTTCTGTTTGATTTTTTCAATGTAGACACTTTTATCTATGCTGATGCCAACCCCACCAGTCTGGGTAACCACGTCTCTACTAATCAGAAAAGAGCATTTCGCTCAGTAGCCACCACCACAGGTTGAAGTTTGGTGTGCCTCGCTGATAACCTGAAAAGGAAAATTCTCAAAAGAGCGAAGAACGGTTAGAGACCTATTGACTAAAGTCCACACATCTTCAACCGATAGGATAGACATAACAAAATAAGAGATATGACCGGGATCAGTAGGGATGTCTTAAATTAGCCTAAATTATCATGAAAAGCAATGTGAGTTGTAATACCCCACTCTGGTCGCACCTAATTTATGAGAATTAACATGCATTGAATATGAACATATATATTTGAATATGATATATGCTTGTTTCATGAATCTGTAAGGTTGTATTGTGGTGATATGTGCATATTTTAAATTTATTTGAATATATGTTCGGAATAAGAAAAATATTAAGGATGGATTTTGGAACAAGACTCAATCCGAAATTATCATCCAAAAGAGTTCTGCTTTGCTTGAACCCGAAACCTTTTCCTTCATTTTCGGAGACAGTTTTTGCCCTTTCTTTGGCTTTGGAATGGAAGATATTTAGGAATAGTGGAAGGCATTATTTGATTATTGTGTCATAAAATACTTTACATGAAAAAATATTATTGTTATTATTATTATCATCATCATCATTCCTAAAAAGCTATTATATCTTCAATTTTTGGTTGGTCATCTATTCATTATTTATAGTAGTAATAATCATAATTATTATACTAATTAGAACTATAATGATATTATTTATTATCCAATGAAAACTTATCTATTGTTATAGTTGTTTTCACTTGATGAATTATAATAATATTATACATACATACATACATATATACATATACATATATATAATGATGTTATAACATTAAAATGACTTCCGTTTATTCTATGTTATAATATTATATATATAGTTTTGTGTATTAAGTATATATTTATTCTAAGTCATAAGCGTATATTCTATGTTATAATAAAATGACTTTCTATTATTCTATATATAAACATATGCTTACATATACATACACATATATATTATAATATTATACTATGTACTTATTTGGTTGACCTTGTTTAACCTTCACTATAAGGGTTCATTACAATAAGATATGTTATCCCTTAGTTATTATTGTTGTTATTATTATTTTCGTTGATCTTTATCCAAGCTGTTTTTTTTTTTTTTTTTAGTTTTGAATTAGAAACAGAGCTTCTTCCCAAAGCTCCTCTTATCTCGGTCAAGTCCTATAGGAATGCTCAAGTCTTGAATAATTTCTTCTTATGCAGCCACCAAACTTGACCATTTCAACACCCTCAGTTTCTTTGTTGAATTACAAAGGACAAATCACAATCCTAATCCATCAGAACTTTGGAAATTCTTTTCGGCCCTTGGTCGCCAATTTGAGGTTTCTTAGCCTCAAGAAGAATTTCTGAAATATGAAGAAATTATATCTAGGCCATTTTGAAAATTTGAACCTCCTATTATCCTCTCGAAATTCAGTCAAGCCAACTAAATAATCAATCTTTCTATCAACCGGTATATCCTAACTTCCTCTAGCTTCACGGTTTTCTTTCCTTTGCCTAAGGAAAATCTCAGCTTACCTTCACTCCTAGGAACTCTTGAAACCCTCAAGAACTTCAGCCATCATCGTGCACTGCTTCTTCTCTCCAATGGTGCACGATTTCCTCTTCAACCTGAACAACAAAACGCTGCCATAGTGAGCAAAACAGTCGACATACATACATATTTCTTTAACCAACTTCACAACAAACTCTCTTCAGTTTCGATATTGTGGCCGACACACTCACAATAGCTAACATCCTACGTTGCTCTTCTCTAGTCCTAAAAGGATTTCAAGAGGTAAAAAACTTGATCCTTCTTTTATTTTCTCTTGGAAAAAAAGGCAGCATGTATATGTGTTTTGAATGGATTTGGCTGACATGTTGGCTGCTTTAATTGTTTCTTTGTGTGCGAATTTTAAATGGAAATTGCAAGGCATGCTGGTTGCTTCTATTTGTCTTCTTGTGCATGAAATTGAAATGGAAATTGCAAGGCCTACTGATTGCTTTTACTTGTCTCTTTACGCCCGAATTGTACATGGAGAATGCTTGCTGCAATTTGTTTCTTCCACTCATTTCTTATCATGAACTTTTTCTATTTGTCCTTTCTATTTGTTCTCTTCTACTTGTTCCTTTTCATGGATAGAGTGCATATGGATGCTGTGGATAGTTTCACAATATATAATCCTATTTATCTCTTCTATTTGTTTTTTTTTCAAGGGAACCGAATGCATGTTGGAAGCTGAAGTTTTGCTGTTTATTTGGGAGCTGTCAATTGACCTCAAGAAAATGCAGGACAAGATTGGATTTTTGAAGAAACTTTTTGAAACTTGTTTTAATAGATAAATATCATGTTTTCATGTGGAGTATTATTCTGGAAGTTACTCTGGTCTATTACTCTAGAAGTTATTCTAGAAGTTACTATTCACTATTTTGCAAACTGTTTTGCAATCTGTTTTGAGCATAGTTTGCTCGGGTAAAAAGGCTGATAATGTAGGATTTTGTGTGCTTAAACAATCTGGAAAATTTGGGGTTAAAACAAGGTCATGGTTAGAAGTTATTAATTTTCTTTTCAGCAAGGCCAAAATTGAGTCAGATTTGAGCAGTTTGGGTGAAAATTTTTCTGTGATTTGTATGAGCTTGATTTTCTTAATGTTCTTAGTATATTTCATTCATAACATGTTAAGCTATGTGCCAGCAAAATTTGAGATCAATTGGAGTGGTTCATATAGGGTTTTTACCCTTAGGAGTTTAGACTATAGTTGCTAGAAATTGAAGGCAGTTAAGGGGTTTTGTGCTAAATTGCTAAGTTTGATGTAATTTTGTGAGAAATATTAAAGGGTGGTTTTTTGATTTCTAAGGGATTGATGGGGTTGATGGAAGGTCTTAGGTGCTGAGTATATGTAGAGTTCATACTTGCTGCTCATTGGCATTGTTTGGCGAACAAAGGATAGTATAGGCATGATATATGCTTGGTGTGTAATATGGACTTGAATTTTTTTTTTTTTTGGATGATCTAGGAAGTGATGTGATTAATTTATATGAACTCTTTACTAGATTTGGAAATTATCAAGGGTAGGGACCAACTTACTAGAGTTCGTACCCTAAGCTTAAGGATAAGGTAAGTTCCCTTACATTCATGAAATTGATTTTTATTTTATTATCTTGGTTTGAAAGAAAGGTTTGGTGGGTATCTCTTGCAAACACGAAATATTAGCATGATAGCTAATTTTTAAAAACTTCTATATTTAGAAACTTCTTGTTTTGGAAACTTTCTACATTTGGAAAACTTCTAGATTTAGAATTTTTTAAAATATGTCAAGCAGGACTTAGAAGCCAAGCATCAAATATTTTGATTTGTTTTGATTATGCAAGAGATGAATTCTTGATCATGCATATACTTTTCGAAAATCATAGCATGGCTTATTTGAGCATATGACTCCTTCGCTATGAACACTTGGAATAAATTATTAACTTAAAACCATGCCTTCTAAAATTTTTGTGTGAGTTGAAAAATGTTTTTTGGAATTGTATTGAGCTAATTTTGTAGGATCTGCTTTCGAGCCTTATGAAATGCGAAGATTGAATAACATTGAGTACTCAATGGGGCTAGACCTTTATACTAGCCTTTGGTTGGTCTGGGGATAGCTCTCGGTAGGTGGCCACCTCTGAGAGGTTGACTCTTTTCTATCAATGCGTCAGTATAGAAGGTTGAGCCATCCTTAGCTAGCGACGGGGTTGTAGTAAAACCGACGGCCAGAAGTGGGACAACCTTATTGGATTGAGTGAGAGAGGGAGGAGAATCTCACTCAGTAGGATGTACACCTATCAGGTGTTGGGGGTCAAGTGCTTCACAGAAGTGAGAGCCACCTCTATGCTCTTTCACCGCCTGACGGGGGTCATGTGCTTCACCTAGTGTGAGAGCCACCTCAGTACCCTGTCACATTAACTTGGTTGTTTTTAATTGATGAACTATTTCAGTGAAACTATTCTAAAGTGTCCTTGGAATTTTATTCGAAGCCTAATATCTTATGATTATTCATATCTTTCCAAACAAAATATTCTAAAAGCATTTTGCTTCATGACTTCTCACTACCATTTTTCAAGATGTGAGAATTGAATTTGTTAAGAAGGCATGATAAAGCTTTTGATATACTATCAGTGCATACATCATGATATGTGTTTTATTTTCTTAGCCCAACTCACATACGGGGCTTACTGAGATAACCAATCTCACACTATTTTGAACTCATGTTTTCAGGATGCCTCAAGTCTTGATCAGGTTGGAAGATCAGTAGCTTGAAGTTTTTGTTACGGAATTTCTTTGTCCATTTGTTGGATATTTACTTGGAATATTAATTTTATGTAGGAACTTTTGTATAAGTATTGAAGTTTTATTTTTTTAAAGATTAATTTTCCCTTAGACTTTCTCTCAGAGTTGAATTTATTTTACTCTTTCATTATAAAGACCCCTAGTCCAATGGACGGAGCAGCATCCCCGGCCCATTTTGGCTTACGTAAGTAGGTGGGGTGTTACATGAGTTGTGCCATTCGCAAGAAGACTTAGTGCTTTGAGCACTTGGTTTTGCCCCAAGAAGGAGTTCTCGGGATCACAGTATTTGGGCCCAGATAGTTTCTTGAGAGGCTTCCGGTGCCTTGGCAAGTTTTGTCAGCCAGAGGGGGCATATCTCCTAGGCAAAGTAAGGATAGAAATGGGGTTCTTGAGACAGTTTTGATATAGGTAAGCCATGATAGCACCGATGGAACACTTGTTTGCAGGAACCTTCAATAGTTGATAGTCGGTAGTTTGATTGGTGAAACTCGCAAAACCTTTGGAAATCGTATTGACGTCGAATTGGGAGAGGTATTGATAGAGCCACACTTGCATAACCCAGAGGAGGCCTCCAAGATTTGTCGGATCACCTGTAGCCGACAAGGTTGAAATCATTTGGTTCATTAACCGATACACCAGGGCCAGAACTAGGGAAGCAAGGTCATAGCATCTTTTCTTCCTTAACAGAGCTGATACATTGTATCGGTATTCATTACTTGTTCCCGCCGAATAGGAGCAGAGAATGTACTTGCAGAGCCATAGCCAGAGGAAAGCCGATTGTTCCTACTTTGACTGGAATAGGACCAATGCACATTTGCGTGGCCATAAAATTATCTAGGAGGCGGTGGATTTGTCCAAATGGGCCTCAACAACAGGTAAGTTTTCTTCGTCATGTAAGGCGGGGATTTCATCACCATCGCAATGGAAGCTTAAGATGGTGCAAATATCTAGTATTGTGGGGGAAAACATGTTGTGAGGAAAGATGAAGCCGTTGATCACTGGGGACCAAAATGGCAAGACAACCGAGAATAAGTTGCAGTCAAAAGTTATCTCAAAATTGGTCATCATGATGGAGTCACGGATACCCCATTAGTCCCAAAGGGTACCATTGGTAGCCTGATATCGATCGCGCCATTCCTTGTAGCCTTTCAGAGGTGCGGCCAGTGGCGGAAAGAGAAGGGCAAGCTGGCCGTGGAAAAATTATCCCGGAGCAAGGGAAGGGTGAAGCCCTTTGGATAGAGGAACTATAGATGTTCTGCAGTAACTTCTGTTGGCAGAAACTGGGGACCCAAGATGTAAAGATCGGCCTCGGCTCAAATCAAAGCAAGGGGGGAATGATCAACAGCAGTAGCCATGGAAAGTTAGAGGTTCTCTAATTCAAGAAATATGCTGTAAACAAGGGAGAATTCACAAAGAAGATAGAATTCTAAGCAGAATAGAGTTATTGCAGAGGAAAGAGTTCATATCAATGAAGAAAGAACGATGCAGACCATAGCTATTTAAAGATGAGTTCGAAAGACTAGCTGTTCGCAGGCTTCGAAGCTGAGGAGTTAGCACCTTTCTACGATGATCGGGACATTTCGTTTCTATCAGAAAAAGAATAGTTACAAATTAAAAATGGTATAATTTCCGTCGCTTCACCTGTTAGCACCATCAAAGCAACAGGACTCGAGGCGGCATATGTTGATGTCATTTTTAGCCAATCCGTTGCAATGATAACTTTCAACTAAAGCTAATACGAATTCTGCTAAATGGATGATAACATCAAAAAAAATCCTCAGCAGCTGTACCCAGTTAACAGCGGAACTAAAAGCTGACAAGCCATCACCCGCACACCTTGACATGATCGACAGAATGTTATCGTTCTTGACCGCCAAGAACAGGCCACGAAGCAGGATTTCCTCCATGTTCGAAAGTCGGCAGCTATACCACAGCAAGTATAAAGCAAGCTAGAATCTCATATTGAAGGGACCAACACTTATCTCAGACAAAATTACTAATTTTTTCCAATTTTTCATTCCTTTTATCCGTATTTTCACAACTTTCTTCGCTGCTTTCTTTTACATCTTTTATTTACGACTTTCATTTACAGCTTTGTTTATAGTTTTCCTTACTCCTTTGATCATGAAGTTTCTGTTTGATGTTGCTTTCATTATCAATTACTGTATTCATTCATCATTTTAATCAAAATACATCGTATACAGTTCCGTTTTGCTTTCGCGTGTAATATTTTTGCCTGTTTGAACCCTTTCTATAGTAAGTTCAAGGAACCCACATCTTTTAAAAGGTCTGGCTTATTCATTCATCTCTCCATCAGACTATTTATATTCATCGGAAGAGCGACCAATCGACACTTCCATCAGTTCCCTTTTTGTAAGGCAAACAAAACTATCAAATTGTAATTATTTTTCTCATTGGAGAATTAGGGTCTAATACTTTAATTTAATTTAAAATAATTATAATTTAAATAAGCTTTGTTGTAGGGCATGTTTCGAGAGAGGTTTGAAATATTAGTGTAGAAATCTCAACACTAACTGTCACGATCAACTAAAAGAACATAATATTTATTATATTTAAATAAATTTATTTCAAAATAATTATTGTTTAAACACACTCTAAATTTAATTCGAAAATACATTAACTCACTAGAAAGACCATGGAATTTGAATTTTACCCGGGATTGGAGATACTTTTCAAAAATTACCCTTCACTTAAAAAAAATATATTTATACACAAAACACCATATTCCTCCATCCATCCATAGATGCTTGCTACAAAAACCAAATTCGCTGCATCAGCTCATAAGTTCACCCAATCCAGTCCATTGCAATACTGGTCTCTACTTGCCCCACATTGCAGGCGGGTTGGTAGAACCACAAATAAAGCCCAGCTAAAGCCCGAAAAGGAACTGTCACAAGCCGACCTATGACAGTTCACTTGCATGGGCAAGACCTTGCCCATGCCCAATCGAAGTGCTTGAAGTACTAACAAAACACTCGTGTTTCTTCGGACGTGTTTAGGAAATCGAAGGGATCGAACATTCCTAAGCATACTTAGCCACCTCTTACAATTAAGCTGAGTATGCCTAGGAACATATGAGACCTTGCCAAGGATGTCTTAGACACATTTAAGGACACTCAACTTTACTAGTTGAAAGCCCAAGACGGAGGATGAATGACGACACAGAATAACCCAAGACCAAGCCATCCTGTCATGCTCGATGCCAGAGCCCAACACCAAATCAAGGTGCCTGAGACCAACCGAAGGTGCCAGGGCCATGCTCCAACAAAGCGTACTGTGCTCGAACCGAGCCCAGTACCATACCTATGCCGTGCGCCCAGTAATTAGCAGGTGACAAACCGACGGCCAGTCAGCGACCAAAACTATCGACTCCTTCATTTTCTTGTATAAATATGTAGATAAGCTTTTGTTATATTTTTAAATTTCATAAGGCCTAGAAAGCCATGCCTATAAATTTTTATAGTTAGATTCCTTGTAGTTAGGTTTATAAAAAATCAGCAAATTTTTTCCACTTCCTTAGAAAATGGTGTATACTGCGAGAACTTGGGAAACGTTTATCACGTCTATTATAGGGGGTGAAGAAAAATGAGATTAGATAAAAGCAAATGAAGTTGGTTGTAAACATTGGTGTTTCCCCTCACCAATACTTGTAAATACTTTGTACTCATTTTCAATACAATGAAATGACTACCTTCATGCAATCGGGTGCTAATTAACTTCTGTTTTAGTGTCGTTTTCTGTTGTTTTCATATCGTTCATTGCCGTTTTTGATTGTTTTCATTGTGATCCTCTATGAAACTACTCAAGCTTCATTTTAAGTGTCTGAACGAGTTTGAAAGAGACCAGTGTAATGTTGGCTTAGGCCTAGCCAAGTTACAGGCATCACAATTAGTCGATTGTAGGAAAAATGACCCGTAACAGTTAGTATCAGAGCTTGTAGTTGTGCTACTACATTAAGTGGGAGACGGTATCTAGGATTGGTGAACGTGCTATCACCACTATCGGGAGTTGGTGATAATGCCGTGTAAAATTTTTTTTCCACGGCACTAGGAGTTGATTTTGGAAAGACCGGTTGTCAGCTATTTAGACTCGAGAAGTCTGCTATTGGGCAAACAGTGAATAATTTTAGTGTATGAGCTAGATGAGCACTCTATGGGTAATCAAATCAGATTATGACCGTGTGGGATAGACTATGGCAAAAAAACAAGTACGACTGATAGAGATTGGACCCAGCTGTTAAGGATATGCCCTAGAGTAAATTTGTACCTATATTATTGTCATTGTGTTTTATATAATAATATGAGATTTTTCTTTCCATGAATAGTGCATTATGTTTTGCGGTCATCAAGTACGTGACTTAATAGTAAAACCCTATAATGAATACAATGACTATTCTAAAATTGTCCATAATCGATTATTATTATTGGAACAATAATAAATTAAGGTTAATATGTTTGTGACTTGATGACTATGTTTTACTGGTCATGGATATTTGTGATATCGAGTCAAAACATAAATAAATGTTAGAGAACATTGTATTGGACATGACCCACTGTGAGAGTACTTCATGGAACATGTCATAAGTACTTTCTAGCTATAATAATATTAAAAGTCCTTCAACCTAAATTCATCATAGTTTCCTACTTGATAAATTCTATATTTTGACGTTGTCTAAAGTTGTCTTTAACTAGATAATAAATTAGACTACTGTTGGATATAGAATAAATCAATGAGAGGAATATGATTGATAGTGAACGAATTTGTCCCTCTCAATTATGGGAGAGATATCCATGGGCCCATTGATAAGTTAGACTGTTAAAATGCATGGTCGTACTCAAATATATCAATCTAAGATATTGATATCATTTGTCTAAATAGTCTACTATGAAATCAAGAAATAATTGATTAAGCTTAATAAGGATGACATGCTCAGTGCCTTATGCTTAATCTGGATATCGTGTGACAAAAGGATTAAATATAAAATTATGGTTTGGTTCAAAGAGATCACTGATCTTTATTTAACCTGGATAGTTATAATGTTTTGCTAGAAATCACTTATAACTTGTGGGCCATTTAAATATGATTTAGGTACACTGTCAGTGTTAAATGAACCTATAGGGTCACACAATAAGTGAACTTATTGGGTTATTTTTCTGGTAACCAGATTCGATGAATCTGGAAATATTTCTAAGTTAATCGAACTTAGAAAATTTATCAAATACAATGAATTTGAAAATATGTCCACATTCGATGTATCTGGATGATGTCTAGATTATAAGAATCTAACTCGGTAAATTAATTAGTTAAATTACCAAGATAATGACAGAATCTTATCATATCAGTTTTAATTTAATTTAGATTTAAATTATTATTAGGGTTGGACTCTAAGAGGTTCGGAGTGAGTTTTTAAGAAAAACCCTAGTCGTTTTCTTGGGTGTGCCAATTTCTGATGAGAATATTCGTACCTCCATTGATCAGAAAAAAAAACCTCTCAAACCCTAGGCGCTAACACTCCCCGGGTAACGAGTGAGTTCATGGTATGTATCGGATAGAGGACGTTCGCAAACTGCAGCGTCTGGTGATCGTTCAAGTTGCACGTATAGCAATAGAATCGGAATCGAAGGATATCGATTACACCAAACAGAGGTAATTCTACAAACCTACGATCTTCTTAATCATTTACTTGGATCTTCGGAAGGGATTCGTGGATGTTTTTGGCGTTTAGGAGTCCACGAATCCTAACACCAGCAAACCTGCAATGGTGATAGTTAGACCATTGTCAAAAACTGACTGGAGGTATTAGAGGGCATCGTGAACAAAATTAGTGCCATATGTCTGGGAAAGTCTGAGATAGACACTGGGTCACTGGTAAAGTGTGTAGATTTCATAGAGTCGGATGTCGTGCATCTTAGTGGCCAGGCTGAGGATATGGATATCACACTAAGAAAGACAATCCCCATGATCCAGTCTCATGAAGTTAGACATGACTAGTAGGATGTTGCGATACAGGAGGTACGCATACCGATAGCAGCTAATGCCCGTGCCATGGAAGAGGTACAAGGTATGTTGGAAAAGATCTGTGTAGATCTAAGAATGCTTAAATTGGCCGTGGGGTAGGTTAACATTGAAGGATAAGATCTAGTAGGATCGTGCGAGCTCCAAAGCTGAAGGTTAGATACCCGAAAAGCTTCATGGGAGAAAGAGATGCCAAGGAGGTAGAGAACATCTTCTTCAACCCTAGCTAATATTTCAAAATGGTTGGGATAACCAAGGAGCATTTGAAGGTAGACACTGCTGCCATATACTTGGAAGACAATGCTAAGATATGGTTGAGGGTACAGGGTTGCTGAGATGGAGACGAGATGGCTGACCATCGAGACTTGGGAGGGGATGAAGACTACCATGAAGAAGTAGCTCCTCCCCCTAAACGCGGAGTATGTCACGAGATGGAAGTTCTAGAAACTGCAGCATACAAGAGCGATGAGGGAATACATGAACTCCTTCACGACATGCCTCCTCTAGATCAAGAACATGTTAGAGATAGACAAGCTATTTAGCTTCACAGAGGGATTAAAGTCGTGGACCAAACAAGAACAGAACATACAGCATGTGCAAGATTTGGCACAGGCTGTTGTAGTTGCAGAGAGCTTGGAGGACCTCTAATTAGGCCCTGTGAGGGAGTTGAAAGAGAACCTAAAAGAGCTAGTACATGGCAAGAATCGACCAAATCCAAGGAGAGAACGGTGGAAACGGGAGACCTTACAAGTAAACATTTCAGCTCGAATAAAACTCAGATGTTGGAGACAGGTTGTCTATCTATCGAGAGGGATGAAATAGGAACCGAAAGGAGGATGGTGGGTAGCAGAAAAAGACATATGAATGCTTCTTGTGTAACAAACCACACCTTATTTGGGATTGCCCCAAGAAGGATATTAAGAAATAGGTAATGAATGCACTGGTTGAACCTATCACTTTAGTAACATTGGCGAAAGCTATGAGAGTTGACGCTCAGGAGGAAGGCCCAAGTGGAATTGAAAACACTAAAGAAGACGGCTACATAGAGGCATTTGTTGGAGAGAACGGTTATATTAGGGTTAAGGGCAAGGCTCAAGGAGAGGCCTGGACCCTTGTAGTGATACACTTGATAGTTTTGAAATGAAGTGTAATACCTGAGAGACTGATAATGGTGGATATCCAAGTGAATAGTAGGCCTATAAGAGTGCTGGTGGAGACAGGAGCATCTCATAATTACTTGGTGAGTCCAAAAGACGAGCAGTTAGGCTTGGTACTAGAGAAGGGAGCATGCTCAGTTAAGTCTGTGAACACGGCAGCCAAATCGATTGTTGGAGTTGTTTGAGCAACTAGGATCAAGGCGGGACCATTAGAAGGGAGAACTACGTTCACTGTGGTGAAGATGAATGACTTCAAGCTCATTTTGGGCATGAAGTTTTTGAGAGACTTCAGTGTGTGATCTCATACATGAATGCACTGGTTGTGTTGGGAAAGAAACTGTGTGCATTCTGGTTGTGAAATCGAGGGGAAAATCAAGCACTTGGTACAAGCTGTTGACCATTGTACATGTTAGAGGGAGAGCGTGGGAATGGCATGCATCGAGCTTCATTAAGGAAAGGCAAGTTTAGGGCCATGGACTTTGCTACTAAATATAGTTACCTAAAAGGAAGTTCATCTCCAAGGTAATAAGTCTAACAATGTAGGGTGAAACACCCTAATGATACAAGAAGCCCAAAAAGCTTCAAGGAGAAAGTAGCACTAAAGACGTCACCAAATCAAGTGAGTGAGGTTGTCACTAGCTGGCCTATGATGGTTCGCTTGCATAGGCAAGGTCTTACCCATGCCTAATCCAAGTGCTCGAGGCACCAACAGAATACTCATGTGTTTTCGAATGTATTTGGGAAACTGAAGGGACCGAACATTCCTAAGCATACTAGGCCACCTCCTATAGTTTGGCCAACCATGCGTAGGAATGTCTGAAACCTTGCCTAGGATGTCCTAGACATGTTTAAGGACACCCCAGCTTCACTAGTCGAAGGCCCAAGATGAAGGGTGAAAGATAACATGGAACAACTTAAGACCAAGCTAGCCTGTCGTTCCCAATGCTAGTGTCTAACACCTAGCCATGGTGCCCGAGGCTAATCGAAGGTGCTAGAGCTGTTCACCAAGCCAGCGTACTATGCCCATGCCGTGCATTGGAAACGAGCCTAGTGTCCAGTGCCATGCTCGTGCCATGCAATGCACCAGTCGGTGACAAGCCGATGGCCAACTGGCGACCGGAACCTTCGTTCTTTCCATTTTTTAATGTAAATATGTAGATAGGCTTTTGTTATATGTTTGTAAATTTTCTAAGGCCTTGAATGCCATGCATGTAAATTTTTCTAGTTAGATTCCTTGTAGTTAGGTTAATAGCAAATTGGCAAACTTTTCCCACCTCCTTGGAAAAACTGTGTCTACTGTTGGAACTTAGAAAAAGTTAATCACGTCTATTATTGGGGGTTAAGAAAAACAAGATTGGGTAAAAGCAAACAAAGTCAGTTGTAAACGTTGGTATTCTCTCTCACCAATACTTGTTGTAAATACGTGTACTCACTTTTAATTCAATGAAATAACTACTTTTATGTAATTGGGTGCCAGTTAACTTCTGTTTTAGTGCCATTTTCTGTCATTTTCGTATCGTTCATTGCCGATTTTGATTGTTTTCATTGTGATCGGTTGTGAAACTACTCAATCTCACTTTTAAGTGCCCAAAAGAATTCGAAAGAGGCTAGTGTGATGTTGGCTCAGGCTTAGCTAAATCATAGATATCACAGTTAGTCGGTTGTAGGAAAAACGACCAGTGACAGAACCCCTCGGCACAGATTAGGAATTTGGAGTCACTGTACTTGATCCCTATCTTGTTGTTATTGATGAGTAATAAGAACATGGAGACAAAAGCTGTGGTTTCGGGAGTTAGGGTGGTTCACATTTGGTGTTGGACTGATGGAGAAGTACTTGACGAAAATGGCTGGTGACTACGCTTACGTTTTTTTCTTGTGCAAATGAAGGTAGGGTTATAGAGCTCTTATTCTAATAGAATGTTCACAATTAAAATTTCTTTGATTAGTAATTCATTTGAGTTTGCATAAAAGATTTGGCTGGATTAGAAATTGAATAGCCTGGAATTCATCGACTAACAAATTTGTTGAATTATTAAATAAAAATTATATTTTATATATAACTATTATTTTTAAAATAAATTTTGAAATTGATGGTATTAATTTTGAATTTATTTTGATTTAGATTTTTAAAATATATTTTAATTATTTTTAATAAAATTTCAAAAGAAAAAATATAAAAATAAATAAATTTAACTTCTAACAGGTCAGACTCGAACGTTTGTCAAATTTTTTAACCTCAAACTCAAATAAACATCAAACTTTGTTAAACAATATAATAAGATAAATTTGAACTCAATTATTAATTGAATAAAACTTTAATATTCATCGATTTTAGCTCTATTCAAGTAAAAAACTATAATACAAATGCTTATTTTAAATTAAAGAATATAACAATTAATTTATTCATATTTGAATATATATCTAGTTAAGGATAGTGTTTAAATACGTCACTAGTTTGGGTTACCTCCATCCTCAATATACCACGGACTAAAATCCTACCTTATTGTCAGATTTTGATTTGAAAAAAAAAAAAAATGTTCTAGTGTAAGAAGGGTAGTAGCATTCTAGATCATCTCTTAAAAAAAAAAAAAAATCAGATGTTACTAGTTTGGCAAATTTTAATTTAAAAAAAGTAAGACATTAAAATATTAAAAATTTGACAAATGGGTATTTAATCATTAGGCATTGGCAAATGCTATTGGATTAATCTATAAAGAGCAAGTCTAATTCAGTTTTGTCCTTTATTATTTCAAGGGTTTCTAACTTTGGGAAACAAATTACTACGTCACTCTTCTTTCTCATAAACCTCTAAACCTACTAAGGTGGGAGATCGAACATCTCAACATTTAAAGTTTTGA
The DNA here is from genome assembly GCA_026120185.1 of Voacanga thouarsii. Classification (NCBI taxonomy): domain Eukaryota; kingdom Viridiplantae; phylum Streptophyta; class Magnoliopsida; order Gentianales; family Apocynaceae; genus Voacanga; species Voacanga thouarsii. The sequence continues at coordinate 1,093,852 of JANUWF010001027.1, forward strand.
AGGCAATAATGGAGTACAAATCAATCCTAATTCACATAGCTTCGGATACAAACTCTTCCTCGTCTTGGCATACACCCAAACATCCCAACTCTTCTTGGCCAGCTTTTTTGCTAGGTGTTTTGCAGCATGCACCGGATCCTCATCGCTCTCCTGAGGCTTCTACAGCCACTACTAGAAAAAAGTGATTTATCAACTGACAACATCTATTGGTAATCATGATTTACCAACTGATTACTAATCAAATGGCATCGCATGCAAAAACCTTAGCTTGTAAATTTTCCAACCAATTTTTTTTTTTTTTGAGGTGGTTGGTAATTACTAACCGCATTTCGGTTGGTACTGTAAAATTGTCAGTTGGAAATTTGGCATTAAGTTTGGCATTTGAGTAGACAATTTCGATTGGTAATTACCAACCGAAACTCGGTTGGTAATGTAAAAGCTTCGGTTGGAAATTTAGCATTTAGTTTGGCATTTGAGTTGATTATTTCGGTTGGTAATTACCAACAAACATTTATGTTACCAACCGATTTTTGCAGTTGGTAATTATCAACCAAAAATGTAGTTTGTAAATTTATAATTTTTGGTTGGTAAATTTGTATTGAATATAATATTGTAATTTACTAATTTACCAATTGAGACATGTTGCTACCAACTGATATACGTGTAGGTAATTACCAACTGACTTTTAGTTGGTAGTTTTATTTATTTACCAACTGACTTTCGGTTGGTAATTTTCCAACAACTTTAATTATTTAAAATCTATTAGTAATTTTTGTTGGTAAATTACTAACAGAAATGTTCCTTTGCTAATTCTTTTTTTTCCGTTGGTAATTTTCTTTCTTTACCAACCAAATATTCAGTTGGTAATTTTCTAACTATTTTAGTAATTTAAAATTTTTTGGTAATTTTTTATTGGTAAATTACCAACTAAGTTGTTTGTTGGTAGACAGTTGGTTTGAAAATTACTAACTTTTATTTAGTATATTACCAACCGAATTATTTTCAATTACCAATTGAAATACTAACGGAATTCTATTCAATTACCAACTGATTTTTCAGTTGGTAATTTTTCTTTAATTTGATAGAATTCTAGTTCATCTGAACATATAACCAAACAATTGCATTTGACAAATTCATACAATAACAAAGCCAAAACACATCCACAAATGCAACATAAACATCATCAAATCCAACACAAATATCATCCTTCTACAAACATAAATGTCATCCTTCTACAAATTCAAAGCAAATATAATTCCCTCACAAAATTATAGTAGGTGTGATAAGCTACACATATCTTCCGGTCAAAATAATAGGAAATGCAAACAGAATATGAAATTGAAGGCTAATACAGTTCTATTTAAAGCCTGCTTTCAAAGTTCTCTAGCACCTGGAAAACCCCCCTTAAGTTGGATTGGCACCAGAATCTACTTAGCTCAACTTTGTCTTGGTAATAAGAATCCGAAGTCAATATGCATTTTAGGCGAATGATATGAACAACTAAATCAATTGTAAGGGTCCACTTGGTGTGGGGTTTTCTAATGTTACACGTTTAAGGTTTACCTCAACACCATCTTGGTAGTAACAAACAAGAAAGATGCACTTGCAGTCTTCATTGTCATGTGATATTCTCTCAATTTCTTCAACTTCTACATCCCAATATGCTTTATGATCTTCATCCTTCTGAAAAGAAAACCCAAAAGGTCTATAGGTGAATAAAAGAAACAGAAATTATTCAACTAAAAATTACAAAGCAAGTTCCACAATGAAATGGCATCATGACATTCACAAATTTCTTTTCACCACATGGGCATATTACTTTTCTTTTGGTTGCTGGTTATGGTGGAAATAGTGAGGATGTAGGATTTCCAGCATCAAATTATTAAGAAAACTCAGAAACCTTCAAAAGCATGCCATACAAAATATTTCAATTATACATGCACTCACACACACCCTAAAAAACACACTAAGACAAGAATGCAATCCACAAAAGAAGTGCATAGGAACTATATCATTCTTGAACAAAAGTATGCAGATGAACAAGATCATTTATCAGAATAAGATTGCCAGAACCATTAAGTCCTAGTTGCATGTTAGAATATTTATCAAACATGAAAACCTAGAAAAAATTAGTTGCCAATAGGGATTCCAAGAATAACAAATAGTATTCAGTGTTCATCAACAAATTGCATGGGTAAACACCATGCAGTAAAAGCATACACATTCCACCCTTCAATACCAGGACTCCACCTGTTGCATTCTGTGCAATGTAAGAGTCCAGGAGAAGAATTTTGCAGGTAAATGCTATAGCTACTTGGTCAGTATTCTGTCAGCAATGATTTTCAAAAACCTAACCACAGGCACAGAGCTCATCACAACAGAGGTCTGTCTTAACAGCTATTTTCTGTCACATAAACCAATATGCATTTGAGTACTGCTGCTGTAACTAAATGGTTTAAACTATTTTATGAATGAAAGCAATAGCTATTGTTGAAAAGATCAAAGAAAACAAGAAACAAAAGATGGCATTACAACCATAATATATATTCAGACCGACTTTCATTTAAAATAATAAGATAAATAAATGAATGAAATTCTAGTTTTCTGATATTCAAGCAACACTGGTTATAGTTTATTACGTGATCATAATCAAACCGGCCTCACCTTGGTACACTAAACAATTTCCTACAGTTCTTATCACAGAAAATAATTTATGCATTCAACATAAACAAAATAATGCCTACTTGAAACACAAGAACCCTTTTTCTAAACAACATAAGATTCTCAATTTTTAAAAACCTTGAAGATTGAAAAGCAGTATAGGATAGGAAACAAGTTTGCATCCATCACGAGACAAACCAAACCGAACCAAACTAAAGAAGAGACCCATTCAACATATACATCCTACCAAGTGGTCAACTTCTGCTCCACTTTAACGACTTCAAAGTGCAAACCAATTCCACTTTCCCTTTACAACCGCCACAAATCCCTATTCGATGAGAATCCACAAAATTTTAATGCATCGATGTAGCATTTTATTATCAAGTCACAACCTTTATTTCGAATGTGAGAAGAAGTTGATAGAAGAAATCCCTTATGTGAAGTTGGAAGACCAAACAAAGAGGCTGAGACAAGCATGTTTCAAGGCTAAATATGAGAAGAGAAAACTCAAAGAACTGGAAAAAATTTTGAGAGGCAGATGTTAGTCTGATTGCTTTGGTTACATAAGGTCATGTTTATGATCTTTCTCGATTTTTCTTTACATTAAGAAGATGCTTAGACATTAAAATCTATTGTATAAAATTAAGCTTAATGGTAATCAACTTATTTGGAGTATCAAGATGACCACAAAAAAAAAATCGATAGAGTTTCCCCTATATACTGGACGTTTCTAAGCACAAAGTCGCTACAAAATCAACATTATTAAAAAAAAACATTAATTATCACAACAATTATTCAATAGGGGTAATCACCCATTACCCATGGGGAATGATTACCCATCACTCACGAGGAATGATAACCTATCACTCACGGGGATCTATTCATATAAGTTAAAAAAAAGAGAAAAAAAGATGCAGTGGGTATCCGACTAAAATAATATAGCTAACCATATAGTAAAGGAATTATTAAATTCCTTAACTCATTTCTATTCCATTTCATACTAGAAATTTAAATGGAACCAATGCAATTAGGGTCACATGAAATTTAAAGCTGCAGGAAAGCCTGTTTCCAACTACTCTATTTTGATATTTAAAGTTGCATCACACAAAACAAGTCTGCAATCAAGCTATAGAACCTTAAATATAAAAGAAGTATGGAAGTTAATAAAAGTCCAGTCTGGCTAACTGTTATGTTTCTGGTTAAGTGTTTATGTCCACCAACTCAATAGAAAGGCAGAACTAAAAAAAAAAAAAATCATAGGTATTACTATTAAAATCATTTTGTCAATTAAACTAGCTAAATGAACAAGTCATGTTTGTTCATAAAAACAAACTTCAAAACAGCTCTAGCACTGCGATATGAAACTTCCACGATTACCAAGTTCTAATCCCTCAACCTCTCTCTCTCTCTCTCTCTCTCTCTCTCTCTCTCTCTCTCTCTCTCTCTTTGTTAAAACCAACATTGAACTCATTAACTGCAACTCAACTCCTAACCCCATCTCTCAAATTCATTAGGAGAACGCAACCCAAAAAACAAATCCAATACAATTAAATCAACTAATTATTCATTAGGAATTGGAAATCAACAAATCAAAAGTAGATTTAACACATGAATAAATTATGTTTCATCCTTTCAAAATACAATTAAAACATTCAATACAAATTAATAAAGGAAAAGCAAAAGAAAGGGATAAAGGAATGCTCATCGACAAGCTACTCCCATATTTAATCTTCAGTCCTACCTTAAAACAACACTACAATCTCTCTAGTCTCTTTTCTCTTACGTGTGAGTGTTATTCTCTATTGTTGGCTACCTACAATGGTCTCATCTCGTTCTTTGTATAGACCTTGGAAAACCCTAAAAAACACGTAAACTTAGATATGCATTTTTGTTTTGCGAACTTGCACGATGCCGTTTGAGTTTATATAAATGGGGTCGTCTACTCATAGTATCTTTTCTCTCTTTTTTTTTCATTCTCTTTTCATCTTCTTTCTTCAGTCAACTATTTATTTTAAAAATCTACATAAAAGAAGACATAAAGTATGGGTGAGTGGCAAATTGACGTATAAAATCAACACAAATATGTCACTAAAGGTATAGAAAATATGCACAAAATGAACACTCATCAAATGTTTGATTCAAGCTCCGTCCAAAAGATAAGGAATGTAAAAGCAAACAACTTGAATCATTGAAGCATACTTTGCAACAAATAACTAAAAGCTTTATCAATGGCATATGTAATAGATTCTCTCAAAGTATGAACATGAATTCCTCACTCTATTTTTTGCTTTGACCTTTCAAAGAATGCTCTTTAGAATTCGTCACTCCCTTCTTGCTTTAGTGTCGACTTTATATAATTGCGATAGAGGTATTGTACTCTCAATAAAGTAGGAGACTGCCAAATCAATTTTATCTTCTTATGTTTCTAAAAATATTGTAGTTCCAATTTTACTGGAATTCTTATTTCACCGTATAAGATCTTTATTAGATTCCCTTCAAAGACATTCTCATGATTTGCTAAAGTTCTTCTAAACATTATAGAACTTTCAAAATTATCTTATACTTATCCCACATCAAAATGTGTCAATATTGCAATTTCCTAAAATAATTATAGAACTATCTTCAATCTATCAAAGAACTCTATTAAAGATATTTTGACAATATTAAATCTAACAATCTCTTCCTATGGCATTGTTTGATGCAAAACTATATACTGCATAATCTTCAATATAATAGAGCTTTAACATATAGATTGCAACACTAGAGTACACAACCAATAGAACAAGAAATAGTAGATATAGTATCCAAAATATCATCAATAACAGTATCCCTAATTACTGTTATAAAGTTGTTCTATTTAGCAAATATAAAAGATGGTGCAATGTTCAGACGCATCTATTGGTCAGAAATAAAAAATCAGCAACCAAACTCAACAATTAACAACTAAACCAACAACCATGTTCTCTCCTTTTTTGAAGCAAACAGATGCCAATAACCATTAGATAGAAGACTCCATCTGAGTGCGAGTTAGAACTTGAAACAGAGTCATCTGGTCAGCTTGGACTTGCTGAAACTCCTTCAGTACATTATCAAGCTTAGTAGCAAGCTAATCAACTAAGGAGGCCAACTGGGTAAGCTTATCAGTGCAGGCATGCAATTGTTGCAGAAATGGCTTCAGAAGTAGAGGAAGGAGAAACTAGTGGTAGTAGCTTTGAAATAGAAAGTGGTAGTAGACTTAGCAGGCATGGACTAAAAAAGGTAACGGGCTGATCCAACAAATCAAATACTAGAAATTAGCTCAAGCCATTTTCTTTCTTTATTCAAAACCTCTATCTTTGAAGGTGAAAATGTATACATACAAATATAGGAGGATAGCGAAGCCCCTCCAAGTGTGTTTTGGAAGTACTGAAAAGGGCGCCACTTGCTTTCTTTTATCTCTGGGGGGCAAAGGTATGTAGAAGACTAACTTTCAAAGTTCATATATTTCCTTGTAGGGGTCTTCATTTGAGCAGAAGAACCAGGGACAGATGCTTTCTTCAGAGGTGGCCTAAGAGCTTCCAAATCTCAGACAATCTTATCATAAGAATACTAGATATATCTAGGATAGGCACGCAAATACTCAGTTAACAAATAAAGATAGAAAAGTAGTAGTGTGTTGGTAAATGAGATATCTACAAGTTATTTCTAAGTAGGAATATATTCAATCTTCACAATTTGTTGTTCAACAAGCTCCCTAATGAAATAATGCCTTATGTCAATGTGCTTTGTTCTACTATCTTGAACTGGATTTTTTGAAATATCAATAGCACCTGTATTGTCAAAATAAATGATGTGAACCAACCTTTATATAGTAGAAAGTCCTATAAAATAATCTATAGACAAAAAACTAAATAAATGAAAGCAAGAGGCAAGAACTCCATAACAAAAGCAAAAAGATTCTTGTACCTTTTTGAAATATTCAAGGGCCTCAGAACTAATTTTACATAAATCAGTACACATCTATACTCCTGTTAGCAGAACTCTATAGTGCTTTTCCTTCAGTTCACATTTGGGAGGGGGCTCGCAGGGTGGGGGGAAGGGAAAAGGGGGCAGGGGAGGGGGACGCCGAGGGGTGCCTGGCTGCGGGGGTAGGATCTGCTAGGGGAGGGGGCGGAGGCGATAGGGGGCTCGCTGTGTGGGGGGGAAGGGAGAAGGTGGGGGAGGGGCGGGGGTCGGCAGAAGGGGAGAGGGGGGAGGGAGAAGTGGGCTGGGGGGGAGGGCGCGATAGGGGTGGCTGGCCGCAGGGATGGCTGGATGCAGGGGTGGCTGGCCGCGGGGGTGTCTGGTGGCGGGGGAAGAGGAAGTCGGGACGGGAGAAGGGGGCACGGGGGTGGCTAGCGGCGGGGGTGGCTGTCGCGAGGGTGGCAGGTGGCAGGGGAAGGGGAAGTCGGGGGGCGCTGGGGGGAGGGATGGGGAACACCAGCTTGGGGGTGGGCGAGAGGATAGGAGGAGGAGGGAGTGGGAAGAAGAAGAAATTGAGAATTCTGATATGGTGGAGGTGATTTTTTCTAAGTGTTTGAGTAGATTATCTCCAAAAAAATTGGAAAAAAAATAAAAAAAAATTTCGTGGCAAATTCAAGATAATCTGCCACGAATTTGCCAGGGATTAGTAGCAATTTTGTGATTTTGTAGTAAATCCATGGCAAATAGCCACGGATTAGCTACGGAACACACAACAAAAATTTGTATATTTATATTCAATAGAAAACTATATTATTCAATATAAAAAATATTTTGTATATTTATATAATTTTAATATTTTATATACTATTAATTACACTATCTTTTTTATTAAATAATTTATACATATATATAAATTCATACACAATATAACCCACACACACATACACAATCATAATCATAAATATACATGAACAAACATATATATATATATATATATATATATATATATTTATATGCACACACACACACACACACACACACACACACACACACACACTATACATATTGACGTACATATACACACACTCACTCACTCACACACACACACACACATATATACATATAAATATATGAATATATATACACACATATTCATATACATATATAAATTTACACATACATATATATATATATATATGAATATATTTATTCATATATTTATATGTATATATATATTCATACACACACACACACACAATTAATGAAATTTTCTTATTAATTAATGTCACTGTAATATAGTTAATTGCATTGATATTTCCAATAACTGTGTTGTAAAAAAAAAAAGAAATAATATACATCATATCTTTAAATTTTTTTTTAATACGCACATATATTTCTACACAAAAATATTACATTCTATTTTAAATTCGTATCAATTCTTTTTCAATAATAAATAAGTTAGAGATTGAAAACAAATGTTGAGATTGAAACGAAAATTTTATTATTATCTCTATTTCGTATCAAATTTGTCTCTAATTTTTAAAATTAAAATTTGATATTTTTATTTTTTAATTAAAAGATGAATAATTAAGTTTGTTTCTTTTTTTCTAAAATAAATTTTATTATGTAATTTAATTAAATTATTAATTTATAAACTATGAATAAATTTAATAATCAAATATTAAATAGCACTATTATTTCATATACAATATAACAAAATTTGTTATGCAAATTTTTTCTTCTTTTTCTCTTAAAAATATTTATTATGTAATATAATTGAAAATTTAATTTATAATTTATGAATAAATTTAATCATCAAGCATTATATAATACTACTATTTTATATACTACAACCATTATTCTATTTGACTAATACTATAATAGTATTACAAATAGTGCGATTAATACAAATCTGTAAATAATTATGTAAAGATTTTTTTTCAAAATGTTTAACAATGACATTAATACCTATCTTCATTAAAAGTAACTCAAGCATATAATTAAACATAACAATGTATAACGATAATAATAAAGTACATTTAGATTAATGTAATTTAATTAATGTATATTTATACTAATGTACTTTAATAAAGTATATTTATATTAATGTAATTTAAACATAACAATGTATAATGATAATAATAAAACATATAGTTCAAAAATATTTATTATGTAAATTCAATTGAAAATATTTATTACATATAATTAGATATAATTATCTAAATGAACTAAGTTACAAAATATAATGAATCAAATAATATTTTTGAAAACTTGTGGTCCTAAGGGTTTCTTTTGAAAACTTTAGGGACATTGATATAATTATCTAAATGAACTAAGTTAAAAAATATAAAGATTGAAATAATTATTTTAAAAGTTTATTTATTTATTTTTACACTTGGCTCGTTATTTTTCAAAAGATATTTAAAATAAGTTGTTCTTTAAAAAATTTATGGTCGTAAGGGTTTTTTTTAGAAACTTTAGGGATTTAAATATAATTATCCAAGTAGACTAAGTTAAAAAATATAGGGATTCAAGTAATGACTAAATGCATTAATAATTAACTAATATATGACCTTAAGTCTCAATATACATTAATATATAACTTGAAAATATATAAATTTTATCTATAATAATTACAATTTATATATGTGCATATATACGAAAGGCAAAATATGATATAGTAATTAAAAGTATGGAATAAAAATAGTAACTTTACAAAGTATTTCTACTGTTTATACTAGAAACTTGTTAGTTTTATAATATTTGTTGTATATGATATAAATTTAAAAGTTTATCAATTTGAATATAAAAATAAAAGAATCAAATTTAAGAATATATTGAAAATTTATATGCATTAATAAAGATAATTCTTATTTAATTTTGTATGATTTACAGTAATTACTATTTATATATGTGCATGTATATAGAAAAGTATAAATATGATGGAAACATATCCTACACATATACATGATACCTACATATTTATATTGTCATACAAATAGAAGTAATAACTTTTACATTATGATAAAAAGAATAACAATTATATCTATTAATAAAATTATATGTACAGATGTAATATTACTTTTTGATTGTTAAATTTAATACACCTAATTGATAAATTGTTTAATGTCTATTTAGTTATGAATATTTACATAATTAAAAAATTTTGAACGGAGTCTTCTAAATTCAAAATTATTTATTATATTAAAAAAATTTATAACTAAGAAATTCTATAACTAAAGGCATGAAAAAATTGCTTACTTTTATTATTAATTCAAAAATAAAACTTATATCGTTTAGGAATATATGTACAGAATAATTATATAATCTGATAAATAGAAGCAAATTAAAAATGAAAAAATTTAAAATAATAAAAGTAATAAAAAATTTTACTTTATTTATTATTTAAATCAAATTTTACAAATTTTAGAAGTGTAAGAAGTAAATAAATATAATATGTGCTTCCAATTTGCACAAACAATGACGCAGCACAGTGGTTAGAACACTGCTCCTCCACAATGGAGATGCAGGTTCGACTCTTGGTCGCACACAGGAAAGGGAAGGATTTTCTAGCGTGGCGCCACATGGCGAACCATTCTGCCACGTGGCATATTTCAATTTTTAAAAAAAATTAAATTAAAATACTAACCGATTACCAACTGATTAAGTTAACAACTGATACATTTAAGTTTAATCGGTTGGTAAAATTTTAAAATTAAAATACCAACTGAATATATTACCAGTTGGTATATTTTAGTTAGTAATCGGTCGGTAAAATTTTTAAATTAAAATACCAACTAATTACCAGCTGAATATATTACCAACTGATACATTTTGGTTAGTAATCAGTCGGTAAAATTTTTAAATTAAAATATCAACTGATTACCAATTGAATATATTACCAACTGATTGTTATCGGTTGGTAAATATTTTTCAGCCAAATTGCCAACTGAATACATTACCAACCAATATATTTTGGTTGGTAATTAGTTGGTAAAATTGTTTCCATTAAATTACCAACCAATTACCAACTGATAATATTACTAACCGAGTGTTATCAGTTGGTAATCGGTTGATAAATATATTCCCGCCAAATTAACAACCAATTACCAACTGATTACCAACCAACTATTTACCAACTGATTATATTTGTTGGTAAGTGGTTGGAAAAGCTTTAAATTTTTTCAAAATTTATTTCGATTGGTAATCGGTTGGTAATTACCGACCGCAATGGTCAATTGGTAATAGTTAGTTGGTATATTGCATTTTTCTAGTAGTGAACATTATTCCTATGCCCGTCGTGTCCTTTGCCATGAAATTCAAACCCCTCAAAGCAAGTCGACCATGGGCACCTTACCCCATATTTTCCCTGATCAGAGACTACTGTTTATATTCTAAACAAAGTTCATTAAAAATGGTTGACACTATCCTATTTGAGCTATTCTTTGGTAAGAAACCAAAGTTATATCACTTGAGAATATAGAGTTGCCCTGCCTTTACTAAAAAGCCACAATCAGACAATAGTGAGATTAAATTTGACAAGTGTTTATTTGTTGGATATTCAAAAGAAGCATTTGGATATTACTTCTACCTCTCTTTTGAAGACAATGTATTTGCTTCGAAGTATACTATCTTCTTAGAAAAGGAGCACATGTTCAAAGGGGATAATGGGAGTAAAATTTGAACTTGGTAAAATTTAAGAAGAATAAATAAACAAGAAAAACCCATATGATCCCACATCTATTGAGAGAATAGATGAACTTTCATCTACACAACAACCTCGTAGGTCAAGTAAAATATATGTGGCACCTGAGAGATATGAATTTCTCATAAGTGACCACAATGACGTATTACTCATAGATGAAGATGTGCCTACTACTTATAAAGATGTTCTAAATAGTTCAGGATTTGATAAATGGCTTGAAGCCATAAAGTCATAGATGGATTCCATCTATGACAATTAAATATGGACTTCGATTGATCCACCCAAAGGAATCAAACTTATTCGGTGCAAATAGGTTTTCAAGAAGAAAATTGACATAGATGGTAAAGTAATTACCTATATAAGGTACAACTGGTTGCTAAAGGTTTTGGTCAACGACATGGAATTGATTATAACGAAACTTTTTCACCAGTTGCAATGCTAAAATCTATAAGAATACTCTAGAACTTGCCGCATATTATGATTATAAGGTCTAGCAAATAGCTATGAAAATAGAATTTCTAAATGGAAATAGGACTGAGAAAGTGTATATGACAAAACCTGAGGGTTTCACATTCAATGATAGCACAAACGTGTGTAAGCTGCAAAGGTCCATTTATGGACTTAAGCAAACTTCTAGAAGTTGGAACATCCATTTTGATGAAACAATTATAGAATTTGGTTTCATTCAATACATGGATGAACATTATGTACACAAAAAGGTTAGTTGGAGTGCAGTTGTTTTATTGTTGCTTTATGTAGATGACCTATTGCTAATAGGAAATGATGTACCTGTCATTCAAACAGTAAAAGTTTGGTTCTCTAAGAAATTAAATACCTTGGAGAAGCAACTTATATTATTGGATTAAGGATCTAGAGGGATAGATCAAAAAGGTTATTAGGCCTTTCACGGTCTACATACATAGATAAGTCCTAATTAAAGAGGTCTAGCATGGATCAATTTAAAAAGAGATTTTTACCCATGTCTCATGGGATAAGCTTTTCAAAGTTAATGTCTCTAAAGATATAAGTTGAAAGGAATCATATGAGTAGGATTTCATATGCTTCGACAGTTGGATCCATCATGTATGCTATGATATGTACTGTGCCCGATGTATTCTATGCTCTCAGCTTGAAGAGCAGATACTAATCTAACCCTGGTGAGGGTTATTGGGTGATTTGAAAGAATATCCTTAAATACTTGCGAATGACTAAAGATGTATTCTTAGTATATGGAGAATGTGATTTGAAAATAAACTAGTATACTGCTACTAGTTTTCAATCTAATACAGATGATTTCAAATCATAGCCTGGCTACACATATACACTGTGTGAAGACGCAATAAGTTGGAAAAGTTTCAAATAAGCTACTATTGCCGACTCAACAATTGAAACTGAGTACATAGCCATTTTTGAAGTAGCTAAGGAAGTACTTTAGATCAAGAAGTTCATCACGGAACTTGGAGTGGTTCCTAGCACTGTTAAACCAATATCTCTGTGTTGTGTCAATGATGCATCTATTGTGCAAGTTAAAGAGCCACGGTCTCACCGGCAATCCAAACACGTACCAACATGTTATCACCTAATCCAGGAGATCATAGATAGACAAGATGTAAAGATAGAGAGAGTTTCCATATATAAGAACATGGCTGACCCACTCACTAAAGCACTACCCCAGAAGAAACATGGTAGATATGTTGAGCCATTCGAAATTAGATACATAAATGATTGGCTATACTGTAAGTGGAAGTTTGTTAGTGTTATTGAGCCATTCACATGTATTTTGTATATAGCATATGTATTTAGTAATACAAGGTATTCTTTATCTTTCAGTTTGTTTTATTTATACTTTCATGTGAATATACTGTTTGAAATGCAACACTATGTTATGAAAATCATAATAGAGATCACGATGTGAGGTTTCTACTACACTAGATAGTGTTTGTATTTAAATTATCCGTAGTCGTAGTATTAATGAGATAAGACATTATTAATGCATTATGACTAGCATGTGTTATACTTCCTAATTTGATCAGATGGTAATTCTTACATCCGTGGGTATTATAATACTCAAAATTAACATGATCAAGCTATGAGATGATCACATAGATAATTATTTAGTGCCAGTGATAGTATCTTATCATGGCAAATGTGTAAGTATCCTCAGGCTTGAAGTCTCCAAGGTACTTTGTTTGCTATGTGTTGTGCTTTGATTCTAATATTTAGAGTCCGGACAAGATTGCTTGTGAGATGGATATTGGGTACAATGTGCAGTAAATGAAAGTAATTGAGAAGATCAATAAAGGATTCACTACTCCAACTAATAGGAGCAAATATCTCACGGCCACTTGTAGGAATCGTTACTCAAGAAGTCCTTAGCCAAGGTGACTGTGTATTAAAAATATTTTCAATTGATACACATGATGAGTAATAGATTTTGGGAACAACTACTAAAACAGTCGAGCTAAAATTAATTAATATTCTGGAGGGTGTTGGCATTAATTGCATACTCTAAACCGAATGAGATATTATATGGTGAAAGAAGTTTATTGCACTGATATTTACTATTGAAAGGTTCATGTCATACCATTTGACTTTCTGGACTTTTGGGTGATCATAATGTACTACTAGGTACCATCTTGATCTACTAAATATGGTTTTATTAATTAGAGAATTGATAAATTAATCCTAATTTGAATTAGTAATTTAATTATAAATATTAAGGATTATTAATCCTAAAGATGTTAGGATTAATTCATACACAATAAAGGATTATGAACTCAAGATATTATTGGAAAACAGTATAAGGTTAATTTTGAGAAGAAGGAGTTGATGTGGTCAAATTATAATTAGTTATAATTTATGAATCAAATTATAATTATGAGAACTTAAGTGTTCTAATTATAATTAAAGGAATTCCTATTACTTTAGGAATTTGAGAACCATGTGAGATGTATATAGATAGATATACATGCTGTGGGTATGGTGTGCGTGTATTAGAAATTTCTCTAGAAACCGATTGTACACAACGCACAAAACACAAAAACAACTTTTTTGTGATTTTCTTCTTCTCCAAAACTCTCACCGCCGCACATATCTTGCTAGCACTAGATTAAGGTGGCTCTCGAGATTCTTTCCTCATGTGGATACTGTTGGATGCAAGCCTATCTTAGTTTGCATTTGTCATACCCCATTTAATCAAGGATTTGGAAGCAAAATTATATGACTATTTGAGTTTGTTTCATAAATTAAATGCATTATATGTGGCTATCTTATATGTTATTTATGTGAATTCTCTTAAATTAAGTGAGAGCATTCAGTTAGTTATTTTGTTTAGTTGTGGTAAGTAATTGTTCATCCTGTGTATATATGTATTATGTGTGGTAGATTAATTAGTCAAATTAATTTGTGTATCATATTTCTAATAAAATTATAACAATGACTTTTCTTTTTTGTGAAACAAACTCTTGAACAAATTTTATTTTAATTAGGGTATTGGCCTTGGATGCTAAGCTAACAATTTTGGTTAAATTTCATGTCAAAATTAGTTTTGACTACTTAATCCAATTTCGTTATTTGACTCAAAACCCATATCCAAGACACATGGATCATTTTAATCTAACAAAATACCCTCAATCTTAGCCATTGATTTTACGGTGTGTTTAAATGAATTCACCCTAACCCTTGCATGCTCAAGAACCTAGTATAAAATCACCCTTTTCTCCCCTCCTCCATCCATATATCTAGCCACCCTCCCTCTCTACGTTCAAAGCATTTTTCTTCCTCTAGCTTCTCTCTAGAAGAGAAGCTTTCTTCTCAAGCTGCCAGCAACATTGAGCATCTCCCTTCTCCACCGAAAAAAACACCAAGCACACGCCACACTTTTGGATTACACAATTCTCCTCCAACAAACTTCTTCTCTTGAAGGATTTGGGACTGTTTTGAGTGGTCTTGGAGCAAGAGACAAGGTAATCACCTCCATTTCCCCTCCATTATTTTTTTTCTTTCTCTCTACCGAAAATCATGCTCACTCCTTTCATTTTTTTTATTATTTCTTGCAACTACTCCGTAAGAGAGAGAGAAGAGCTTGAAGAATAAAACTTTACCTTGTTACCTTCGTTGTAGAATATTAGAACTTCAAAGAGATAAACAAAGCATACATTTTTCTTCCTTTGATTTCACACTAGCCAAAAATAACCCCCCACCCCCACTATTCAGCATGCTTTTCTTTGAAAATTTATGCTTTGTGAGTGGTAGCATGTGATTTAAATGGTTGTATTTATGTTAGGAGGTTGTTATATGATCTAAAAATGAAGCCCTTTATGTTGAAATTTTATTTTGCTCTTATATTAATCATGAAAACTGAAAAAACATGAATTGCTGCCAGATTTTTTAAATTTTGACTTTGAAGCCTTGCTAGGATGATTTCTCTTAGGGACTATGTTGAACTCAAGCTAGAAAAATATAGGATCACTGAGGTTGAATGTTGTGTGAAGGAAATGCTTAGTATGTCGTCCTTTCTTTTTTCAAATTGAGAATGTCACTTATGAGTACTTACTTCATAATACCATACTTTGAATGCTGTAATTTGCATTGGATAAGATTGTGGTTGTGCTATGTAAATGAGGCCCTATGTGTATAATATATGTGTTGTGGTCATTGGAGGAGTTTTGGTGTTTTTATGATCAATAAATTATTGGAGAAAACCGGGGACCTTGTTGGAAAGTTGAATTTTGATTTAGATGTTGTTGTCTTTGATCCAAATTATGATCATGAGACTAGTGTATGATGTTTTATAGGATCTAGAGTGTGTTGAGTATTTATTTGAGGGTTTATAAGAGTTTGGTGAGTGAAAATTATCGTGTTTTGTTGTGTATGCTTAAATTGTACAGAAATTCCTGCGCAGAAGTCAATCTGTAAACCCCTGAAAAACCATCCTAACGACTGAATTCTATTATTATTTTTGGATCGTATAAACGTCAGGATGATAAAAAAATTTCAAAAAAAGAATCATTGAAAAATACGTTATAATTTGGGAGTTATGAATTTTTAAGTTAACTACGCAAGGCAGTTTATTGTTCATCCGAGACTTTGTGTAAAAATTATTTGAGTTCTTTTTTGTGAGAATTTTGGGAAGGTAAATACACGGTAATTCACCTAATATATGAAGGTTTTAAACTGAAGGTTTTTGTTTAAAAATAAAATGTTTTTCTTCGTTAATTAAGTAAATTAATAATTTTTTACCTCTGTTTTAGAGTAAAAGCAGAATTTGTATTGAAATTTTTAAAAAATAATTTAATGATAGAAATGACTATAATTGCTGAAAATTTTGGTTTATGTGATCATTGTGTGATGTTTAGAATTGTGAAAAAAATATTTGATTAAAGTTTGACGAGTTTGTTTTATAGTATGATTTTTTGAAGATTGATCCCTTGTACCATTATAAGATGAGATTTTCAATTCTTGAAAAGCTACTCGAACTCTTGGTGTGATTGGTAGAATAAGTTGGTTTAGATGCTGCCCTATTGATCACTTAATTATATTGCATGGCTAATTAAGGGTTGAATGGCTAATTGGGGTTTGCGTGGTGATTAGGGTTTTGCTTAGCCATTAAGGCCATATTTGACTATGGATATTATATGGGAAGCAAAAGAGTCCTACAATTTTTGTATCATAATATTTTAGAGGAATATTAGATGTCTTCTTGGGATTCGTTGTGTTTAGAATCAAATAAGCTGTATTGCAAAGCATTTTTGAACCACTTAAGGTGTAATTAATTCCCTTAACTATTTTAGGATCTTGTTTAATGCTTTAGTAAGATTAATTCAATTAGGAAATTAATTCCTATATTATATGTGTAATAGATTTGGGGTTGGATTTAGGAGAAGGAAGCATCTAGAATATCTTAAAATTAAATTTGCTAAGCTTTTGTACAAGAGGTAAGTCCTTATATCTCATGACGCTTATATGCAAAATAGCTCTATGGAAAATTCATACGATCATGCAAACACATTTATGACACAAATAAGCTCATGATATGATTTTCATTTTATCTATAGCAAGAATCTCCTTGAGAATTTAGCTCCTATCAATATCCCTTTGAGGCATTTTATGAATGAAATAATTGTATTACACCTTGTACAAATACGGATAGAACAAACGTAGGAATTTTAGTTTTGGAAACTTTGGGGAGAAAATAAAATTTTGGGTTTAAGGTTGGTTGAATTTCAAACAAAGTAAAGTTTTGTGGACCGGAACTATCTTTTGGAAATGAAATTGTACATTCCATATCGAAATGGGAATTTCTTGAACCACTCTGTTATAGACTTAAGTACTCAAGGGGTGAGACTATAGGACTAGCCTTCATTACAATATGAAAGGATTTCGATTGATTGGATGTCTCCAAAAAATTGTCTTTTCCAAATGGTGTGACAATCCTCGTACTTGAGTCGGGTCCTTAGCTAGCAACTCGATATCCAAAAAGGCAATTGGCGAATGGATGTGGGACATAACATGGCAGGATATCCTCTTGGGAGGGATGTACACCTTGCCCAATATGTTTTCTCGGCATGGAATATGCCATGGTCATATTTACACAATATTGTAGATTTGTGAACTCGATATACGATATGGATTGTTGAAGACGAGTTCAAGATTTTAGCCGAAATGAATTTTCATTCCAGGAATTTGACTTAAATTGATTGCCCAACAAAATTCTTATCTACATATCATATTTAATCATACTTGTGATTTTCTCTCCAAAATTTGATAAAGAATTTGAGAAGGATAAATGCTAAATTTTCTGATGGTTACATCCATTAGAATTACTGCATACTCATTTATCATGCCATTGATTACTTAACTGTCACTTTCATACTACAGACTTCTGAGATTATTTATAATCTCACATGCATTTTTCTAACCATGGTTTTCAGTGTAGCATATATTTATCAAGGCTGAGTGTTGAAGGCTTTTTGTAATAGATTAGGCTTTGATACTCTATTTATGTTATGTAGTGTTTTTACTTTGATTAACGAGGCTTACCCTTGCACCTTTGTATTAGGATTTATTTAGATAGAAATTTAATTTCCTACTTTGAAGTTTACTATTTAATTTACCCTGTTATTTTTTTCTCTTCCTTCGTTATAAAGAGCCTTGGTCTGAAAGGACAGGACGATATCCCTGGCCATTTAGGCCATTTATTAAGGGGTGTTACAATTGGTACTAGAGCCTAGGATTAGTTTATGCCTAGGTATGAATTAGAAACTTAGATTGGGTTAAGACCTTGAAAGAGTTAGATTTAAGTCCGGATTAGCATAAATTTGGAATATTCATGGTTGAGGATCCTAAATTGATATTTCTATGTTTAGACTAGTCTTGACTTATTCAGTGATTTATTTTGGTAAATCTTTAGGGACTAAGTACATGATAATTATTGTAGGATGGCATGGATGTTGTGCACTGCTCACAAGACAATGAACCCGTACTGTTGGTGACCACCACCACCAGAGGTTGTGGACCTACACTCTTCATATTCTTCTACTTCGGATTATGAAGAAGAGAATATAATTGAGATCACAGAAGTATCTTTTGAGATTGAAGATGAGGTAGCTGTTGCACCTGAAGTAGAGATAGCTGAAAAACCCCCAGTGTCCAGAAGCAAAGGTCTTGGAGAGATGGTGTACGCGGAGCCCAAAGAAGAGACTGAAGATGACTCCGAGAAAAGTATGCCTGCAAAGAGAGCTAGGATTGATGAGGACTCTGAGGCTGAGGAGGACGCTGATAGTGACTCTGAGAAGTATTAGATTACATATATATATATATATATATATATAAACCCACGCATATCCATATACATAAATTTGAAGGTAATCAGATACACTTTGGCATGTAATTACACAAAAGATAGGTGCCTTTGAAAGTAAAACAATCATTTTTTCAACGTAAACTTAGTGTTTTTTTTTTACATCCTTATTTTAATTTTTTTAATAAAATAAAATTAATAAATTTAGAAGTTTTGTAATTTTTAATAAAATAATAAAAATATTAAAATATTAAAATATTTAAAATTTTTTTATTTTTTTATTTTAATATACACATATATTTCGACACATAAAAATATTACATTCTATTGTAAATTCATATTAATTCTTTTTCACATAAGTTAGAGATAAAAAAATAAAATGTTTATAAAACATTTGACCATTTTAATCACAATGCATGGAGTAAAAATAAATATAATAAAATTAGAATAAAAAAGGAAAAAATAAATCCGAGGCAAATCCCTCGCAATTTGCTGGGGATTTGCCACAAACTAACACAATTCGTTTCAATTCCATTTCAAGAATGAATGCACTAGAAAATAAATAAATCAAGATACTTACAAAACATTTCATCGTTGTTATTTAAAAGATATAGAACAAAAACTAATACAAACTAATATAATTAATAAATTAGAACCAAAAAAAAAAGGAAAAAATTCCGTGGCAATATGCTATGGAATTGCCATGGAATAAGCCTAATTTTGTGATTCCGTGGCAATCAGCCACTGATTTACAACATAACACATAACAAAAATTTAACCTTTTCTTTTTATCACTATTTTGCATAATATACTTTTTTTTTTTTTTTGCATACTTTCAATGATAATATAGTTAAATACATTGACATTTTCAATGGCTTTTATAGTCGAAATAAAATAAAATTATATCGTATCTTTAAAAATTTTTATTTTAATACAAATATATTTTCGATACTAAAAAATAATACATCTTATTTTCAATTCCATTTCTAGAATGAATACATTAGAAAATAAATAAATCAAGATACTTGCAAAACATTTCATTGTTGTTATTTAAAAGGTATGTAACAAAAATTAATACGAACCAATATGATTAATAAATTAGAATAAAAAAAGGTAAAAATTCCGTGCCAAATCCGTGGCAAGCTGCCACGAAATTGTATAGAATAAGTCTAATTGCCATGAAACGCATAACGAAAACTTAACCTTTTCTTTTTATCACTACTTTGCGTAACATACTTTTTTGTATACTCTCAATGATAATGTAGTTAATTATATTGAAAATTTAGTCGAAATAAAATAAAATTATATCATTTCTTTAAAACTTTTTATTTTAAGACAAACATATTTTTCGACACTAAAAAATAATACATCCTATTTTCAATTCCGTTTCAAGAATGAATGCATTAGAAAATAAATCAAGATACATACAAACCATTTCATCATTATTATTTAAAAGGTATAGGACAAAAATTAATGCAAACTAATATAATTAATAAATTAGAAGAAAAAAATTCCGTGCCAAATCCATGGCAATTTGCCACGAAATTGCCATGGAATAAGTCTAATTTTGTGGCAAGTCTGTGGCAACTTGCCATGGATTTGCCACGGAATTAGTAAATAAAAATTTAAAACACATTATATTATTAATTCCCAAATTCCATTTTAAGACTAAATAGGTTATAGATAAACAAATCAAAAAGTTTATAAAATATGTGATCTTTGTTCTTCAAAGGGTGTCTAATTACAATTAATATAATAGAATAATTAGAATAAAGAAGAAAAAATAATTTCATGGCAATGCCCTAACAGTTTGCTAGGGATTGGCCACGGTACTCAAGCCGTGGCAAATCCCTAGTAGTTTGCTAGGGATTTGCTATGAAAATATCTAATTTTATTAAAAAATTATTCTGTGACAAATTCATGGCAGATTAGCACAAATTTGCTACTAATACAACTAATGGAACTTGCTACAGATCTGCGATAAAATCTTCTATATTTTCTCTATTTTTTTTATTGGAAAGTGTTATAATTTTGCCGTGGAAATTCTTCCATCGCAAATCGGTGGCGAATGTTTGGCATAATTTTTTGGCGCCTTTTTTTGCTACTGATTTGTAACGGAATATGTTTTCATCTTTTGTTGCTACTATTTCCATCACAATTCCGTGGTAAATAGCTAAGGATTTGCTATGGTATTCTCTCCCTCGCAAGTTGATTGTATTATGTTGTTTCATGGCAAAATCCATCGCTGATTGTCACGGAAAATTTTCTATGGCAAAAGTTCGTGGCAAATTCAGAGTTTTCTTGTAATGGCTAAAGAAGTATAGGACAAGTTGTAGACTATATTTGAGGGTACTAGCGTCGTTCACAGGTAAAAAAAAAATAGTGGCTAAGAACCTAATTTGAGGAGTTAAAGATGGCTAAACATGAAACTATAGCCATGTTCGTACACAAGCTAAGAGATATTGCAAATCAAGAATATAATCTTAGTGAAGTTTACTCAAAAGAGAGGTTAATTTGAAAAACATTGAGATCTTCACCACCAACACTTTACGATAAGAATAATGCCATTGAAGAATGCAGAGACGTATAATCCATGCAACTTGGTAAACTAATGGGTTCCTTACAGACTTTTGAGATGACTTTTCAATCACAAATGAAAACCAAAGAAAAAAATTGTTGCACTAAAAGTCAAAAAGGAGTCTGAAGATGTGCCACTGATGAAGAAATAAGTATACAAACCTAGAAATTCAACAAGACACTAAAAAGATACAATCAGATAAACAAACTTTTGGCACAATCATTAACAAGAAGTTTGCTCCCAAAAAAAAAAATCACAGATTAGAGATTCACTAAAGTCAAAAGTAGCCTAAAGGTCGCAATTGTCATAATATGGTGGCACTAGCTATATTTGCATAGATTGTGGCAATCTAAAAAAGATATTAAAGAACAAATCTTACAACATCACTTTAAGTGATGATAAGGACAACATTCAAGAATATCTTGAAGAATGTAGTTTAGATGGATGTGACAGTTTAGGTTAAAACAGTAATGTTGCATTCAAATGTTGTGATCACAGAAGTAGCTACGGATGATATCGAGGAAATCCCTGAAAGTGATGATGAGGGGATAACACCAAAAGCACTTTTGGAGAAATGTGAATTACTTTACTTTAAATGGTGAGAAGGAGCAAAGAAAATCAAATAACTGAAGAAACAAATTGTAGAACTCAATCAATAACACAATGGCCAACAACAGAATCTGAGCCTAGATTAACATGAACTTGATCAATAGGAGAAGGAATTGAAGCTTAAAGATCAACAACTACAATTTGTAAATCAGGTATTAATGGTATCTGGATCATCTATTAAAAGATTAAACACTGGAGAAGCAAAATTGGATGAAATATTGTCCTTCAAAAAATTACCTTTAGATGAGATAGGTCTAGGTTATGAAGAATACAACAAGAATGTTGTTATGTCTCATGCAAATCTATTAGTTGCTTAGAAAAAGTGGCAACTAAGAAAATTTAAACAAAAACCCAAGAAGCCTCCTATTTATTATGACAATTGTTCTTTTGCAGGTCATAGATGGAAGAATCGTTTGAAGAGGCTTAAAGATCTTTATTTGTCAAACTTAAGTTTGACAAAGGCAAAAAATCTCCAAAAGTGAATCGAGTTTGGATAAGAAAGACTGATTTCATGGCCTATACAGTGTATATGTCACTAAAAGCCATGGCAGAAGATATATGCTATCCGAATAGAGACTATTCAAAATTTATGACCAAAAAAAAAAAAAAAGAAGAAGGAATTTCTAGCTGACTATGAATCCAAGAGTGGTAGATCAGTCATATTTGTTGATGGTTCTAAGAACAAAGTAATTTGCACATGTATGTTGAATATTAAAGGTATGCCAAAAAAAACTTTATATGTTGATGGATTGAAAGCAAACCTGATAAGCATTAGTCAATTATGTGATGATAGTAAGCTAAGAGTTTTGTTGTGGAAAAAATTAGAAATTGTGTGATTACTGAAGATAGAACATCTGATAACTGTTATCAAATTCACACGAAAAACATTTGCAAGTTCTTGATATCTATGTTAGATGAAGTTAAATTATGGCATCAGATATTAGGTCATGTCAATTTTAATCGGCTTATGAGATCTGGAATGGTTAAAAGCCACAACTGAATTATTTTCATGTATTTGGAAGTAAGTGTTATGTTTTAAATGACAGAGAACAATTGGGTAAGTTTGATGAAATGAGTGATGGAAGGATTTAACAGTTGGGTAAGTTCCAACAGATATGATTATTAGAAGTATAAATGAGTCAAGTAAGATAAAGGATAGACCGAAAGTTGACTATAAGGAAATGGTTAAGTATGCTTATATACCTCAACATTAGAGCCAAAGAATATTAAAGATGCCTTGACATATGAACATTAGATTATCGCTATGTAAAATGAACTACAACAGTTTGAAAGAAATGATGTATTGGAGCTTGTGCCGAGACCCAGGCATGTTAACGTAATAGGAACAAAGTGGGTTTTTAGAAATAAAATAGATAAGCTTGGTAATCTAACAATGAAAAAATGCAAGGCTAGTTGCACAAGGATATAGAGAGGTTGAAAGAGTTGACTTCGATAAATCTTTTGCACCTATGGGCAGGCTAGAGTCAGTTTTGCTATTTCTTTCTATGGTATGTGCTAAGAATTTCACTCTACAACAAAAGATGTGAAGAATGCATTTTTAAATGGATTCTTAGAGGAAGAAGCCTGTATTAAATAACCCAAAGTCTTTGATAATCCAGAGTTTCCCAATTATGTGTATAGATTGAAGAAAGCCCTTTATTGTTGATAGGGGCTAAATTAGTCATATTTTTCCTAGTTATTTAAGGTTCTTTTGTGATATATTTTTTTCAATAACTAGTCATATTCCTTCATATTTGAGATTTTACCATTGGAAAGGTATTTTGTTCATTATTGCAGATTTTTGGGGTAAAACGAAACAAAAACGTCGCAAAACAGAGGAGAGGCGGCGCGGACTAGGGCCCTAGAACCAGCGCCGGCCATGCACTGTTGACATGAACTTCGAAGCGATAGAAAAATTGTTGAAACAGAGCAAAACAGAGTGGAACCGACGCCGGCTCCAAGAGTCAAGGCGGTGCCAGCTGCATTCTGGTCTTCATTGTGCAAAATTCAGAAAAAATCGACAAACAAGTAAAGAACCAGAACACAACCGGCACTGGCTCCGAGAGCTAAGGTGGCTCCGGCTGTGTCCTGAAGCTAAGGCGGTGCTTGATTTTTTTCTACACGATTTTTGGTAATCTGTGGAGTTTTAGTATCTTCCAACTTCTACTTGGCCAAGAACATTGTACCTACGGGTTTAGGCACTTCCTAAGCCTATAAATAGATGAAAAAACATAAGGGAAAAAGAGAGAATTCATTGATTATCATAGAAAATCACTCAATCAAATGAGGAATTTTTCAATTCAATGAGGGTTGTACAAGAAGGTCTTCAAAGGAAGAAGAAGGAGGCTTATCTATGAGTGCTTTCTTTTACTTTGTTTTCTTTTTCTTGAACAATGATATGTTAATTGTTTTATTGTAATTCAACATTGTTTTAGATATTCATGATTTTTAGAGTTATTTGATCTTTTGATTAATTGATTGTTCTTCTTGGTATTTAATTTATTGGGCGTATTATGAGAATAATTGGTTGTTTCTTTTTATTAACTTGCTAAACCAAAGAGGTTGATGGTGGTTGCAATTGGTTAATTTCATATTTATTGGCTGTTAACTTACTAGACCAAAGAGGTTAATTGCTGAGGATTGAGTAATTAAAGGTTAATTAACGTTTGCCAGACCAAGGATTCATTGATTAATTTCATGTTTTAAATTTGCCAGACCAAGGAAATTTAATCAAGGATTGTGTTTAATGCATCTTGTAGATGAATTAGTTGAGACAGACCAAGTGATGCTAATTTATCTAGAAGGTAGTAATTAGTTGAGACAGACCAAGTGATGCTAATTTATATTAATCCTTCATGGTGCCAAGGGAATAATTAGTTGTGATAATGGTTGGATATTTTAAGATCATGTTTGTCTAAACAATGGCTTGAGTTACATAATTCTCCATCCTTGACATGTATATATTTTTGTTTTTATTTTCTTTTGTTTTATTTTATTTCTTTTTCACTTTATTGAGTCGGTTAAACAATGAAAGAAAAGTGATTAATGTATACTTGTTCCTTGAGGATTGACACTCGTTTGAACCCTATGCTCGGTTAATGATGAGTACGCTTGCTCATATGTGTAATTTGGGTTTAATATTTTAATGTAAACTTGATTAGGAATGTGCGTAGTTTTTATATGATTTTTATATCCAAATAAATGACACATCAAGTTTTTGGCGCTGTTGCCAAGGAACAATAGCATAAAAGCTTAGATTTTGTTGATTTAACTATGTGAATATGTAAATATGTAAATTTGTACAATTGTTCTTTTTGCAAAAAGGTGCTATATTTTGTTGTTAGTATAAGTGTATCTTAATTTCACTATACGTTGTAAATATGTGCATAGGTATATACATGTTAATAATAACTAACTTGTCTTTGTATGTTTGTATATATTCTATATTTATTTATTTAATTTTACTAACCTAATGTTAATATGGAATATGTGTAATAATAGTATTTTTAATTTGTTGATTTTTACATCTATAATTTTGAGTCACTACTAACTCTTTTTTTTTTTTTTTTAGGTTTAGACTTTAGCTAACACGATATTAGAGATGGACTATTTTATTAGTTGTTTCTTTATTTACAATTTTTACTTTTAGTCTACTTTAGGAATTCTCATTTTAAATGTATTGTGATCATGTGTTCAATTAGGATAGTTTTAGCCAAACTCCTGGGAGATCGTCAAGCGGGGACATTACCAGGGAATACTGAGGAAAATCCACGGGATCAAAGCCGTGGGAAACATTGAAGCCTTTTTACTTTACTTTACTTTCCTTTTTTTATTAAGATAATTTTTTTTATTCTTATCATTTTGATTGATTGTTTTTTTATTTAAGTGCATTATTTAGTATTAGTGTGTTTTCTGCATTATTATTATTATTTAAAAAAAATTCTAGAGAACTAGACAGAACCAAGCCAGCACCGGTGCCGGTTCCATGAGCCAGGACTGGCGCCGGTTCCTGTCGGGTAGGCACACTCTTAAGGGCCATTTTGGCCACTTTTTCTTCAAAATCTCCATTCTCCCTCTCAAATTCTCTCAAGCCCGTGCCGGTTTCACATCCTCAACTTCCCAAAATTTGATTTTCCAACTCCTAAACACTTCTATAACATCTCCCTTCATCTTTTTTGTTGATCCTACGTATCAAAATCCTCAAATTCTTCAATTTTTTATAACAACATCACATTCAATTCACATGTAAGGAGCTTAAATTTCGACAAAAAGCTTACATCTTGTGCTTACCCATGCATACAAGAGCATAAATGTATGATTTTTATCCAATTCCTATGGTTCAAATGTTGTAGATGACTTTGTCTAATTTTAGGAATACTGTTGACCGAAAATGGGAATGTGTATGCTAAGATTAAATGGTCCATTACTCCTTGAGCTTCATGAGATGGACTAGATTAGGAGTCAATGCTTCTGTGATGCTTGAGTCATGCATATGATCATTAGGGGATTCATGCATATAGTTAAGGTTGGCTATTTGTGATGGTTGAATAATGACTACATATGAAACTTGAACTGTTATTTAATGCCATGATTCTACCTTTATTAACATGATCCTGTCTACTTACATGTATTGAGGATACTCAACACGTTTATGCTTTACAGTGAACTTTACATGTATTTTTGCAGGTTGTGTTGAATTGATTGGAGGTGAATGATTGAATTGTTTGTGGAAGGGTGCTATATATTGATGGAGTTTGGGTTTTGCAGATCGTGAGATTGGTTAAGGGTTGAGTGAGACTTGAGGAGTGTCTTTAAAAGGGTAGTAGCCCTGTTTTCAGTCTTGGAGCTCAATTGTTCTCTCTTGCTATCCTATTTTCACCACTCCTTACTTGAACACGTCTAGAGCAAGGGGCCATTCTTCTAAAAGGGCAAGAGCTTCCTCTTCCTCAGCCCTTCATCTGTTGATCCTTTGTCCCTTAGACCTACTGAGTTTATAGATGCATCTTATGAGGAATGGTACAATAGGAGAGCGTCTAACAAAATCATTGTCGAGCGTACTTTCTCACCCACCTTAGACCATGCCCTCAAATTAGGTATGATGTTTAGAAGGCTAGGATGGGGTTCGATTGTACAACTAAAAGGCAAGTATTGTCCCGTGCTAATTAAGGAATTCTATGCTAATATGATTGATAAGGGCAATAAACATCTTTCCCATATTGAAACGAGAGTGAAAGGAGTCCCCATTGTCATCACTCAAAACCAATTAGCTAACCTCCTCCAGGTTTTTGATGATGATACTTGGCAAGGGATTGATGTGAATAATCAAAAGATTTTTTCTGACTCGAATTGGGATGCTAGCGGGATTAGAGCCACCTTAGGATTACATAAGCATAATGCCTTTCAAACTAATAGTTTCTATTCAAACAATGATCTGGCGGCCAACTTTAGAGCTCTAGTCTATATGTTTGGGTTCAATGTTGTACCCCGTGCTAGTGGTTTCAATGGGACTAGACTTATTGATACTTACATTCTGTATAGGATGATGAACACACTACCTATCCCTCTTGCACCCTTGATAATCCAATCCATTAGGGATGTTGTTTATCACCGTCTCTCCACAAAAGCCTTCGTTTTTCCTTTAGTTATAATGAAAATTTTGAAAGACTTTGGTGTTAGTCTTGAGGGAGAACTGATGGAGGCTACCACAGAGCATGATATGGTGATTGATCAAACTCTTATAAGTTATGGATACAAGTATAGCCAGGAGTTGAAGAAGTGGCTAACTCCTTTCGAGGTCAAATATCCCGGTCAGGTAAGGCCACCCACAGTGGAGGAGGAGCACTCACCACCACCAGCACGTGCACGAGCTAGCAGTTCTCAGTCCTACTCTCGGACTGACTTTGAGACTACCGTGCTGGGACGACTAGACCAGCAAATGGAGGTGCTCCTACGCTTGCAGGGTACTATGGAGGAAATGGCGAGACAACAAGCTACTATGAAGTAGCAATTGGTCGAGTTGAGGCAGCATTCTTCTGGGCCACATGGTGGTGAGGAGCTTCTACACCAGCTGATGATGAGGAGGAGGACTAATGATGCTGTCTACATTTTCTTGATCACTCTTGTTTTTCCTTTCCCTTTTAATGTTTTTTTTCTTTTTTGTAGTTTTTGCTTTCTTTCTTTGTTAGTACTATTTTCTTTCTTTTGCTTTCGATTTATTTTCTTTTCTAGTTTTTATGCTTTGGTGTTCTCTTTTATATTTTTCTTTTTAGGTACGTTGCCAATGTCTTATTCTTCAAGCATTCAGCTCTTGTACAGCACAATGCCAAATGAATGGAAGTTTGTTTTTCGTATCTCTTCTCCTTTATATTTTTGGTCCCATGGTATTGTTTATTCTTGTTAGATTTATTTGGCCATTGAGGACAATGTCCAGTTTAAGTGTGGGGAAGTAATTTGATTAACAAGTCTTCTATGTATATACTTTAGCCTTTTTGGTTCTTGAGAAAGAAAAGTTTTGAAATTTTGAGCAAAAATTTTTCAAATTTTTCTGGAATTCTTGAGATTTCAAGCTGTATTTTTAATGCATGTCTCTATGATGGATTATAGAGCATATGTTCTAGATCATTTATGGCTTATGCATGACTTTTTATACGCACTTGGACGAAATAGTTCTTGATCAAATGCTTTGCACTGTTCTTAAACCTGTTTTTCTACTAAAATTCATGGAGTATTCTAGAACTTACTTGAATACCTCTCGAGGCAAAATAAGAAAGACAATCATGATTTAACTTAGGGATGACGGTAATAGGCCCTCTTTGGATAGTTTGAGCTTTTCAAGCCTACCTATTGTTATATTATCCCTAGTGCCTATTTTGAGCCTAAATTATTGATTTCTTTCTTTAAAACCCGTCACAATATTTTGTCCATTGCTTGTTTATGAGAGTTTGAATAATTTTCTAAATCTTTATGCTCTTGATGGATGAAAGTATATGTAAGAGAATGTTGAGGAAGAATGTCAGGATAAAGATCATGACTTGTTACTTTCAGTCATGGATCAATAACAAGTGGAGCTGAAAAGGAAAAGGAAAGAAAAGAAAGAGAAGAAAAATAAAAGAGAGATTGAACACAAGAAAAGAAAAAGAAAAGAAAAGAAAAGAAAAGAAAAGAAGAAAAAGAAAAGAGAGATTGAAGATAAGAGAAGAAAAGAAACAGCTGCTAGAAAAGATGGAAAGAAAGAAATTGAGAAAGAAAAG
Source organism: Voacanga thouarsii (assembly GCA_026120185.1). NCBI lineage: Eukaryota > Viridiplantae > Streptophyta > Magnoliopsida > Gentianales > Apocynaceae > Voacanga > Voacanga thouarsii. The sequence goes on from JANUWF010001027.1 coordinate 1,123,398, forward strand.
AAAGGCAGCAGTAAGAGTGAAAATGAAAGAAAAAGAAAGAGAAAAAACTTATTGAAAGAAGCAGAAAGAAAAGATCACAAAAGGAATGGTGATTGAGCTGTAAAAAGTTAAGTTCATATAGAGTACTTGACACCATTGCTGGAAATCTGAGTGATCTTGTGAAAGGAATAGAGAAGAGTTGATGAAAAGATGAGAAAGAAGAGAAAAAAAAGAAAAAAGGCAGGGTTTGCTTGAGTGGAATTGTAATTGCTGAATAAGGTTGTGGTTTGATTGATTTCTGAAATAGGAGAGCAAGAAGAGTTAGAAATTATTGATTCATTTGTTTATCATTTTCTTGCGAACTCTCAGTTTCTTTAATTTTTGATTCTCCTATATCCTTTGTTTGATAAGTTATATTACAAGCCTTAAGCCTTACATTACAAGCTTAAAAGTCTTACTTGATCTAAATAGAATCATGACATGTCTCGGATTAGTGGAGAGAGTGTATGAAAAGTAAGCTTATGGGATACATATTCTTTTTGAGCTATATTTTTTCCAATGGTTTGAGAATATTGTGAACTCTTGAGATGGTTCTACTAAGTCATTTATCAATGGTCTCAAGCAAGCACCCACAACACGGTATGAAACACTCACAAACTGTCTACTCAAAAGAGATTATAAGCGAAAGGGAGCTAATAAAATGATGTTTGTCAAGAAACTTGGAATAGATTTTATTTTTGTACAAATTTATGTTGTTGACATTATGTTTGGCTCAACATCAAGACATATGTCAAAGGAGTCAAATTTATGCTAACATAATTCAAAATGAGTAAGGTTGGTAAACTAACTTTTTCCTTGGTTTATAGACTAGACAAATGAAGGATGAAATCTTTATATCACAAGCTAATGATGCCAATAACTTGATTAAGTGGTACAATCTGGAAGCATCAAAACCTTCAGAATACCTGTAATTGCTGCACAAAAGTTGATAAAAGATGACAAAGGATAGGAGATAGATCAACACTTGTACATGAGTATGATAGGAGAATTGCTATATCTTACGTCAAGTCGCCGAATATTAGTTATAGTGTTGGGGTGTATGCAAGATATCAAGAAAATCCTAAAGAGTCATAGTTAAAAGCAGTTAAGGGAATCTTGAAGTATGTATATTACAACTTAAACTATGGTATTTACTTTAGCAAGGATTCTAGTTTACTACTAGTTGGTTATAGTGATGTTGATTAGGTAGGGAACTGTGACGATCGTAAGAGTACATCTAAAGGTTGCTTATATCTAGGAAACAATCTTGTGTCATGGTACAATAACAAACAAAATTGCATATCACTATCAATAGTAGAAGCTAAATACACTACTCCAGGAAGTTGTTGTGTATGAAGTAGATGCTGGAAGACTATAATGTTAATCAGCAGAAGTTGACTGTTTACTGTGATAACATAATTACTATTGACATCTCCAAAAATCTAATTCAACATAGCAAGACAAAACATATTGATATTCGTGATCATTTTATTAGAGATCTTGTTGAATAACAAATTGTGAAAGTTGAATATATGTCTATATAGAAATAGCTAGCTAATATTTTCACAAAATCATTTGATTCTATACAATTTGAAGAATTGCAAAAAGCATTAGGAATTTGCTTACTTTGACACTCATGCTTTTGTGTCAAACCATATATATAATTACTCTTAATTTATTTTCTTTTCTTATGTCAAAATTAGAAAAAAAATAAAAATTTTAGACTGTTTTGTATACAAACATAGATATGTTGCAGGCATGTAGAAGTCATGGCATGACTACAACTCTGCACAAAGGGCATTATCAATTACACTTGCACAAATTGAGTGTCACAGAAAATTTTACCTCTTTTAACCACTAAAAGTTAAGGTAGTGACTAGAATACCAAGAGTTGCAAGAATTCAAAGAAGGCTAAATCCTTTCAAAAGGAGCCATGCCTGAAACTCAATCGATTACAAAATGGACCTTTTGCCCTAGGTGCCACAACAGCTCATAACCTTAAGTAATGGCAGAAAAGCCACAAAGAAAGTTGAACCAGACATTGGCCACCGATGATTTCAAGGATATTCTGCCATCTTCTGAGGGTGTTTCAAGACAGAATGTCTCTATGGATGTGGGTACTGATACTTCTATTCAAACTCCTGTTGTCGATTCTCATATCTTTGATAATCATTATTATGAAATCGTTATGTCATTTGGAGATATTTCTGAGTTCATTAAGTACTATGTGTATTAAGATAATGATGAAGTGCAAGTAGGGTACTAGTTTACAATTCCAGAAATATTGGTTGCAAAAAGTGAAAAAGGGAAAAATCTTGAGGTTATCGGAACACCATCTTTTGTGGTGGAACCTTCCCTCGTTCAAATGTTTAAAGAAATCCATGCAGATAAAGATGTTCCCAGTACAATGAAATTGCCTTCTAGAAATACTGAAGGAACCGAAGGTGAATCTTCGTAGATCCCACATGCCTCATAAGATTATGTTTATTCTGCTGACCCCATGTTGATTCATGCCATTCCATTATGTTTTCCTCTCAATCAAGTGTAAACTATATTAGAATGGTAATAGAAATTGTATTCTGCTATTAGGTAGTCTGAGGCTGAGTATGGAGATACAAGAACCTCTGCACAAAAATTGTGGAATAGGCAAACCCAGAGGGAGAAAAGGATACTGATTCTGTAAGTAATGAAGAAAAAAAATGTTGAGGTTGAAGTCGTTGGTATTAAGAAAACGATCACAAAAAGAAAAACAAGACAGTCAAGTAAGATTACAGAGGAGGTAAAACCTGTCAAGAAAATAAAGACTCAACTAGTTGATGTATAAGTACATTATTTCTGTGATAATATAAGTCAGCAACAATTTCTTGTCATTTCAACCAATATAAGTGTTGGAAGAGAGAAAGCTTGATCTGTCTAGCTTCTATCATTTTGGTTGATGTGAAGCTTTGTTGGATGTACGATTTTTGGGAATAGTGGATTATATAAAAGAGTATAACGACACACTTGTAAGGGAATTCTATGCCAACTTGAAGATGACAATTACGAACAGTAAAGAGCCATTCTATCGGTATGTCTTTATAAGGGAAGCACTCATAACTTTCACTCTAGAATCAAAATCTGAGATATTTGAAATTCCTTACTCAAAAGAAGTAGAAGGATTGGGTAAAGAGGTTAACTTAGAAGATGTTTGCCATTTTCTAACAAGGGCAGAACTGATTGTTGGCCTACTGAAGGATACTTAAAATCCTCACAGCCAACCGGGTTTTATTTTTTTGGTTATAAAATATCTTGTTATAACTGGATGCCTACTAACAATGTTTCTATTATTCTAAAAGAAAGAGTAGTGTTATTCTACAAGATAGGGAGAGACTGAAGTTTAATTTTAGGGACTTAATTTTTCAGCAGATTCTCTGTTATGCTGATCTCTCTTCTGCCAGCACCTTGTTGCTGCTATATCCATGTCTACTGACCGAATATCTTCGTGTGTGCCCCAGTCATGTCCGGCTCTCAACTGATAAGATTGTAAAGGACTTAAAGGTTCTGCATGCATCTTTAAAAAAGTTATCTAAGTCAAGTTCTTCTACATCCTCTAAGACACTGCTACGAATGTCTACTCAGCTAGAAGGCTAAGCTTCACAAAAGTCTATTGCTGCACAATCTACTACTGCCAAGCCAATTCCTACGCTTTCTACCACTTTCTCTCCTATTTTAGATCGTATTAGTCGTTACAGGGCTCTGAAGATACTCTTAATAGCCAAGTTGATACCTTGCGAAAGGATGTTCGCAAGTCCAGCTCGATCAAATGACTCTTTATAATGTGATGACTCATGCTTTTTGAGGAGTCCAAGAACTGATAGTGTTTGGCTCTCTTAGATTCAAAAAAGGAAAGAAATTCTTGTTGTTCTTGTTAGCCCTAAGGGTTTTCTCCTATGTTTTGACTTATGACAAATATTGATGCAGACTAACGTGTGTGATCTATATATGATAGGACATGTTTGACCTCAATTCTTCTAAGATATTCAAATAAGATTGTTAAGCATCTATTGAGCAATGAAATTCAAGAATGGGTGATCAAGATAAAGTTCAAGCTTATGAGATTGCATACCAAGAAGTCCTTATGGAAAAACTTTAGGCTTGGAATTGTTATTAAGGTATTTCTTGTTAATTCCTATGTCTCTTTACCTTATGATTCAATTGATTTCTACCTTGAAGCACACAAAGAAAAATATTTCAAAGTTTTAAATATCAAAATTTTGGATTAAGTAGTTTAGATGATTCTGCATCCAAAAGATTCATCCAAAATTCTATAAACAGTGTCAAATTGTTTCTTCCTGAAAAAGTACCATTTTGGACTTACCTTTTAGATGCATCATCGTCCGAAACATGAGTCCAAAACATGGGTAAATTTAACGGAAAATTATAGCCGTTTTATAGCCGTTGGTATTTCACTTTATAGCTTTATATAAAGCCTCTAAACATGATTTGACACAGGATTGTTGTGGTATCCTTCTAAGAAACACTCTTGCTCTATAGAAAACAAAAATCTCCTTTATCAAAGTGCTTCAAAGTGAATTCAAATTATGTCTAAAAAGTAAAAGTGTTTGTGCTTTTTCCTTGGTGCAAATCTGCTCAAACAAGTGAGCTTTTACTGTTCCATTGATATTCAATCTCTTTTTATTACAAGGTTATCGTGTAAAACCCATTTGGAGTGAACCACTACTAGAAATTAGGCCTATTATAACAGGCAGAAATGTTATAATAAGCATATGTTGTGACACTTTGGATATTGTGACATTCGCAAAAAATGTCATCTAAAACAATGTTACTATAGCAATGGAGGACACTAAGAAGTGTCACAATATGTTCAACTATTGTAACATTTGAAATTGTTGCACCAGATCCCCTTTTACAATGTTTGGTCGTATTATAAAAGGGTTTTCTACAAGTCAAAATTCAAAACCTATACTAACAATTAGAAACGTCGTAATAAGACTCTCTCAATGTTCAAATACGAAACTTATGTTAACATGTGAAAATGTCACAATAAGCATTTGTAATGACATTTAGCATTATCAAGTCAAACCTATTGTCACAAGTAAAACCATTTATTGTTACATTTTTTTTTTTTTTGGCTGTAAATAAGATGATATATTTGCAAATCCTGTAAACAATTTTAATTCTTAAATATATATGATTTGGCATAATAAAAAAAAAAGTTCTAACGTCTAATATAATATAAAATCATATTAAGACCCCAAAATATGTCTGCATATATTAGGAAGTACAAAATTCTGTCTACATATATACATATATCTAGGAATTCATGCGAACATCAAAACTATAAAAGTTTTTTCAAAATAAAATTCTAACATCAATATCAAAATGTACTTCCACTAAGCAAAATAATCGAATGTACTTTTTTTTTTTTAATATGCAATATCAAAATAACACATAGAACAAAGCTTCCTCTCATGATCATTCGTCTCGAATCTTACGGACCTACCATATATAAATTGTATACATAATTAAGTTAGAGAAAAGTAGAATTTTAGTATTCAATTGAGTAAAAATATTCAAATCTATGTGGTTACAACAAGTGTCATATTTCCTTAAGAAAATCATTTATTGTTACCGGCAAGCATGAATAGAAGTAACAACCAGAAACTGAGAAGTACATAACAAGATTATCCTTGTACTAGCCCAAAATTTTTTTAAAAAAAATAAAGAAGTGTCATAGATCTTATTACCTTCAGAACATCCACACAAATCCAAGAAAATGCAGAATGAAGCTGAAATATATTTAATGGGATATAATGGAGAGAATGAATTAATCTTAAGTTACAAACAAACAAGTAACATATGCATTTCTTTAGTTGGACTCAATCAGAAATTCAATTTGCAATAGCATATGTCAACATGTCATAAACAAGACTGCCATTCTCCCCTGTCTCTCTTGCAGGTTTGTTTTTATACAACACTTGTATTCTCAGAATTGCCAATCTACAGGCTCTACATGGCTACAGAGCATCTGATGCAAACTTAATGAATACCAAAGAGCTTACTCCTTGCTAGCACACCCATCCAATTATAGAATTCCTTGGAAAAACATAAGAGGCTTTGAAAAAAATAATATTGAATAATTACCACATCATATTCCTTATCAATTCTCCTTCTCTCCTCCTTGTTCTTCCACTTCCTCCTAATTTTTCTACTTGATGAGGCCATTTTTGGCAGCTTTAATTGATCTAAACTTCAAATTATCCCGTTCCATCCCCACCACCATACCAAGAAAATCTAGTCAAAGAAATATCCATTTTTCTTGATTCAAACTCAAACCCAACTCGGAACCAGAAGAAAGAATTTAAGTATTAGTGCAAAATGAAGAGATGAAAGAATTGAAGGATGGACTGAAAAAACAGATTAGAAGATCAAACCCATTTCAGCAAATATAGCTCAAACACATTACAAAATGTTATCTACCATTCTTCACCTTCAGCAAATATATTTCCATGTCATTCTTCACCTTCAAATGATATATATCCCCATTTGAATGATTGCCCTGTTTTCAAGAAGAGGATCTTCAAAAAATTTGATTGTATATAGAAACTTGCTATCTTATCCTTGGAAAAACATCATAGCATGCAAAAGCCTTAATTTTTCTACTTGATGAGGCCATTTTTGGCTGCCTTAACTCATCTAAACTTTAAATTATCTCGTTCCCTCCCTACCACCACACCATGAAAATCTAGTCAAAGAAACAACTGTTTTTCTCAATTCAAACTCAAAACCAACTCAGACCTAGAAGAAAGCATTTAAGTATTAGTGCAATTCAACTACAAATGAAGAGACTAAAGAATTTAAGGATGGAGGATGGACTAAAAAGGCAAATTATAAGATCAAACCCATTTCAGCAAATATAACTCAAACCCATATACGAAAAGTTATCTACTTAGAACAAACATAAAAAATAATAGTTTTCTTCACATCAACTTCTCAATTCCCTACATAATACATAGATATACAACAAAAAAAAACACATATATATAATCACAAACATATAGTAGATCAACCAAAAACTTACATTTTCATAACAAAATAACACCACAAGAGTTAAATGTAAGCACTAAAGCACTGAATGTAAAAATAGAAATCTAAACAATAGAATAATGTGCATACCTAAGGCCATCGGCCATGCAATGGATGCACCGTGAGCTTCTCCAATTGTTTTGAGACATTTACCCTTTTTATGCTTCTAGTTTTATCTCTTTTGGCAGAATTATAAAGTGGATCTAAAAGGACATAAAAGAAAGAATGAGTAGTAGTAAAATGAGAAGAATATAGATCCTTAGAGGCCTAAAAGACATGGGTGAGTTCAAAGTTGAAAGTTTCAGTCATAATAAACACTAATAAGGCCTAGAAGTATGCAAAGTTAAAAAACACCAATGCCATATAAGAAATATAAATGAATTCACAAAAGCAATGCATCACACTTCTTTTGTGAGCATATCAAATAAAATGTCAAGAACTATATAATGCTTGTAGAATTTTGTCAGTCTCTAGAGTAACACAGGTGAATTTTTTTGTTTAAGTAAAAAGTTTCCCCTACTAGAAAGATATTCTCATCTTACAATCGCCTATCTAGGTAACTAGATAGAAACAATTATAATAGCACTGAAAACACATGCTATAAGAATTTACAAAAATAGTTATGGTTTGCTAAGAACATTAGATAAAGACCATGTAGTGGAGACACACACCCCCAACCCCCTATCCTTAAAAAAAAAAAAAGGTCAAAAGCCACCATATAGACTCTAGGTACCACTTTGCATAAGACAATGTGAAATATGGCAATAGCATAGAAGTAAGCAGAAAATTTTTAAGCCAATGCAAGCTAGCAACACAATTTAAGAAAACTAAAATACCTTAAACCAACAGCAGAATCTCCTAGAGCAACATAAGTAAAAGAAAATCTTTTCAATCATCAACATTGAAAGTTAATTTCTTGGATAGTTAGAAAATCAAATTAAACAAAAAGAAACAAAAGAAAGAAGCTAATAATAACTAAGCATTATGAACCATTAAAATCCAGATAGTGCATGCAACCATTAAGCTTCTATTTTCACCAGCTATTCCATTTCCATCTATAGACTGCCAAAGCCATATCCACCAAAAAAAAAAAAAAAAATCAACCATCAAAACTTCTCTTTCCACATACCAACACCATTGTTTACAAGAATCCTCTATTAAGCTTCTGAATAGAGCAGTACGTTTTCCTCCTGGAGCCAACAACATTAATCCCCTTGTCCTTCAAATATTCCAAAGTTAACAAGGGCAAAACCTCGTCATCCACCTCATCAATCTCAAAAACAAGTATGTACCTCCCGAGTCCCAATTGATTCAACAAAACCTTCCCCCGTTTCTATCCACTAAATTACTAGGGCCCTCAATTTCATCTGAAGCCCTAGTCCCTCTCCTACTATTTCTGTTTCAAAATTTCAAACATCCACCATTACCTTCCCCTCTTTCCTTAGCATAGAGATTATGATAGGGAAGCATTCTACACACGATTACTAACATTCTCTATTTATGTCTAGTTTGAAATAGTGGATGACAACATGAAGAGATATAATCCACTCAGAAATGCCATTGAAATTAGAAATAAGAACAGCCTCCGCAGTATAAGATTCCCAAAAAACATAACAAAAATATCAACAAACAGCATCAAATTCAGAAAAGCTGTTAGAAGACAAAGGTTGAACCAAAAATATTAAATGCCAAACTAATAATAAATCGCAGAAGATAGTGCATTGTTGGAAATCTTCAGAAGGATAAAACCCACAAATCTCACAACTAAGAAAGGGAAAAATTGGAAATGACATAGCAGCTAAAGAATGGAAAAAATCACACCTTTGTTGTGGTCCATCGCTCCATGACCGATGCCTTCTAAATGTTCTAGATTGATGGCAACAAGAAGTTGCAATCGATCTATTCAAGAGACATAAAGAGGAACGATCGATGGGCTTAATGGGAAAAGAGGTAAAGTGAAAAGAAGGGGTTAAGTTGTGTTTTGCTCTTACAAAGGGAAGGGTTGGGTTTGGCATTTTTTTTTTCACTCTTGGCGCCTTATGTTTTGTGACTGATTTTTTTTATTATTATTAAAATAGCTATTATGATAGTTTATTCATGTCAAAATAGATAATAGAATATCAAAGAACAAAAAGTATCCTAACACATTTCAAAAAATATCATAATATAAGTCTAAAAGGATATTAAATTTCACATTATTAATAAATTTGACAAAACTACGTAGTTTTACTTGTGTCTATTATGACATTTTGAGCTAGATGTCACAAAATTATACTTCTAATGACTTCTTTAAAAAAACATTGTAATAAATATGTTGTAATAAGCCTAAATTCTAGTAGTGAACCTTGATTTAATTGTTTGGTTGAGAGGTTTTGGAAAACCAAGTGTGGTGATCCTCTCTTGTATTTGGTGCAATATGATTTCATTAAATTGAGTAAATAAAATCTAGTTGAAAATCCTTAAATGTGAGCCTAAGGTAGTAGATATAGATCTTTGTTGATCGAACCACTATACATTCTGTATCTTATTTCTCTGCATACAATATTAACTGCAATGTATTTCTTACCTTAGTCTAAATCTAGATATTTCTCAAAGTTTCTTTGGATAGCTATAACAAACTATTTGAAAATTTTAGTTTGCCAAAAACCTTATTCATCCCCCTCTAAGGTTTTTCATTTAGTATTAGAGTTTGGTCTACATATTCTTAGTTTAACAACCTTGTAGGAAAGATCCTCATGGCAAGTTCATTATCTCTTCCATATGTTGAAGGATCTTCAACAAAAAGACGTCATTTGTTTAATGGAAACAATTACACATTCTGAAAAAATAGAACGAAAATCTATGTGTGTTCAATCAACTTTGAGTTGTGGAATTTGATAGAGAAAGGTCCTTTTATTCCATCAAACGTTGTTGATGGCGTAAAAATGCCTAAACAAAATGACAAGTTTAATGTTGAAGACAATGCTAAAATGACATTGAATTTTCAGGCTACGAACATCTTATGCTATGCACTAGATATGATTGAATACAATCGAGTTAGTGGTTGTGATTCAGCCTATGACATGTGGAAATTTCTTGAGGTCACCCATGAGGGGACAAACTAAGTTAAAGAATCAAAATTGGGGCTTTTAATACATGATTATGAATTATTCACAATGAAGCTGAATGAAAGCACCATTGATATGTTCACTAGATTAAAGAATATCACAAATGGTCTCAAAGCTAAAGTGTAGGTTTATTCCCTTAGGGAACAAAGCCAAAAAATTTTAGATGCCTTGCCTAAAAGTTGGCAACCTAAAGCTCTTGCAGTGGAAGAATCCAAAGATTTAAAATCCTTACCAACCAAAGTGCTGATCGGCTCTCTTCTAACACATGAAATGAAACTCAAAATGTTTCAGGAATCCGATAATCATGATAAAGGTAAAAAGGGAATAGCATTGAAAGCTGAAAAAGAGGATGAAGAAACTAGTCAATCTGATAGTAGTGATGGAACGGAAGTAGACAATGAAGATCTGGCAATGATAGCAAAGAAATTCAGAAGGATATTCAACAAATGAAACTTCAAAAGAGGAAAGAAGTTCACAAAAAGGAAAGGACAATCCTTTGCTTTCAAGCCTCGATGTTATGAATGCAAAAGCATTGAACACTTCATTGCTGATTGTCCATTAGCAAAAGGAAAGGAATGGAGAATGCTTAAAAAGAAGAAGGAGTTGAAGGTAAAAAAAGACAAATGATTGATGGGGACATAGGACCTAAATGGGACTGAGTCTAAAGAAGAAGATTCTGATAATGAAACTGCCAACATATACTTCATGGCCATGAAAAGCAAGGTAAACTCTACTACAACTAATTTCATGTCTAATTCGCTTATATCTATGACTGAAAAACATTATGATCTGAATGAGTTGTTAATTGATATGTTCCATGAACTAAAAAATTGTCCAAAAAAAAATGAAGAAATGAAATTGAAGATTAACTATTTGATAAATGAGAACGAAAAGTTGTTGAGTGAAAACAAAATGTCTCTTGAGTCACATATAAGTGCTATTATTGAAAAAAATGTCATCATAACTACTTTACAGTACGTATCTCTAGAAAATAGAAGTTTGTGTGATAGAATTCAAACTCTTGAAAGTATGGTTAGAACTTTTGATGACATGAAAAATATAGTCAATGACCTTACCATATGTATTGAAAAATTCACAAATGGAAAAAGTAACCTGGAAAAATTACTTGGGACTTAACGTTAAGCTGGAAATCGAAATGGCTTAGGATATAGACATGAGAATAAGTACAAAATTCACAAGCCTCGATTTGTTAAACCTGTCTCATGTTACACAACACACAAAGCATGCACATATTGTGAAAAATCCGGACATATAGCATCAAGATGTCTTATTAAAAGAAAAGTGGAATCCAAAGAAATAACTTTTTGGAAAATCAAAGGAAACACTACTAATCTCACTGGACTCAAGAAAGTGTGGGTACCAAAAATCACTCCTCCTTCTTATGTAGAGGCACATTCTTTGAGCTTCATCAAGTGGTTCTTGGACAACAGTTGTTCAAGACACATGACTAGAGACGCATTCAAAGGACTTCGTTTCTTCTCTCTTCAAATCTTTGTAACCGACCTATTCCATCTTCCAAAAACTCTCCGAGTTATTCCTTTCCAAACAACCGACGGTTAAAGCCCTAATCTTGTCAATGGCAAAAACAAAATCATCTACACCAAAACCCAAGAAGGCCCAAAAACTGTTTCCAAAGACAAAGAAGAAGGGTTCAACATTGAACAAAGTAAAAGGAAAAGAAGTTTCACCAGAACCAGACTTCTTGGTATCACATTATGATTCTTCGAAGTCTTCACCGAAACAAGTGAGTTCCAAAAATCAGGTACTCCAATTTATTGATTCTAAGAGTGAATCTGATTATAATGATTGGGTTTCTAGAAATAGAACTGTTATTTCTGGGTACCGTGTTAATCCATCGTCCTTTCTGAATCACTCAAATGCGATGGATATGTTTGAGCATATTGGTTGACGTAGTTTACTATCTATTGATGAAAAATTGTTTACCCTACTGGTTTGTGAATTTTATGCTAATCTAAGAAAGGGTCGTCTTGAGGAGACTGGGGGAGGATTTATGATTCGTTTCTACATTTCTAGAGTTAGAGGAAAGAGTATTGAGTTTGATCATCGTCTGCTGAATAGAATCTGTGAAGTAAGGGACGGAGAGGTTCAATATTTTGAATTAAATAAATTTCCAGAGGGAAATAACATGTTTGAGTTAAGGAAATTTGAGGAAATTTTTGCTGGAGGAAAGAGTTTTGGGAATTCAAGTAATAGAAATACTAAATGGCTGAATAGAGTAGGGAGAATCTTACACCATATGGTTTCTACCATGGTGGTGCCGAGTTTTGGTCATAAGACCTGCAGATGGTAATTATGTCAACTTTGGTAGAGGGAAGGCAAGTTAGTTTTGGGTTTTTAGCTATGAAGTTGATGCTACAATCGAGAAATACCGCTAGCAAAGTATTGCCATTTGGAAATCTTTTAACAAAGGTCTTTTAATGTTGATTTAAATTCAATTCCCTGTAACCCGTAAAAAAATGAATGTTTATAGCTTTGATTCTTTAGAGAGCATGGGATATGTAAGAGTGGGCAATGATTGGAAGTTACTCTGAGATACTAAAGGTGAGGAAAAGGAAAGACTGTTGAAAATAAAAGTAGAAGGAAAGATTGCCCCTTCTGTTGGGGCAAAAGAAAATTTGAGGAAGGTCCTCAAGAAGAATCCTCTGCTATAGGAAAAGAAAATAAAAAGGGACTATCTAAAAGTATTTTGGAAGCTATCAACTCATTGGCTGTCAAACTGGATGGCCTCAGTTCAGAGCTTCAAAATCTTGGTAATAGACTGACAGTAGTGGAAAAGAAAGAAAAAATAGATGACTCGGTGTCTACACTAACAGTATTTGCTCACGCAAATGCAACAGAAGAGGAACCAGTCATTGAGGAAAAAATTGAACATGAATAGCCTGCAACGGAGGAAGTGCCTGTAGACTGTGCAAAGTAAGGAAAAGTCCCCAATTCAAGAAGCTGTAGCACCATCTGCCTCCTCCAAACCACATGTCTCATCTAGAAAGAGACAAAAGCATGTTGTGGTTAAAAGAAAATCTAGTAGGATTGCTTGTCAACACTCTCAAAAGGGTACAGGATCAAAAATTGAAACAATTCACATTTCCTAAGAAGACTAGTTTGGTAGAATGCTCTTCAGTTGACCTCTAACCCGACTGCCCTCAATTCTCTCGGCTATTGTGAACAATTTACTTTATGCAGTTGAACAATTTACTTTTCTATCTTTACTTATGCATAAGCCTATCTACTTAAATTCTGAATACTTCCTATCTATCTATATTCTTTTTCTTCTGCTTCTTTTATGTTATTACTCTTTTTGATTGATGACAAAGGGGGAGAAAATATGAAACTTACTGGATATGAAATTGGATAGTTACTAGATATGAAACTGACTGGATATAATTTTCTGCTGGGAAATGTTAGGATAGTTACTGGATATGATTAGTTATGATTGGAAAATGTTGGGATTGTTTTCTGCATATGATTCTGCTAATAATTATGAGCATTATAATTGATTATTCTATTGATTGTGAGTGTTACAATTGACTCTGTCGACTAGGCTATGATTATTCTATAGATTTATTTGATTATCTATCTATGTGATGGTATGTTATGCTCCTTGTTCCTAATTGTTAATAATGCATATCTGATTGAGAGTCTGCCTGACAGTCCTCGTGTAGTAAATTTACTTGAAAGAAAATTTTGTGCTTTAATTTGATATTCTTGGATGAACTAATTGATATGAATATTGATCATCTGTGATATCAGTTTGTTGATATCCAAATTGGACACCAGTTTGGTATCCTGAATTTTGTCCAAAAGTATTCTTTTCGTAATTAAGGTATCTTTGAGACTAGATTGATAAGATGTTTTTAAGTTATTGATATGATTCTATGATAATTTCATTGAGAAAAATTTCAGTCAGATGGATTATTTCCTTTATGATCAAAACTCTTTGAGAATATCAGGACAGATCGAATTTTTAAAAAATCCATTATCTCGTGCATTATGTCAGGGGGAGTTTTGAACTCATATTTCCTTAATCCAAAAATCTTGTCCAAAAATGTTTTCTTAAAAAATTCATACTATTTTGGACATACACCTTTTTGACATCCAAAACTCACATTCAAAAAGGTTTCATATTCACTTCACCAATATTTTGGACGTACAAAATTGACTTCAATTTCTCTCTCATTTACAAATATTCATACATGCAAATATTAAGGGGGAGCATCTCATCATATAACTTGCCTGCTATATCTCCTTTATAAAAATCATTGTATCATTATTTCTTTTGGGAATAATCGTTTAATGAAAGAATGGAGGAAATGGAGGTAGGTTGGACTATAGGCTCATTGAGCCATATTTGTGAAGTGCTTATGAGACTAAGATATAATATATATATATATATATATATATATATATATTATATCTTAGTCTCATAAGCACTCTTTGAGTTCTATAATAAGAGGTTGTATTTCAATGAAAAATATTCTTACTTCTCTCGGTCTAACATGTTTATATAGTTATTTATTTCATAATCCCATCAAGTTTTGTCATCACTCAAAAATGGGGAGATTGTTAGCCCTAAGGGCTTTCTCTTATTTTTTGACTTATGACAAATATTGATGTAGACTAACGTGTGTGATCTATATGTGATATGACATGTTTAACCTCAATTCTTCTAGGGTCTAGTTTTGTTCTGAAGGTGTTGTTTGTTGGTTTTCTACTGTTTCATGTTTTATTCACAAATTATTACTACTACTCTTATTACCACCACTCCCTGAACATTTTTTTGTTATAGTAAGTTGGTTGAGTTGGGATTTTTCCTCTATGTTATTAGCTATTCTGGTTATTTTCTTATCCTTTGATTTGATGGTCTAGGTTATGGTATTTTTCATACGTTGTTAGATAGTAGATTGTGTTAGAATAGGGATAGATGATAGTTCAGGAAGGTTTTGCACCAAATAGTGCCCCAAAGAAGGAGATTATTGAGACTTATGTCACTACAACTATAACACGTCTCCTTAACATAGAATCTAATGTGGAAATCTTTTTAGATGATTGCTTATATTGGCACAATTTGATGTGGCTTGAACTTGTATTAAGAAAGGAAATCTGCAGGAGATATTGGCCAATTATTTGCTAAGGATTTTGCTCAAGATCTTGCGAATATTTGTGAGCAATGTTTTGAAGAATCTTGAAGATAAACCAAGCAAGGACTCTAAGATGAATAGGGATTGTGAATAGACAAGGAAATCCCTTGAGTGTTTTAGTAGTTTCCTAAACCAAGTAAAACATAGATCCTTGTTGTGTATAAATAGAGTGATTTATTGTAGAAGAAAGATGCAAGTAAAGAAGAATTCTAAGTGAGCATCTTTCTATGGTGGTTCTGTGAGAAAAAGAGTATGTTTTGCATAATCTTACTCTGGGAAGAGTTTTAATGCAACAACCATACTAGTTGTTGTTTAACTAGTATTCTGTTGCAACAATGATTTAAGCATATTTTGCATCTATTTTTTCATATTTACTTTAGTTGGATTGAATAAAATATCTTTTGCAAACTTACTTCTTTTCTATGTAAAGGTATGAGTCAAACAAATACCTATTGAGTTGCTATCAATCATGTTGGGTTGAGTTCAACAATGGTCTTCTGCAAGTTTGATAAAAGGAACACTATGTTGTGTTCTATTAGATTCGACTGGGAACACTTAGTGATTTAAGATAAGTGTTACTCTTGTAACTTTTGTTTAAGTTTAGTGGATTCTTTTTACTAGTTTGGAGCCCGTAGACATAGGCTTGTTTGTCGAACTACATTATCAATTTGCTATGTTTATTAGACTATTTATATTATCGTCTGTCAAATTAACATAATCTTAACAGAAAGTTTAACAAAATCACAACAAATTGACAAGCTAAACGTAACAGTTTATGTTAGTTTAGGGTATTTATATATCCAAATATCGCTACTATTCGAAATCTAAGTAATAGTAAGGGTATCATTTCCTCAAATCCAATTACATACAATTTGAGAATTCAAATTGATAAGTTATAAGGAGGTCATAATTTCATACATACATTATCATTATATATATATATATATATATATGTGTGTATGTGTGTGTGTGTGTGTGTGTGTGTGTGTGTGTGTGTGTGTGAAATAAAAAGATATCATTTAATTTAAAAAATCAATTAATAAGCATAATACAATTACATGGAATTATGTTTTAATTCTTTTTAATATATTCTAGACACGTAGCTAGGGCTGGGAGTGGAAGTGGGTGTGGGAGTGGGAGTGGGAGCGAAACCCACCCTCAAATTTTTTAAAAACTTTAATTTTATTTTATTAAAATTAAAAAATTTTAAAATATTTATTTAAATTTTACTTTTCGTTCTTATTTTTTTTATAAATTATAATATTATTTTATAATATATCATTTCTTATAATTTGTTTTTTCAATCCTAATTCTTAATCTATTCTTGTTCCATATCATCAAAATCACCATACTAGTTGAATCGCCAACATGCATGTTCCTGATTCCATTTACTCAACTATAAATCGTACTTTCTCATATATTAGTTTTTATACAATGCTCACATTATCACATATCTCTAATAATATCTTACCTCTAATATATTAATAAAAATAGGTTCCACGTTGCCAAATTAACAGCTATGTATAACAAAAAAAATTTAACTGAAGATATTCTAGTCCAAAGTTACAAATGATTGAGGCCTACCTAGCAATCTCCTCTATGACAAAAAACAATTTTAATTCCTAAGCCTTTCTCCACTTAAGAATAGTTCATTTCACACTCGAAATTTTCTATAAAGCATCTTGAAAAAAATGGAAAGAAAGAAAGAAAGAAAAACCATAGTGGGAGAAAAAAAAATTAAAGTGCTAAGTAGTGTATGTTGAAATTGGAGTGGCATATAAATGTGAAAGCTACTGGAGATGATAAATTTTATTATTATTATTTTCATCATCATCATCATCCATGTGATACTACATATCAACTTGTACTGCTCAAGTCCAAGATCTTTTTTTCAATTCCCCCCAACTTCATGCATATTTGAAAAACTAAATATGGTGATGACATGAATCAGTCTTAAGTCTAAATTTTATTTTTTAAAAAAATTTAAATCGAATTAAATAGAAATATAAACCATGATATTCAAATAGAATGATTAAAACATAAGAATACTTAAAGAATCGAACTTGATCAAGCTTTTGACGTCGTTGGCAGGGATGGGGCATTATCAGAAACACTCTAATCTTCTGGATTTAGCCTTTGTTGTATTTGTAACTATTATTAACTTTTGTGTTTAGGTAATTTGTGAATATTTCTAATTTGCGTAATTTTATTTTCTTTATTTTTGTTTATTTTTATTTTTATTTTCGATTTGATCTTTATTTTTCTTTGAGTGTGAGATTAACATCATCATGGACAATTATTCATGGGCACAATGTCAAATGAGCTATAATGATGATATGTTAGCAAGGTTGCAAGCTCGGATTAACGCTTTTAGTGAGACGTCACGTGAAGTTTCAATCAAATCCTTTGTTACCAACACAAAGACGTCCATTAGATAGCATAAAGAAGCATCCCAACGAATGAGCTCTACAAGAAAATAACTAGCTAAGCTGGTTGAGGATGCCATAAAGGCCCATACACTTACACAAGAGAATCCCAAAGGAAAGGAGAGAGGATTTGAGGAACAATTGCCCAATGTGGAAAGGGAGGTATTCGATTCTCCTCTCTGTGTGAATAATTCTAATATTTCTTTGTTACATGATTTCTTAGGTTCCTCTCCATCCTTGGAGGGCAATGGTCCAAATGATGATGAATGGAATTTAACATGTCTCAAGGAGTTGGATTTTTCCATGATGTATCATAATAAGTCCTTGGAGGATGGTAGTAATTCATGCACTTCACCCCACTTTCAGAGAGCTAACTTGAACTTGTAGATGTGATGCAAAGTAAGGATTCATTAATCCCATCTTTAAGAACTCAATTGCTAAGTTTTAAGTTCATTGTGACAAATCTTTTAAAGGGAAAAATGGTGGTTTCAAGTTTGATACATTCTTTAGAAACCATGTGCACTTATATGTTGCCTCAAAAACTTGATACGTGTTTTTTAGTGTAAAAAGTATTACCAACAAATTACACAATTAATCAAGTGTTAATTAAAATTCCAAATACTAAAACCACACATACGACAAGTATACCCATCGTATAGTAAAGGGAATAACAAGTATCAAATCCACAAGAACATAGGCTCCCACCTTACTCTACCCAAATCTTTATTGTTTAGTTAACAAAATAAAAAATATATAAGTAAATAACCTACTAACCTAATATACTAGGGAAAATCGAGTCACACAAGAAAAGTTACAAGAATAATCAAGGAGTAAGAATAAGGAGAAAAGGCATGTAAATAGAAAGAAATCCTTGAATACAAAATACTGAGTCACTAGCAATTCTCTCAATTCATTATTATCTTGGCATCATGAAGGATTAAGGTAAACCCCCTTCGTTTGCAATCCATAGAATCACTATCTTTTAATGAAATTAGTGACCAGATTCTATCTTAACCAATTTATCCAAAAGGTGCATTAAAATCAATCCTCATATAAATCCATATATTCAATGTGGTGTAAAGCATTAAATTAATAAATAAATCTATATTCTAGCAATCATCAATCAATCTTTGATTACTTAGTCTTTACCCTTAATCTCTTTTTCAAGCAAGTTAAGAATAACTAGTATTGAATTAATTAGTCGGCCATTCTCTCCTAACATTGTTTTGCGAGTTAAATAGAATAGAACTAATCAATCCAATAAGATATTATGCTCAAGTAATCAAATACCAAGAATAGCAATAAATTAATTAAAGAACTAAAATACAAAATCATGAATTCAAAAGAATATCCTCTAAAGATAATTAAAACACTAATATCAAATTGTTAATAAATTACAAAGAAGAGAAAAAGGAACCACTCATAGACAAGTAAGCATTTTTCTTCTTCTTCCTTGATACCTTCTTGAGCAGCCTCCTCTTCTTCTCCAAGAATTCTCCTTGATCCACCTAAATCTTGGTGTTTCTCTTGGAGTTTCCTAAAGATATTACATTGAAGAATATGAAAACTCCCTTGTACAATGTTATTCCCTTGTATTTATAAGAGTTCTAATTACCAAAAAGTGCCGACAAGAATCCTTTTTTATGGTTGAAAGAGTTCCCAAAAGAATCAAATTGAAATTGCCAAAATCTATTATGAAGGAAAACTTGCCAACATTGGTCGGAATGGACCTGGCGCCGGGTCCAGTCGACCTACCTGGCACCAGTCCTATCTGGTTCTATTCAAAATTGTTGTTTTTCCAGAACAGACCTGGTGCCTAGTGCCTTAACTGGTCTTGGCACTGGGTCCAATTTGGAATCTTTCACTTTTTGCTCGAAATCCACTTAAATATGCACAAATTTATTAAAGACACTTTTTATAAGCAGAATCTCAAATAGGAAAGAATATGCATAGTTATTACAATAAAAGTATCTCAAAACACCCTCAAATAACTGGGAAAATAATTATGAATTTAGCCCTTATTAAATACTTAAAAACTTTAATTGAAAATAATAATTATTTAATACTACACACTAATTAACCATTATTTACTACACACGCACATCGCTAAATCGTGTAATGCCATTTGACAAAATCTTTTCGCTTAAAACATGAGATTATCAAACAAATGTCAAATGATTCTCCATATTTAACTGCTCTCTCAACAATGTCTTCTTGCCATTTTTTTCCTTTGTGTTTTTTCTCTTTAGTAGTCGAAATGTGTGTATCATCTATTGCTAATTTATTTTGATTCTATTCAATGGTTAGGTAACATGGAAAAGATTTCACTCCTAAAATTCCAAGACATGATTTGTTCGAACCATCGGAAGTAGGATTAAAAAACCCATTTATATAGTTACTAAGTTTTTTGTTGTTTTTTGTTATGTTGGTTTTAAAATTGTTTGTTGGCAAGTAACAAAAACTTTGATAATAAACAGCAAACTATCTAATGATAAAGTATGAGAATCAAAATAGACAATACACGAGAATTTAATGTGGTTTGGTCAACATAACCTATGGTTAAGAACAAAAAAAGATTAATCTTTACTAACCAAAATAACATAGAGGATATACAAAAGTGAGAACTCCCATAATTCTTTCAAATCCAAAAATCTACAAGCTAATAAAAAACCTAACAAGGTAGTCTATATCTTTAACCAAACTCTCTGAAATTACATGTTAGGACTTATGTTGCTAAAACTGCAACAAGATTCTTAACATACTAAGATACAGTGAGCCTATTTAGGAACCAGAATTATTACCACTATTTGATGTGGTGTGGATATGTGTGATTTTAGCAACTAATATCTGCAAAAGAATTTGGAAGAAGAATCTCTCAAAAGATCTTGCAAATATTTAGAATATTTAGTAAAGGATCTTGGAGATAAATCACGAACATATTTGGCTATGTAGAAGACAACTTCAAGAAGGAATGAAATTGCTTTGCACTTAGGAAACCAATGATGATAATGCGTGTTTTGCAGTTTCCTAATTCATTAAAACTACGACATCTTTGTCGCATATATATAGCCGGATTGGATGAAAGAATTGTGTGAGTTCAAAAAGAAAAAATTATTTTTCAGTGAGCCAAGTAAAGTTAAGAGTAAGATTCATGGTTATATATTGAGAAGGCTTGATGCAAACAATTGAAACAATGCTACTATAATTCCTTGTTAAGTGTTTACAACAGAGATTCAAGCCTAATTACTTCAATATTTCTTATTCTTTAGTTGAGACTTGAATCAAACAGATTTCTTAAAAGAGATTTCCTTCTTCGAGAAGAGGTTCCTGCTATCAAATGAAAACCAATCAAGTTACTAAAATATTGATTGAGAGGTGATCAATCCTTCCAAGTTGAGTTCAATAATGGTTTTCTGCAAATTTGATAGACAGAGGGCTGTGTTGTGTACGGTATTCTATCTAGTTAGATTCCACTAGGAACAATTGATGAATTGAGATAAGCGTTGCTATTATAAATTTTGTTAAAATTTAGTAGATATTTTTTACTAGTCATGGACCCATAGACGTAGGCTTGTTGATAGTCAAATCGTGTCACAAATTTATTATATTTTTTATACTTGTTATTTACTATTTGTCAAGCTAACTTTAATAGAAAGTTTAATAAAACTACAGAAAGTTGACAATTCAAACCTAACAAGTGGAATCAGGGTGATTTATCATATTGGAGTTGCTATTAGTATAGCATGTGAGATCTAGGAAGTTGGTTGGAAAAACACCTACATCAGTATACAAAGGAAACTCTATCATGAGACCACCATTACTAAAGTGCACAAATTATGCATATTAGAAGACTAGGATGAGGATCTTTATCCAAAATCAAGATATTGCTACATGGAAAGCTACTGATAATGAATAGAAACCACTGACGAAAACATGTACCAATTTTGGAGTATCTGAAGAGAAACTTATAGGAGAATGGACAAATGAAGAATGTCGATAAGCCAAGGCTAACGATAAAGCATTGAACACAATTTTTTTTGCCATCGGGCAAGGAGAGTTCAAGTTAGTCTCTATTTGTTGTGCTGCTAAAGAAGTATGGGACAAACTATAGATCATATTTGAAGCAACTAGCACTGTTCAAATGTCCAAGAGGTAGTTATTGACCATATAATTTGAAGAGTTAAAGATGGGTGAGCATCACACAGTTGCCATGCTCGAAAGCAAGTTGAGATAAGTAAAATTAACAAATTATCAAGAGAAATAACCAACCTTATCATGCTAGAGATAATCCAAAGTCACCAGGCTTAAAAAATAAGAAGAAGAGATAAATAATGTACATAAATAGAATCCCCAATATTAAGTCAAACCTTAATTAACTAGCTGAGCTAATTAACAACCTAAATTAGGCACCCGAGGATAATCTTATATAAGAATCACTTTCTCTCGAGTTATGAGTCCCCCTACTTTTAACCGAATTAATCAGTATCTCTACCATACTAACCAAATCTAAGGGACATTGAAATTATGTACCCCTCTAATTTGGGAGAAGTAGTCTCCCTATCTCTAGGCAACCTCATAACCCTTTAACCACCTCGGCTCCATCCTCTAACCTCTCTCTCAAGCTAATTAAAGGAAACCCCATGAAGTAAATCAACCAATCGAGTCTCTAAATCCTAACCTTATCTCTTAAATTCATTAGGATAAGAAAACTCAATCAATCAAAATACACAATACAATGGTAGTGATTGAATACCCGAAAAATAGATTGCAATAAATTAAAATAGAAATCAATATCTAACAAAATAAGGGTTCAGCCCTTCAAATACATGATAGATCCATGAAATCCTAACAAAATCAAAATAGAAATACAAAAGGAAAGAGAAAAAAACTCTTAGAAAAGTAACTCCTTTCTTCCTCTTATAGATTACTCTCCTTCTCTCCAATGGAATCTTGGATCTTCTATTGGAATGCTCTCTTGGTGTTTCTATGGTTTTGGGTAGCTTTTTCCTCTCTCCAATTTGTGCTTTAGATGACAAAAAAGAGAGTATTTACATTAAAGCTTGGAAACACTTGAAATATGCTAAACAGTGAAAATTTACATAATGAATCAGTGCCTGCTGTAATGCTTGACCGGTGTAGGATAAAACATTTTTCTTAAAATTCATGAATTCCTGGTTATAACTGACACTTGTTACTTTTCTCTCCCAGAGCTAGTTGTTGTTAGTGCCCTTACTCCCAAGTTGTCTGTTCTGAACCAACATTTGTTAGGAAGATGAATTAGCTCCTATTAACTAAACAAACTGCCACCTTGAATGGATAGGCAAACAAAAGTGGTCAATTAGACTCTCATGCTACCATTGAGAGCTATCATCAAAAAGATCTTAAATAATTGGGAAGAGTCTTTACTACATATAGAATTTGTATACAATTGAACCATACATTATACTACTTTCTATTCTCCATTTGAGATTGTATATGGCTTTTAGTCTCCTTTGGACTTGGTTCTTTTGCCTATAGGCAAAAGTTTGAGCCTTAATAGAAGAAGGTAGAATTGGTAAAGACATTCCATACGAAGGTGAAGCTAACATCGAGAAGATGAATGAAAAGAGAGTAATCAAACAAAACCAAAGGAGGAGAAATGTAACCTTTGAGCTCAGGGATTTGGTGTGGGTGCACTTTTGCAAGGAAAGATTTCCCATGAACAGAAAATCTAACCTAGAACCAAGAGAAGATGTTCCATTCCAAGTCCACAAAAAAAGTTAGTGTCAATGCATTCAAAATTGATGTACCCGATGAGTATAATGTTAGCACTATTTTCAATAGTAGTGATCCATCTCCTTTTGATAGAGAAGATGATTTGTGGAAGAATCAACTTCAAGAAAGAGGAATAGATAGGGATCAAATTTACCAAAAAGATCAAAATTAAAGAGAGGGACCAACGTTGCAAGGACCAATAACAAGATTAAGGACCAAGAAGCTTTAAGGCGACACCCAAAATTTTCATGGGACCATACTTGGAGTTAGAAGAAATCAGGGCATTGATTGAAGGCTTAAAGAAACAAAACATGCTGATTATTCAAGAAAGAAATCAAAAGGGAATCGAGAAGGTTAAACAATATATAGAGAGCTTGAAGAACAATACCAGTAGCTGAACAGTGCTCAACTGGCACTGGCCCTAGTGCCCAAGCTAGGCTAGCCCAACTCTACTAAAAGAATTGGTCCAACAAAAATGTTAAGCCAGCACCGGCCCTAGTACCAAAGCTAGCGCTAGCCCTATTTGGGGAATAGTTCCCTATTTTGCGGATTTAGTGATCTTCTCTGGCTTTTCTTTATATTTCATGAATATAATAAACTCTTGAAGCCCAAAACTTTTCTTAAGATTTCCCTTAACTAATGCTAGGGCTTAGCTAGAATAAATACCCCTTTTGTGACAGGACAACTCACTTTATCTTGTATATTCAAATTCATGAACAAAGTCTTGAGAGGTTCATTCTCATTAATCCTCCTTGTCCAAGACCATACTAAGGGATTAATCCACCTGAGTTTGAGTCTCTAAACACTTTGAAAATTTAATATTGCCTCTAATTTTAGGTCTTAGTCTTCTTGTTATTCTAAAGTTCTTGCTAGGTGTAGGTTGGGTGCCTACAACTTCTAACTCTTTGTTTTTGGTTCTTTACTAACTAGTGGTGATTGGTTGTTGCTGTGGAAGACTTAAGCTTCTAAATCAAGGGTTCTAGTAGCTTAGTTTTCCTAGGTTTTTGGTTGAGGGTAAAGTTCAACTTGGGTGTTCCATTTTATTTTTATAGTGCTCTGTTTTGGGTCCTTCATTGTTGTTCCAGTTTGCTTCAATTAAGCCACAAACTTTGTACCAAAAATCCACCCACACACATCTATGACATACTTTAGGGAAGCAATGAGTATTGATCCTCAAGGAACAACCACTCTTAATCACTTTTCATCCATTGTTTAGCCTAATTAACTAAAGTGATCAACTAAATTGAAGTAAAATATATACAAGAATATGGATAGATGAACATGTGAGGTTGCATCATTTTCCCAAGGAGGGCCATTAATTTTAATCGAAGAGTAATTAGTGAAATTAATTTTGTAATTATTTATCATTTATTTTAATTTTTTCCTTTGAATAAACGGGGAATATTTTTTTAATCATCACTCAAGCTGTGAAATGAAATCTGAGATGGATTGTTTCACCTACTTGAATAATAGTCAGAACTAAAATTAATTAAAAAAAATAGTTAAAGATAAATAACATTATGATTGAAATAGAACTAAATAAATACTGGTAAACAAATTTGGAAAATTACATTTGTTAAAATAATTACCTGATCTTTTTATATTGTCACATTGAAAACACTGATATTAAAAAAAAATTTAATGCATATGAGACATAATTTATGTAAATATTTTATAGAGATTATACTAGATTTTGTGGAAAAATACATACGATTGCCATCAAATTTAGTCATAATACTTCTTTTAGCAATTTAAACATATCTAATGATTGGATCGTTAATTTGATAAATTGATGTTTCTAAAGGCATTAGGTTTTGGACTTTTATATAAAGATTATATTAGATTATATGACAAAAATATCCAATTACCTTCAAACTTAGTCATTATACTTTTTTTTTTTTTTTTGCAATTGCAATAGATCTAACAGTTGGATTGTTAAATTGATATGCTTATATTTCAAAATTTTGTATTTATCCCTAAATTTTTAAATATTTATAATATGCCCCCAAATTTTTTTTAATATTTAGCATATGACCCCAAAAAATTTACAAATTGATACTCAAATTTTTGAATATATACAATACAACCTTAAAAAATTTTATGAATTGATCCACAAATTTTAAATGTTTATAATATGACTTTGCAAAATTTTGTAAATTAGTCCCTAATATATATATATATATATATATATATATATATATATATGTTTGTGTGTGCGTGTGTGTGTGTGTGTATTTATGTGTGCATTCGTACATTCATTTATGTTTGTATATTCATGAATTCATATATATTTGAATACACACACACACATGTCTGTGCGTGTATTGGAATATATGCCCTCTAGACTAGATTATTTGATGTAATTATTGAATTTATTAACAAAAAAAATTATTCTCAAAATTTTTTTGTGAATTTACATTTTATTTGTGCACAATTTTTTGTTTGGAAATGATCTATTGTGTTTAAGTAAGTGATCCATGTAAATGGTAATCTTCCATAGTAAGGTATAGATCATGGGTTACTTAACACATAAATATTTGTTCTTAGCCGATTGATGAGAATGGGAATCTCATCATGTATAGGTTATTATGTTATGAATTACAAATAGGGAATGGCTTACCTTTAGCCAGTGAATAGTCCACTCACTTCATAGTATAAGCGTATTTCGAATACGTAGAACAGGAGCTATAATAGTAATTTCTAAAAGTACTATTTAAAAAAATGCACACTATTACTGCAACAGCGTGGACTAATACTCTACCGCTAGAGTATGAGTTGGTAGTCTGACGAAGCTAGAAGCATATACTTTGATATACTGTAGTTGAGGTTCTTTCATAGAACTAATGTACTTATATGTTGGGTATATATAACTAGTTAGTTAGGAAAGACTTATCTAAGGCCCTGGGGAACATGACTTTAGGGTAACTCCCTTGAAAAGTGAAAACATTCCAGGAGTCGTGGATCATTGGACTAGAGGTCTAAGGGAGGTAGATGTCTATTAGAGAGGTGTTAGTACACTCTTCCTCTCTAAATGCACGGCGATGCGTAGAGGGGTATTTTAGTTATTACACTTATAGGTCGAAGACTTTACTAACGAAACATTGTCCTTGGGGTCAATATTTCCTTATGGTGATATTAGAAAATATTTAAAATACAAAATATAGCTATTTATATAGCAGGAGTATTTTGGTCATTTTAGTAGCCAATGCGATGTGTCTTTTGGTCCCCGGAATGGTCCTTAAGTCATGAAGGACTCGGGTTAAGGAATTGGTCTTGATAATTATGATTTTTTATTCTATTAGTCTAATTTATTATTAAACTAGAATAAAATAAAATGTCTGTGAGAGAGTACTTATTTTATCTAGTTTAATTGGTTAATTAGTTATTCAGAACCCAAGACCCAGATTAAATAATTAAAAAATTAATCTGGAACTAGATAAAAGGTATGAAATTTTATTTGGTCTATTTGGGCTTGTTATTATTTATTGGGCTGTTTAATAAAGCTCAAAAAATAAATAATTGAGATTTATTATTTATGGGTATTCAAGCCTAAGAATAAATAATTTATTTTTCTCAATGAATAAGACCAAGGTAAAATAAAATTTATAAAAAATAATTAAAATTAAATTAATTAATTATTAATTTAATTAATTAAATAAAAAAATAACACGGGATGGAACCCGTGTTGTTTCGCGTGTAAGATAACAGGAAGCATGGAAGCTTTCTGTTTTGCATCCATAATGTCTTCTCTCTCGAACATCTAATTTGATCAATTGAAATGGGTCTTCATGGATGGGATGAAGTTAGAGTTTTCAATTGCAATCACAGAGCATCATAGAAAGCCAATTCTGTGGGAGGCTTCGTCTATGAAGAATTCACAGAAAACCAAACTCATACCAAGCCTTCAAAGTTGATCCAAACCCAAACTTCAAACCTTCACTGGTTGTGCTACGGGCACCATTTTGGAAGATCGAAAGCTTCAGGTGGATGAGACGTAGTAGATGTTTGTAAGGACGTGAGCCACTAGCTACAAATATCCTTATATAGACATCTACATCAGTGCGAAGAGCGCCACTTAATCACAAAATTAAAATTTTTGTTTTCCTAACATGCTTTCTTTTTTATGATTTTTTCCATTTTAAGCCTTCAATTGGTATCAGAGTTTTGGTTTGGCAAATGTTAGGCTTAACTAAAATAAGAAAATATTTGTTTGGTTGAAATTTGTGATCCTTCGTGTTTACTGGTATGGGTACTTTCACTGTAAGTTTCATGAGTGAAAGCATAGGAACAATGTATTTTGATTGCTTTTAAAAATATCGTTAAGCCTAGTTTTTTTTTAAGGGCATAGGTAGTTGTTTGGATGATTTTTGAGTAAAAATGGAAGAAAAATCAAAAAAATATGCACGCAGAGATGCATTCTGGAGAACAAGCACTGTTGAAACCGCAGAAGTCGAGCCGCCAGATCCGTGAGAGGAGCCCCAGTTGCCAAGCCTATGAATGATACAGCTTAACGAGGAGAGCCACCTCGCAGAAGAATGGCTTCCGCGAGGAAGCAAATTGATCAGCCGTGGTCATCAGTTTTGATCGCGACTGGGGCGGGCGCGGGCAGGGCGGGCCAAGTCTACCCTCCCAGATCCGGCCCATGGGTTCACCCATGGGCCATGATCCAGTGTGGTAGATGCATGGACCCAACCGAAATTATAAAAAAAATAATAATAATTTCTGGTCCCATACAAAGCGAAGTTATTTTTATTGTAATAGTTAATATTCTTTGAATATTTTGCATAAAAAATAATAGTAAAGGAAATTTTAGGATTAAACAAGACCATTAATTAATTAATGTGTTTAATTCTATTATTTGGACACTTAAGTTAAAAGAACAAAAAATCATGAAAACATTTACAGTTTTCTAGCATGTTTATTTCTTTTTGTACCTTATGTGCTCGTTTTCTCAAAGACTAAAGTCTTTGGGAATTTTTTACAGGGAAAAACATTTTTTCTTAAATCAAATGGTTAATTTTAATTCGGAGAAAAATTAATTCTTGGATAAGGATTTTATCCTTGACATAGAAAATATATTGAATTTAGATATTTTTGTGAATTAAAATAGAAAACCATTTTGATTGAACTTGAACAAGAGAAATTGTTTTTGTCAAAATTTTTAGATCAAACTCTCTCAAAATTTTTATTGAAAATTTTTTGAAATTATTAAGTTTATTAACTTAAATAAAATTAATCCATGAAAAATTTTCTCAAAGGGTATAAACCTTGACATAGAATTTTTTATGGGTTTAGATATTTTATTTTGAGTTAAAAGAAAACTTAACTGAAATTTTCAAAATATATTTTCTAAGAAAAATCCTTATTTTAAAATACTAAGTGGGAGAGGGGTTCCAACAGCCCCACGGCTTCCACATGATCCTCATTAGAGATCGTGGGGCCCCTCGCATCACCCTGGGAGTGAACCCATATAGGATGGGGATACCACAAGGATCTAGAAAAAATGGATGGATGTAATTAATAACCTGGAACATGTGCTATGATCGGCCAGCCCACATTGGAGGTTATAGTGTGGGTTATGTCCATAGGAAATAAGAAGAAACGGTCATCCCATGGTGGAGTTGTCTTCTAGATCATTACCTGGAAGGGAAATTAATTTGTGGTGGTTAATACACTTAATTTAGAAAACTGTAAATCTTCCCAAGAAGTTATATCAGTTTTTGTAAGAGCCAAATTAATCATATTAAAGATAATAGTGATAGGTTTAACTATTATCGGATTTAATAAGAGGATAAAGTCACAAATTATTTTATTTTTTCACAAACTGAATTTTCTTTTATTTTCGATATTTCAGAAATGGTTGGTGGAGGTTCTTTTAGTCCTTTGGCCTTTATTCTCCATGAGAATAAGCTAACGGGACCAAACTATATGGATTGGAAAAGGAACTTGGACATAATACTCATTGTTGAGGAGTATAAGTATGTCCTCTTTGAAATCTGCCATGTTATTGGAGAGGGTTCCACCATGAAGGACCGTGAGACCGAAAAAGAATAGAAAAAGGCCAACGAAATGGCACGATGCTACATGTTGGCCTCTATGTCGAATGTGCTTAAGTCAAAACATGATCACATGGCCATTGCATACGATATTAGCCAAATATTAGCCATGATGTTCACCGATAAGAGTTGGCCCGCAATGTAGGAATCTCTTAGGACGATCATAAATACTAAGATAGCTGAGGGAGCATCAGTCAGGAAGCATATGCTCAAAATGATTGCTGCTTACGAGGAAGCGGAAGTCTTAGGGTTGTTATTGACCCCGAGAGCTAAGTGGACATGGTTCTCAAATCTCTGTCGGGCTCTTTTACTCAGTTCAAGTTAAACTACAACATGAACAAATTAAACATGACTTTAACTGAGTTGATGAAAAAGCTCCAAGTGGCGGAGAAGGTCATGAAGCCACAGTCCAAGGCTATGATTGCAAGGACTTTTTCTTCTAGAACTGGTCCCATGCCCAAGAAGTTTAAGAAAAAGAAGGGAAATGCACAGGCTATCAGCCTAACAAACCCAAAGGTAAATGCTTCAAATGCGGGTAGAAAGCGACACTGGAAAAATGAGTGTCCAGAATTTCAGGGCAAGAAAAATCCTATAGGTATTGTTCTCTCTCTAGAGTCTATTTCAATGGTTAGATCAACTTCTACTTAGATTGTTGATTATGGTACCACTGATCATATGTGTAACTCCTTACAGGAGTTTAGCAAGATAAGAAGGCTCCAGAAAGGCGAGCATGGACTACGAGTAGGAAATGGAACACGAGTATGGGCCCTTGCAGTGGGAGAGCTGGATTTTATTTTTTATTGTAATAAAGTAGTTGTATTAAAGGATATTTTGTATGTACTCGATTTTAGATAGAATTTGATTTCAGTTGCAAAACTAATAAATCATGAATATTCTGTTTCTTTCTATTCTGGTATTACTATCAGTAGAAATAGAGAAGTTTTATGTACAGGGCGCATATATGGAAATTTATTCTTTTTAAATCCTGCAAACAAACAAATAAATAATGCTTAATCTAAACTTTTAAATAAGAAGAGAAAGACCAATATCAATGAATCATATCTTTGGCATATAAAGTTGGGCCATATTAACTCAGCTACGATTCAGAGGTTAATCAATGATGGGCCCTTAGGCGCATTAAGATTGGAAAGTTAGCCTCAGTGTGAATCTTGCCATATGGGCAAAATGACCAAAAGGTCGTTTACCCAAAAGGCTGATAAAGTCAGGAGATATTGGGTCTTGTTCATATTGATGTGTGTGGTCCTTTGTCTACTCAAGCTAGAGAGGGCTTTGAGTACTTCATCACTTTCACGGATGATTGTACAAGGTTTGGTTATGTTTACCTGATGAGGCGCAAGTCTGACTCTTTTGACAAGTTCGAAAAGTTTAAGGCTAAAGTGGAGCGTTGGACAGATAAACTGATCAAAACCTTACGATCAGATTGTGGTGGAGAATACCTCCTTGGTGAGTTTAAGGATTACATGGTACATCATGGAATAGTATTCTAGCTCTCTGCACGGGTATACCCCAGCAGAATGGAGTAGTTGAGAGAAGGAACGGGACATTAATGGAAATGATTCGAAGCATGATGTCTTATGCTACTCTTCTAGTCTCTTTTTGGGGATATGCCTTGAAAATAGCGGCATACATTCTGAATTTGGTACCTTTCAAGTCAATACCTAGGACACCCTATGAGATGTGGACTGGGCGTAAGCCAAGTCTAAATCATCTCAGGATTTAGGGCTGTCTAGCTTATGTACTGATCAAGAGAGAGAATTTAGAACCAAGATTAGAATTATACTACTTTATTGGTATCCAAAAGGGACAAAAGGAGGTTTCTTTTATCATCCTAAGGAGCAAAAACTAATGGTAAGTACTAATGGTAGAT
Organism: Voacanga thouarsii; assembly: GCA_026120185.1. Lineage (NCBI taxonomy): Eukaryota > Viridiplantae > Streptophyta > Magnoliopsida > Gentianales > Apocynaceae > Voacanga > Voacanga thouarsii. Next base: position 1,154,910 of record JANUWF010001027.1, read on the forward strand.
TATTGGAGGATGATCAAAGTATTTCCACTAAAGGTTCAATAAAGTTAGAACTCGAGGAGAAGTTATCTTTGGAATCAACTTCTTCAGACCCCATTATAGAATAAGAAGAGGCACAACCTCAAGAACCTGGTCAAACGGAGCTTCGTCGTAGTGGGAGGATATCTAGAGTTCCAGAAAGATGAACATGAGAGGCTTTCGAGTTGGTCTTTGACCCTCAGGAACAAGATCCTACTAGATACAAAAAGTTATTACTGATGCCGATGCAGATCTATGGCATGAAGCAATAAAAGCCGGATTGAGTCTATGTACTTCAACCAAGTTTGGGACCATGTAGCTTTACTTGAAGGGATAAAACCCATTGGGTGTAAGTCACTATACAAGAGGAAAAGGGGAGCCAATGGGAAGGTAGAAACCTTCAAAGCTAGGCTTGTGGAGAAAGGGTATACTCAGAAAGAATGAATCGATTATGATGAAACATTTTCCCCAGTAGCCATGCATAAGTCTATTCGTATCCTCCTTGCCATTGCATGTCATTACGACTATGACATATGGCAAATGGATGTCAAGATGGCATTTCTTAATGACCATCTTAACGAAGACATCTATATGTCCCAACCGGAAGGTTTTATTGCTAAAGGCTAGGAACAAATGGTCTACAAGCTTAAAAAGTCCATTTATGGACTTAAGCAGGCATCTAGAATATGGAACATTCATTTTGACGAGTCTGTAAAGTCTTACGGTTTCATTCAAAATGAGGATGAACCATCAGTGTACAGGAAACTGGAAGGCATAAATGTGGTTTTTCTTATCCTATATGTGGATGACATTCTACTTATTGGGAATGATGTAGGGACATTATCATCTACTAAGGTTTGGCTATCTAGTCAATTTAGTATAAAAGACTTGGGAGAAGCTAGTTACATTCTCGAGATTAAGCTTTTTAGAAAAAGAAAGCAGAGAATGTTAGGATTATCCTAAGTGACGTATATTAACAAGATGTTGGCCAAGTTTAGCATAGACTTATGTAAGGGAGCTATAATCTCTTATAGACATGAGTTGTCTTTTTGTTCTAATAACTGTCCTAAGTCTCAAGAAGAAAAAGACAAGATAAGTAGGGTTTCCTACGCTTCGCCTGTGGGAAGTCTCATGTACACCATGCTATGCATTAGGCCAGATATCTGATTTGTTGTAAGCTTAGTTAGCAGATATCAGTCAAACCCTGGAGAGGTTCATTAGCAAGCTGTAAAGTATATTTTTAAGTACCTCAATGGTATGAAAGATTATATGCTGGATTATAGGGCTGACGACTTGATTCTTACTGGATACATAGACTTAAATTTCCAGGCGAATAAGGATGAGAGAAAATTCACTAGTGGATAGTCTTCACCTTGTCTAGAAGAGCTATTTTATGGAGAAGTATTAAGCAATCTTGTATTGCTGACTCAACCATGGAAGCTGAGTATGTGGTAGCTTTGGAAATGCCCAAGGAAGCAGTCTGGCTCCGGAAGTTCCTTTCAGAACATGGAGTTGTGCCACACATGGATAGACTAATTCTGGTACCACCTAATCCAGGATTTCATTCAAAGACGGGAAATCATGGTGAAACAGATAGCCTAGGAGAACAACCTTGTAGACCTCTTCACCAAGTCTTTGGCTGAGAGAGTCATCAAGAGATACTTAGATGCCATAGAGGTGGGCTAAAGGCCTTAAGGGGAAAACACAGAGTACATAGCGGAAGCAAAAACTAAAAAACTGGAAAAACTGAAGAATAGGGGAACCAAATAGAGTCAGTGCTGACTCTAGCAGCCCTAGCCGGTGCCAGTTGCACTCTGTAATGATTCCAAGGTAAAAAAAATTTTACCTCTTTTCCTTGTTCTAAGAATTTGCTGGACTGGAATGTGTGCAACCGGGGTAGGTGTGCTGGTGGAAGCCCCTGCGCGATTCCTACAAGCCTTCTACTCCGTCTTTGCATGTAGGTGAACGCTAAAACTCTCGATCTTCCAGTATATGGCCTGCCTAATTCCGTTTGGTGAACAACTACAGGACTAAGGAATATTTTCTAGAGAGAGAGAGAGAGAGACGTGTGTTTCTTTTTCCTCATAGAAGAGTCTGTCAAAAAAAAAAAAAAAACAACGATGATGATTTTCAATCCTCCTATTTAACCTAAATAAAACCCTAGGTTAAACTGGAATAGACTATTGGACTCTTAGTTTAACCTTTTGGACTAAATTAATTATTCTAATTAGAACAAACATAATAGCCCAACAAATAATTAATTTTTCCAGCCAAAATAAATTAGTCCAATTAACAAGCCTATATTAGTTTAGTCCTAGGTTAATCCTTAATTATTCAAACTAGGTCAAAACCCTGAATAATAATTAACCCACCAAACTAATTTAATTAATTCTCTCTCTCCATGGACCTTTATTTTATTCTAACCCAATAATTAAATCAAGCTACTTAAATAAAATAAATTCAATTTAATTTAAGATCAATTCCTTAGCCCATATTTAATTAGGATTCACGGTCTATACTGGGGACCAAAAGACACACCGCCTTCGCTACTAAAATGACCAAAATACCATTGCCAAATAAATAGCTGTATTTTGTATTATAAATATTTTCTAATATCACCATAAAAAAATATTGACCCCAAAGACAATGCCACGTTAGCAAAGTCTCCGACCTACAGGTGTAATGACTGAAATACCTCTTTATACATCGTTGTACATTTAGAGAGGAATAAGTGTACTAACACCTCTTTAAATGACATCTACTATCCTTAGGCTCCTAGTCCAATGATCCACGACTTCCTGGATTATTTCCGCTTTTCAATGGAGCTATCCTAAAGCAAACATCCAAATCATGTTTCCCAGGGCCCAAAATATTTTATATCATTCAGACAACCACAAGGGGCGACATAGTATAGAAACTATCTTTTATAAGTCTGTCTTAACTAACTAGTCACACATACTCAACATGCAAATATATTGGCCCTACGATAGAATCTTAACTATAGCATATCAAAGTACATGCTTCCAACTTCGTTAGACCATCAACTTATACTCAAGTCGTAGAGTACTAGTCCACGCTATAGCGGTAGTAGTCTAGGTTTCTACCATATAGTACTTTTAGAAACTACTACTACAAGTCCTGTTTTACGTATTCGAAATACGCTTATGTCATAAAGTGAGTGGATTATTCACTGGCTAAAGGTAAGCCATTCCCTATTTGGAATTTACAACATAATAACCTAGACATGATGAGATTCACATTCTCATCAATAGTTAAGAACGAATGTTTATGTGTTAAGTAACCCATGATCCATACCTTACTGTGAAAAACCTCTATTCACATAGACCACTTACTTAAGCACAATAAGTCTTTTCCAACGTAATTGTGCACAAATAAAATATAAATTCACAAATAATTTTCGAAAATAAATTCTTTTATTAAAACATTTAATTTTTACATCAGAAACCTAGTCTAAGAGGGCATATTTTTCAACAATCTCCCACTTGCACTCTAAGACTATGTAAGTCCGTAGGTGCCCACCTCTATGGCATCTAAGTATCTTTTGATTACTCTCTCAGCCAAAGACTTGGTGAATAGATCAGCTAGATTGTTTTCAGAGGCAATCTGTTCCCTTACGACTTCCCGTCTCTGGGTGAAATTCCGGATTAGGTGGTACTTCCTCTTGATGTGCTTCCCCCTTTTGTAGTTCCTGGGTTCTTTAGATTGTGATACTGCTCCAGTGTTGTCACAATAATCACAATCGGCTTGTCCATGCGTGGCACGACTCCAAGTTCTGAATGGAACTTCCGGAGCCAGACTACTTCCTTGGATGCTTCCGAAGCTGCCACATACTCAGCTTCCACGGTTAAGTCAGCAATGCAAGATTACTTGATACTTCTCCATGAAATAGCTTTACCAGACAAGGTGAAAGCATATCCACTAGTGGATTTTCTCTCATCCTTATCCGTCTGGAAGTCTGAATCTGTGTATCTTGTAGGAACCAAGTCATCAGCCCTGTAAACTAGCATATAATCTCCTGTTCCCTTGAGGTACTTGAGAATATGCTTTACAACTTGCCAATGAACCTCTCTAGGGTTTGACTGATATCTACTAACTAAACCTATAGCAAAGCAGATATTTGGCCTAATACACAGCATAGCGTACATGAGACTTCCTACAGTTGAAACGTAGGGAATTCTACTCATTCTGTCCTTTTCTTCTTGAGACTTAGGACAGTCCCTTGAAGAAAATGACAACCCATATCTACAAGGAATTAGAGCTCCTTTGCGTGAGTCCATGTTATACCTGGCCAACATCTTGTCAATGTATACCACTTGGGATAATCCTAACATTCTCTGCTTCCTATTTCTAAGAAGTTTAATCCCGAGAATGTAGCTGGCTTCTCGAAATCCTTCATACTAAATTAACTAGACAACCAAACCTTTGTAGATGACAATGACCCTACATCATTTCCAATGAATAGAATATCATCCACATACAAGACCAAAAAAACCACATTGATACCTTCAAGTTTCCTGTACATGCATGGTTTATCCTCGTTTTGAATAAATCTATAAGACTTTACAGTCTTATCAAAATGAATGTTCCATGCTCTCGATGCCTGTTTAAGTCCATAAATAGACTTCTTAAGCTTGCAAACCATATATTCTTGGCCTTCAGCAATAAAGCCTTCCAGTTGGGACATATAGATGTCTTCGCTAAAATGGTCATTTAAAAATGTTATCTTAACATCCATTTGTCATATCTCGTATTCATAATGACATACGATGGCAAGGAGGATATGGATGGACTTAAGTATGGCTAACGGGGAAAAGGTCTCCTCATAATCGATTCTCTCTTTCTGAGTATACCCTTTCACCACAAGCCTAGATTTAAAGATTTCCACCTTTCTATTTACTCCCCTCTTTCTCTTGTATACCTACTTACACCCAATGGGTTTTATCTCTTCAGGTAAAGCTACAAGATCCCAAACCTGATTGAGGTACATAGATTCAATCTCGACTTTCATTGCTTCATGTCATAGATTTGCATCGGCATCAGCAATAGCCTCCTCGTATTTAGTAGGGTCTTGTTCCTGATGGTTGGAGACTAGCTCGAAAACTTCTCCAGTCCATCTCTCTGGAACCCTAAACACTCTCCCACTACGACGAGACTCCAATTGTACAGGCTCTTGAGGCTATACCTCTTCTCGTTCCACAATCGAGTCAGAAGAAGTTGATTCTAAAGATAACTTCTCTTCCAGTTCCAACCTAATTGAACCTTTCATGGAAGTACTCTGATCATCCTCTAAGTATCTAGCATTAGTACTAACCAATACTTTCTACTCCTTAGGATAATAAAAGTAACCACCCTTTGTCCCTTTTGGATACCCAACAAAATAGCATAATTCTGATCTTGCTTCCAACTTGTCTCCCTTGACCAGTACATAAGCTGGACAACCCCATATCCTGAGATGATTCAGACTTGGTTTACACCCAGTCCACATCTCATAAGGAGTCCTAGGTGCTGACTTAGAAGGCACCAAGTTCAGAATGTATGCTGTTATTTCCAGGGCATATCCCCAAAAAGATACTGGAAGAGTAGCATGAGACATCATACTTCGGACCATTTCCATCAATGTACTGTTCCTTCTCTTAACTTCTCCGTTCTGCTGGGGTGTCCCCGGCGTAAAGAGTTGGGATACTATCCCATGATGTACCATGTAGTCCTTGAATTCACCCAGGAGGTACTCTCCACCGCGATCTGATCGTAAGGTTTTGATCAATTTACCTGTTCGACACTCCACTTCAGCCTTAAACTTTTTGAACTTGTCAAAAGAGTCAGATTTGCGTCTCATCAGGTAAATAAAACCAAAATTTGTACAATCATCTGTGAAAGTGATAAAGTACTCAAAACCCCCTCTAGCTGGTGTAGACAAGAGACCACACACATTAGTGTGAATAAGACTCAATACCTCATTGGCTCTATCCGCCCTTAGGGGTAAATGACCTTTTGGTCATCTTTCCCATCAGGCAGGACGCACACTGAGGCTAATTTTTCAATCTCAATGAGCCCAAAGACCCATCATGGATTAACCTCTGAATCCTGATTGAGTTTATATGACCTAACCTTAGATGCCAAAGATAAGAGTCATTGATATTGGTCTTTCCCTTCCTTGTTAAAGGTTCAGATTGAGCGCTATTTAATTAATTGTTAAAAGGGTTTAAGAAAAATAAATTTCCATACATGTGCCCAGTACATAAAATTTCTCCATCTTTACTGATAGAAATACCATAATAGAAAGATACAAAATATCCTTGATTTATTAGTTTCGCAACCGAAATCAAATTCTCTCGAAATTCAGGTACATATCAAATTTCTTTCAAAACCACTATTCTATTACAATAAAAAATAAAATCCAGCTCTCCCACTGCAGGGGCCCAAACTTATGCTCCATTTCCTACACGTAGTCCATGTTCGCCCTTCTGGAGTCTTCTAATCTTTCTAAACCCCTGCAAGGAGTTACAGATGTGATCAGTGGCTTCTGAATCAACAATCTAAGTGGAAGTTGATCCAACCATTAATATAGACTCTAGATAGAAAACATTACTTGTGGGGTTCTTCTTAGCTTGAAGATGTGGTACTCCTTTTTCCAGTGTCCCTTCAGTTCATATTTAAAGCACTTGCCCTTGGGTTTGTTTTTGGGCTGGGCCGCTGTGTTTCTCTTCTTCTTCTTGAATTTCCTGGGCTTCGGCCCAGTTCTAGAAGATGAAGCCTTAGCAATCATAGCCTTAGATTATGGCTTCATGGCCTTTTCTACTATCTGGAGCTTCTTCATTAACTCAGTTAAACTCATGTTTAACTTGTTCATATTGTAATTCAACTTGAACTGAGTAAAGGAACTCAGTAGAGATTCGAGAACTATGTCCACTTGGCTCTCGGAGCCAATGACAGCCTCTAAGATTTCTGCCTCCTCGAAAGCAGCAATCATCTTGAGCATATGCTCTCTGACTGATGCTCCCTCAGCCATCTTAGTGTTAATGATAGTTCGAAGAGCCTCTTGCCTTGCGGGCTGGCTCTTATCCGTGAACATCGTGGCTAATAATTAAGTTATGTCATACGAGTGGTCAAGTGCTCATGTTTGGACTGAAGCACATTAGACATAGAGGCCAATATGTAACAGTGAGCCATCTCGTCGGCCTTCTTCCATGCCTTCTCAGCCCACACTCCTCAGTGGTGGAACCCTCCCCGATAACAGGGCAAGTTTCGTAAAAGATATACTTATACTCTTTCGCTGTGAGTATTATGTCCAGGTTCTTCTTCCAGTCCATATAGTTTGGTCTCGTTATCTTATTCTCTCTGAGAATAACGGCCAATGGACTAAAAGAACCTCCCACCATTTCTGAAAAATGGAAAATAAAAGAAAAGAATTTAGTTTGTGAAAACAAAATAAATTTGTGCACTTTATCCTTATTATCAAAACTGATAATAACTAATTTAGCTCTTAGGAAAACTGACATAGTTTTTTGGGAAGATTAACAGTTCCTAAGCTAAGTGTGTTAACCACCACAAATTAATTTCCCTTCTAAGTAATAATCTAGAAGATAACTCCATCGAGAGGATGGCCATTTCCTCTCATTTCCTATAGACATACCTCGCACTATGACCTCCAACGAGGGGCTGGCCGATCATAGTACGTGCCTTGGGTTATTAATTACATCCCTCCATTAGATTTACATCCTTGTGATATCCCCATCCTATACGGGTTCACTCCTAGGGTGACGCGAGGGGACCCACGATCTCTAATGAGGATCGTGACAGAAGCCATAGGACCGTTGGAACCCCTCTCCCACTTAGTCTTTTAAAATAAGGGTTTTCTAAAAACTATCTTTTTGAAAATTTCTATCACGTTTTTCCCTTTAACTCAAAAATAAAATGTCTAAATCCATTAAAATCTCTATGTCAAGGTATATATCCTTTGAGATATTTTTCCATGGACTAATTTTATTCAAGTTAAAAAACTTAATGATTTCAAAAAAATTTCAATTAAAACTTTTTAGAGACTTTGGTCTCAAGTTTATTTGACAAATAATTTTTCTTTGTGCTAAAATAAAACAAAATGGTTTTCTATTTTAACTTACAAAAATATCTATATCCAATATATTTTCTATGTCAAAGATTAAATCCTTTGAGAAAACATCTAAGGATTAATTTTTGTTCAAGTTAAAATAACCATTTAATTTGTAGAAAAGTGTTTTCCCTGTCAAAAATATTCCTAAAGACTTTGGTCTTTGAGAGACCATGCACATAGGTACTTAAAAAAAAATAGCATGCTAGAAAACAATAGACGTTTTCATGCTTTTCTATTTTTTAAACCTAAATGCCCAGATAATATAATTAAACACATTAATTAATTAATTAATGATCTTGTTTAATCCTAAAATTCCTTACTAATATTTTCATGCAAAAATATTCCTTGAATATTAACTATTGCAAGATATTAACTTCATCTGGTATAGTCCCCAAAACCAAAAGAAATTTCAAGAAAAATTACAAGGAAAAAATTAAAAAAAATTTCTCTTTGGTCCACTGCACCTGCCACACTGGATCAGGAACCCATCTACACTGTGGTCCACTGCACCCGCCACATAGAACCAGGACCCTTGGGTGACCCGCGGCCTAGCTGGTGCCGGTTCCGGTCTGGACGAGTTTTCTGTAGTTTTTTTTCTGCGATTTTATTCTACGAATTTCCTCTAATTTTTTGTGCAACTTCTGGTACCATTAGCTCTTCGATTTCAATCTCCATACAATGAAATCAACCAAAACCAACAATCACCTATACCTTTTAATATCAGGCTTACACGATTTGCTAAGAAAAACTATAAATTACAAATATCCTATACCTCCATCAAAGAGGTTTAACAAGAGAATCTATCTATACCAAAACAGCGAAGGATCACGGTTTAATCACACATATGTGTCCAGTTTTATTCAACTAGATGCATGCTCCCTATATTTTCACAAAAACTTCTTACTCTGATACCAATTGAAGGCCTTGAAAGAGGAAAACATAGAGCACGCAGCAAAAGCGAAAACTAAAAAACTAGAAAAACTGAAGAACATGAGAACTGAATAGAGCCGGCGCGGGCTCCGGTAGCCCTAGCCAGCGCCGGTTGCACTTTGTACTAATTCTGAAGTAAAAAAAAAATTATCTCTTTTCCTCGTTCTATGAATTGGCTAAACCAAAATGTGTGCAACCGGGGTAGGTGTGCTGGTGGAAGCCTCCGGTGCGATTCCTGCAAACCTCCTACTCCATCTTTACATGTAGGTGAACATCAAAACTCTCGATCTTCCAGTATATGGCCTGCCTAATTCCATTTGGTGAACAACTACAGAACTAAGGAATATTTTCTGGAGAGAGAGAGAGGGGGGGAGGGGGGGAGAGACGTGTGTTTGTTTTTCCACATAGAAGAGTCTATCAAAACAAAAAAAAAAACAACGATGATTTTCAATCCTCCTGTTTGACCTAAATAAAACCCTAGGTTAAATTGGACTGGGCCATTGGACTCTTAATTTAGCCTTTTGGACTAAATTAATTATTCTAATTAGAACTAACATAATGGCCCAACAAATAATTAATTTTTTCAGCCCAAACAAACTAGTCCAATTAACAAGCCTATATTAGTTTAGTCCCAAGTTAATCCCTAATTATTCAAATTGGGCCAAAGCCCTGAATAATTAATTAACCCACCAAACTAATTTAATTAATTCTCTCTCTCCGTGGACCTTTATTTTATTCTAGCCCAATAATTAAATCAAGCTACTTAAATAAAATAAATTCCATTTAATTTAAGATCAATTCCTTAGCCTATATTTAATTAGGACTCACGGTCTATACTGGGGACCAAAAAACATACCGCCTTAGCTACTAAAATGACCAAAATTCCCTTGCCATATAAATAGCTATATTTTGCATTTTAAATATTTCCTAATATCACCATAAGGAAATATTGACGCCAAGGACAATGCTACGTTAGCAAAGTCTCCGACCTCCAGGTGTAATGACTGAAATACCCCTCTATACATCGCCGTATATTTATAGAGGAAGAAGTGTACTAACACCTCTTTAAATGACATCTACCATCCTTAGGCTTCTAGTTCAATTATCCACGACTTCCTGCATTGTTTTCGCTTTTCAAGGGTGCTACCCTAAAGCAATCATCCAAGTTATGTTTCCCAGGGCACTAGATATTTAGATCATTTATACAACCACAAAGGGCAACATACTATAGAAACTATCTTATATAAGTCTGTCTTAACTAACTAGTCACACATACCCAACATGCAAGTATATTGACCCTACGATAGAACCTCAACTATAGCATATCAAAGTACATGCTTCCAGCTTCGTCAGACCACCAACTCATACTCAAATCATAGAGTACTAGTCTACGCTGTAGCGGTAGTAGTCTAGGTTTTTACTATATAGTATTTTTAGAAACCACTACTACAGGTCATATTCTACGTATTCGAAATACGCTTATATCATAAAGTGAGTGGATTATTCACTGGCTAAAGGTAAGTCATTCCCCATTTGAAATTCACAACATAATAACCTATACATGATGAGATTCCCATTCTCATCAATCGGTTAAGAACGAATGTTTATGTGTTAACTCGTGATCCATACCTTACTATGAAAGACCTCCATTCACATGGACCACTTACTTAAGCACAATGGGTCTTTTTCAAACGTAATTGTGTACAAATAAAATATAAATTCACCAAAAAAAATTTGAAAATAAATTCTTTGATTAAAGCAATCAATTTTTTCATCAGAAACCTAGTCTAAGGGGGCATATTTCCCAACATAGGCACCTACGGACTTTCTTAGTCTTAGAGTACAAGTGGGAGATTGTTGAAATATACACCCTCTAGACTAGATTATCTGATGTAATTTTTGAATTTATTAATAAAAGAATTTATTCTCAATTTTTTTTTTTGTTGTGAATTTACATTTTATTTGTGCACGATTTTTTGTTTGAAAAGGACCTATTGTATTTAACTAAGTGGTCAATGTGAATGGTGATCTTTCACAGTAAGATATGGATTACGGGTTACTTAACACATAAATGTTTGTTCTTAACCAATTGATGAGAATGGGAATCTCTCCATGTATTGGTTATTGTGTTATGAATTTCAAATGGGGAATGGCTTACCTTTAGCCAGTGAATAGTCCACTCACTTCATAGCATAAGCGTATTTCGAATACATAGAACATGACCTGTAATAGTGGTTTCTAAAAGTACTATTTAAAAAAACGTAGACTATTACTGCTATAACGCAGACTAATATTCTACCGCTTGAGTATGAGTTAGTAGTCTGATGAAGCTAGAAGCATATACTTTAATATATTGTAGTTGAAGTTCTTTCGTAGAACCAATATATTTGTATGTTGGGTATATGTGACTAGTTATTTAAGATAGACTTATACAAGATAACTTCTATGCTATATCACCCCTTGTGACTATTCAAATGATGTAATTATTCAGGGCCCTAGGGAACATGACTTGGACGTTTACTTTAGGGTACCTCCCTTGAAAAATGGAAATATTCCAGGAGTCGTGGATCATTGGACTAGAGGTTTAAGGATGGTAGATGTCTGTTAGAGAGATGTGAATACACTCTTCCTGTAGGTCGAAGACTTTGCTAATGCAGTATTGTCCTTGGGGTCAATATTTTCTTATGGTGATATTATAAAATATTTAAAATGCAAAATATAGCTATTTATATAGTAGGAGTATTTTGATCATTTTAGTAGCCAATGCGATGTGTCTTTTGGTCCCCGGAATGGCCCTTAAATCATGAAGGACTCAGGTTAAGGAATTGTTCTTGATAATTATGAGTTTTTATTCTATTAGTCTAATTTATTATTAGACTAGAATAAAATAAAAGGTTTGAGAGAGAGTACTTAGTTTATCTAGTTTAATTGGTTAATTAATTATTGAAGACCCAAGGCCCAGATTAAATAATTAAAAAATTAATCTGGAACTAGATAAAAGCTATGAAATTTTATTTGGTCTATTTGGGCTTGTTATTATTTATTGGGCTGTTTAATAAAGCTCAGAAAATAAATAATTGAGATTTATTATTTATGGGTATTCAAGCCTAAGAATAAATAATTTATCTGGCCTAATGAATAAGACCAAGGTAAAATAAAATTTATAAAAAAATAATAATTAAAATTAAATTAATTAATTAATTATTAATTAAATTAAATTAAAAAAAAACAACACGGGATGGAACTTGTGTTGTTTTGCATGCAGAATAACAGAAAGCATGAATGCTTCCTATTTGAACGCATAATGTCTTCTCTCTCGGGCATCTAATTTGATCGATTGAAATGGGTCTTCGTGGATGGGATGAAGTTAGAGTCTTCAATTGCAATCACAGAGCATCACAGAATGCTAATTCTGTGGGAGGTTTCGTCTGTGAAGAATTCGTAGAAAACCAAACTCATACCAAGCCTTCAAAGTTGATCAAAACCCAAACTTCAAGCGTTCACCGGCTGTGCTACAGGTACCAATTCAGAAGATCGAAAGCTTCGCATGGATGAGATGCAGTAGATGTTTGCTAGGACATGAACCACTAGCCACAAATATCCTTATACAGATATCTACACCAGTTTGAAGAGGGCCACTTAATCACTGAGGTAAAATTTTTATTTTCCTAACATGCTTTCGTTTTAATGATTTTTGCTATTTTAAGCCTTCATATATGAATATGTGTGTAGATATATACATGTGTAGATATCAAATTACCATTCTAGCATCATGAATGAATTATTAAGTTTATTACACTTTCTTTTAAGTTATGGATTCACTATCATCTAGCTAACTTAGAAGATATCTCACCTCACCATAACATCTAAATGATGCGTTAAAAACAAATCCTCAATAAATACTCATATCTCTAGATAATATCAAAATACGAAACTAATTAACATCTCTATCTCTAAGTGACATTAACAATCTTTGATTACTTAAGTTATTATTCTTAACCTCTCTCTCGAGTTAACTATGAAATAACACTTGTAGAATTAATTAAATTGAAACCATTTCTAACCTCTTTCTCAAGTTAATTAGAAGGAAAAAACAATCAATCAATTCATCAAATAAAAGCCAAGTAATCAAATACTATAAATTGGCAATTTTTTTGATCAAATAACGAAACTCAATACAAAGTTACAAACTTTAAATCATCCTTTAAATATAATTAAATTATTAAAATCAACATTGTTCAAGAAAAGAAAACAACGGAAAAAGATAAGAACTTATAGACAAGCCATTCTGCCTCTCAAATGAAGACATATTCAACAGCAATGCTCCTTTTGATGAATTATCCACTGTAATGAGTGATCTCCAAATTAGCTCGTTGAATTCATATATTTAGCTTGATTTTCTATGTTTATGTAGCCCATGTGATTGCTAAATTGATCCAAAGAAATCCTTTCCTATCCACAAGGTAATTTCCAAAAGACTTTAACAGGAATCTCCAAATTGTGCCTAAGAAAAGATTTCCACCACCTTGAAAATAAAGAAGGGCCAGCGGGGATTCAGTTACTTAGGCCGACATCGAGTCAGCTGTGTTCATATGAATTTTTTCTCTATTCAATTCCTTTATTTTTCCAATAATAAGCCATGCCCGGTTTAGCAACCTAAGTCGGCATAAAGTCAACTCTAGAACTATTCTAGATTTAACTAATTTTCTGCAATTTCAAACATATTCCAAGAAAAAACTTTTCTACAACCAAATATCATCAAAATATCAAAACGTAGAGGAATTGAATAGCTATTAATTTTTTTAAAAAAAATACAAATTCATCTCAAAATGATTAAGAAAATATAGGTGAATTTATACCCTCTAAGTTTACGCAAAAGCATAATCGTTTCTACCTTTTTGCTTTTTACAAAGCATTTTTCCGATTGTTCGAGAAATCTAAGTGCATTAGTCTTTTGGGACATATTAACTAGCAAAGTTTTTGAGATTATACTCTTCATAATCATCAGGCTTATCTGGTATGAATGCTCCTATTGAGCCATTTCTTTCTTATAATCAGAGGTACTATTATCTATCACCTTAGCAGGACGTGTCTCCCTAAGAGTTAAGTCCAAGTCTATACATTCTAAATGAATTAAGTCCTTATCCTTCTAAGCTTTAAAGTTTAAACCACTTAGTGGTGAAATGTTCTTCTAATTGGTAGATACTTGAACAGTTAAAATACCAATAATTGGAACAAAGAACAAAAAAATAAATTAAAACTCACTCACATAAAAGTAAAAAATAATTTTATACCTTATGGACTAAATCATAACAAAAACCCAATCAAAAGAAAAAATAATACAACACTATGTCTAGTCTTTGCACAAAGAGTTAATTTGAAAGGGATCTCCTTTGAGTAGTAGACAAGCACTAATAGTAAAATATAATCAAGTACTAAATCTTCTTTTGGACCGACTTAATACTCACTATGGACCCTAAAAACTATTACATACCCATTACTACATGTGTTTGAGTTTTTCAGCCTAATAATAGTAAACTTCTTTTGTACCAATTACTATATGCATGATTGGCACAAAATACAATACCTAATTTATTCATTGCCGTAAAGCTTCCATAGAGGAGTCTACTTTGATAGGATACCACTTTCACCAATCAACATAAACTAAATAGAGATGCTTGTTAGAGCATCCTTAAGTTGTTATGAATAAAATTTATTGCTAAATAGGAGTGCCTAGAATAGTGTCAATGTAAACTCTATGGCATGTTATCATGAATGATACATAATTCAACTAAATAATATAGTAATAAAAGACTTTAAAATAAGGAAAGTTTTTATGGCCAACGTAGACACAAAATAGAATTGTAGAATAACAATTGAAAATTCTAATTGTCTAACAAAATATATCCAATTCTTCATTCTCCTACAATATCAATCAAATGGAGCGCCCTTATGTCACAAAAGCTGGATTGGAGTAGCGGTTAGACCTTTGGCCCGTGAAACTTGCAATTTGGGTTCAAATCCTATCAATGCCACATACCTCCTCCCATTTTTCCCCCTTTTTAATAAAGAAAGCCCATTGCTTGGGCGGACTTGCTAGCCCATTAATAGGTCGGCCCAGCATAAGAGACA
The DNA here is from genome assembly GCA_026120185.1 of Voacanga thouarsii. Lineage (NCBI taxonomy): Eukaryota > Viridiplantae > Streptophyta > Magnoliopsida > Gentianales > Apocynaceae > Voacanga > Voacanga thouarsii. The sequence goes on from JANUWF010001027.1 coordinate 1,170,118, forward strand.
ATCAGATATCTGGAATTGTTCTCCCCGTTTTTTTCTTTTAATTAAAGAGAGTCCATTGCTTGGGCAGACTTGCTGGCCCAGCACAAGAGACAATTAGACATATGGAATTTCCCTGTCCGTGCGTGATGCACAAATATGTTCATACTTTTTGTTACATCACTTCACTCGATAATACATATTCATCGAATTAAAATTATGACCATAAAAATATTCTGAAATAATTAAATTATTTTTCATGAATATAAATACATTTTTCCCATGCTACTCTATTAATATATGAATAAAAGATTGACAATTAAATCTAAACAATAACTTATATAAGATGCCATTGATGACAATTAATAGAATTCGTTTAATCGAATTCCCCAAGAATAAAACTTTACTCGAAAGATTATTTGGATATGAAAAATATACAGAAACTTTCTTGATCCTTAATGATTCGTTGTCATAAATTTGAACTCGTTGATTCTTCTAATTATCACATATACGGCCTTCTTTCTCCAAGAGAGATGAGAACTTCAAGAGATGGCTAGGGTTTTCAGTACATACAAATAGGGATCACAATTCTAATGTATTTATATTATAGTGTAACAATTAAAACAATCCTTAATAGTTTTTGCAACTACAGTCACAAATTTCCATACATTATAAATAACTCAAAACTTTATTAAGGTGATGATATATATAATTAATATAAATCATTATAATTAAGTCTTAAAACTTTAAACTATAATAATTATATAATTAATTTAGTAATATATATACGTTTACATATCTAAATATTAGATAGTATAAGTGTGCTCATGAATTAAGTCTAAATTTCTAACATACGCTTGAGGTTAAGTGTTCCTCAAGCGTTGAGGAACTTCAAAAACAATAGGATGGCAGCTAACATCCACGGGTCAGTGAACATAATGGAAGAGGGAGCTATGGAAGTTTGTCAATTTGTAATTTGGCAAAGCTCTGAGAACAATTTGCCTTCAGTCACAGTGTGCACTTTCTTAATACAAGGAAGGGAATCAGAACACTGCACTTGGAAGAAAGTCTTAGCGAAGCGGCGGGAGGGGGGAGGGCGTGGGGGGGGGGGGGGAGGATAATATAATAAATTTTAAAATATTTTGATGGGTAGAAGAAAATTTTACAGACCATTAAAAAAATAAATTTAAAAAAAAAAGTTTTCAAAAATTTTAGGGAATGGATGCCACATCCAACCCCCTCCTCCTTGAATGTGCTAAAAACCAACATTGTAATCTATATAAAATAAATAATAAAATTATTAATATTTCATAAATAAAATTTATTTACATTAAATTTATATTTGGTCAAAATAAATATTGAAACTGGTTTCTTTTCAACTAATTTCAATCCAAGTGAACCAATGCTAAGAAAAGAATGGACTGAGTTTTAAGGGGCAAAAATTATTTTAAAGCTTGTTTCTACTTAAAGAATATATTTAATGTATATGAATTTTATTTTTAAAATATTATCTAAATATATAACCCATTTTGGGGTAAATTTTAAAATTATATATACTTACAAAAAAAAAGCGTCTTATTTATACAAAAAAAAAAAAAAATCCACATTTGGGTTAATAATGCCCTTCCTCTTCAATTAATATACACTTTTCATTTTAAAATATATGTTTATTTAGCGCTTTTGTTTTGTTTCAAAATAGATGTTCATTTACATTTTTTAATATATTATTTATTAATATTTCCATACATTACACCTCATTTAATATAATGTAGGTGTGAGACAGAGAGAGATAGATATAGGAGTAATTAATTTAGAAAGAACAAATAATATGTATTAGAGTTATAGTTGAAATTTTATATTAAAAATATCATTATTTTCAATATTTTTAGTCTGTATATAAAGAATTAAATTAATATTTATTTTGAAATGAATGGAGTATTATATATCTTGCTTTATTAATTTATGCAAGTAAACTCTAACTTCAATTAATATAGTTTATATCCTGTGTTTGTTCTGGTGCAAAATTTTTTATTTGCACCGATTGGCAACTCAACAATTGTTCTCTTGTCCTGTAATGACTATCACGTAAATGATAATTTATAAATAAACGTACCTATCGGATAAAAAAAAACGAATGCTGAAGAACCTCCCAGGAGTAGGCCTTCAACAATAATGCTATATTAATTAACAAAATCTAAAAGGTGTTTCGTTCAATCAAGACAAAACTATGGTGGTTAAGGTGTTCGACAAAACTCAAAAGTATTAAATACGTAGATAGTTGGATTAGACTATGTTTATAAGTTATATATTTGTAAATTATAAATTATAAATACATATATTATATTTATATGTGTTTCCTTACAAAAGGGGAGCCGATGAAACTAGTAATCAGCTATTCTTCCGATGAACATAAAACAGTCTGATGGAAGGTCGAATGCGAGAGATGGACCTTTTAAGAAGCATGGGTTTCTTGAACTTACTATAGAAAGGGTTCAAGAAAGTAGAATGTTTGCATGCAGAAACCAAAAAAGGACTGGAATTGTGGTATTTCAATTGATTTGATGAAAGAAGTACAAAATTACTGGAAATTAAACTCAAAGTAAACTAAAACAGAAAGTTGGTAGTAAAGGGAAAAATAAAGGAAAGCTTCTGAAACTAACGAAAGCTATGAATAAAACAAAGAAAGTGTAGAATAAAAAGGAAATTGAAACTTGAAACTGGTAATTGTTTGAATGTTGCTGGTTTATCTCTGATAGGGGCTAAAATTATTATTCTTTTCTTAGTTATTTAAGGTTGTTTTAAGATAAATTTGTTATAATAACTAGACATATTCCTCCCTATTTGATATTTTGCTTGTAAAAGCTGTTTTTGGTAAATATATGTAGATTTAAGTTAAAATCGAGCATAAAGTGAAAAATTCTAGAGTGTACCTAGCGCCAGGCCCAACCAATGGGCCAGGCACCGGGTCCATTCTGGTCCAGCAGGAGAATTCGAGCCAAACTTCAGGGGAAATTCCAGAACAGACCTTGCGCCAAGTCTAGCAAGTACAACTGGCACTAGGTCCATTCTATCTACAAACCAAAAGCAGAGCAAAACTACAGAGGAAGAACAGAGTGCACCTAGTGCCAGGTGGGTTAAAGGTACCTAGCGCCAGGTACACTCTGGAAGGCAAATATTCTGTACACAAATTTGAGAATTGTTTAATGATTTTGGTATTTTTCTGAATCCTACTTGGGTAAGACTTCCTGCTACAAATTTAGCATCCAAGAGGCCTATAAAAGCACAAGAAAATACAATGATTGGGATATATACCTAGACATACATAGAGAGATGTGGATTCATAAGCAAAAATTCTCAATCTCTCTTTGAAGGAGGAGTTCACCAAAATCAAGGAGGATTGTTCAAGATAATCTTCAAGGAAGAAGAAAGAAGCTTGTCTATGAATGCTTTCTTTTTTTCTTTTTCTTTTTTTTTTTTGGTCTTCTATTCCTTAAAAGATTATATATTTAATGTCTTTATTGTAATTTAACATTATTTTGGGATTCATGATTTTATGTTAATTTAGTTATTTGATTAATTCTTTATCATCTTTTCTGTTTGATTACTTGTTATCATTGGTTATTGATGCGAGTTCTTCTAATTGACTTCGACAAAACGATATTATTAGTTTCATTGCAATGATTTCGTATTTATTAAATCTTAATGGATTTGAACAATGAAGTTAGGATTTTAGAATTAAGTGATCAAAGGTTAAGTTAATTTCGCCTTGACATAGAGTCACTAACTAATTTCATTATTTTAAGGAATTGAAATTCATGGATATTTGGGTTAGGATGGCTTGATTAATTTACTAACTAAATCAAAATATATAATGATGAGCTTAATGCATATTTTGGTTATGTTAGCTTGATTAACAAATCTATTAATATGAATCAAAATATAGGATTCCGTGGATTGACAAACAAAGTGGAATTTACCTAAGTAGATTCATGAGTTGACAAACGATTGAATTTTACTATATATTCCTTCATGATGCCAAGATGATAATTAGTTGAGGGAATTGCTAGTTGGTTCATTATCATGTTTTCTAGGATAATTGTCTAAATTATATAAACCTACATCCTTGAGTTGTATATATATTTTTATTTTTCCTTTTATTATTTTCTCACTTTATTGGTGTCGGTTAAACAATTATTGAAAAGTGATTAGTGTATATTTGTTCCTTTGAGGATTAATACTCATTAATTTCCTTTATTATACTTGCGATGAGTATACTTTTTCATATGTCTATTTTGGGATTAATGTTTTAATTAAAATATAATTAAGGGATGGATTTAAAATTGATGATTTTTATGCACCCAAAATTTATGCACCAGTCTACTTCTGGGAGTCCTTGCCCATTTTATACTTGCAGTGGCATTGTAACTGATTGCCTGAACGTGGAGAAAATCTCACTTCATGGCTCAACCTTAGCGATTAAGTGTAGTAGTGCTTTATCGATCATGCCAAGACATCGGGGTGACGACTCAATGGCTCCTAGCTCTGATGTTTACCAAGTGTATTGGCTAAAAAATGCCTAACATCATTATCGGCTCGGAGAAATTCCTATTGGCATCGACTCAAAGTTACCGTTGCAACGGCTTGACCAAAGTTGACATCAACACATGTCCCCCTGAGTCCCGTTGCTTTATGGCGTGATTAGGTGAAGCGAAGGGAATCGTACCTCCTTTAATTCATAGCAGTTCTTTTCTGACATAATCAAAGCGTCCTGATCGTTATGGAAGTTTTCTAACTCCTTGACTTTGAAACTGATGCATATTTATTTGGGTATACAAATCATATAAAAATAAGTACATTCCCAATCAAGTTTAAATTAAAACGTTAACCCCAAATTATACATATGAGCAAGCGTACTCATCATTAAGCATAGCATAGGGTTCAAACGAGTGTCAATCCTCCAATAACAAGTATGCATTAATCACTTTTCTTTCATTGTTTAACCAACTCGATAAAGTGAAAAAGAAATAAAAGAAAAATAAAATAAAAGAATATATATACATGTCAAGGATGGAGAATTATGTAACTCAAACCATTACTTTGACAAACATGATCTTAAAGGACTTAATCATTATCATAATTAACTATTCACTTAGCATAATGAAGGATTAAGATAGATTCACTTCTTTTTCAATCCATAAAATCACTATCTTCTTGATAAATCAGAATCACTTGGTCTCGTCTCAACTAATTAACTTAAAAGATGCATTAAACACAATCCTTGACTAAATTTCCTTGGTCTTGGCAAATTTAAAACAAGAAATTAACCAATGAATCATTGGTCTCGACAAACATCAATTAACCGTTAATTATGATGTGTTTGGATTTGGGTATAAAAAATCATATAAAAATAAGCATATTCCTAATCAAGTTTACATTAAAACGTTAACCCCAAATTACATATATGAGCAAGCGTACTCATCATTAATAGAGCATAGGGTTCAAACGAGTATCGATCCTCAAGGAACAAGTATACATTAATCCATTTTCTTTCATTGTTTAACGACTCAATAAAGTAAAAAAATAAAAAGGAAAATAAAATAAAATATATACATGTCAAGGATAGAGAATTATGTAACTCGAGCCCTTGTTTAGACAAACATAATCTTAAAGTACCAAATCTTTATCACAACCAATTATTCTCTTGGCATCATGAAGGATTGAAGTAGACTCACTTCTTTTCCAATCTATGAATCCCTGTCTTCTAGATAACTTAGCATCACATTCCTGTCTCAACCAGTCTTACCCAAAAGATGCATTAAACACAATCCTTTGATTAAATTTCCATTCTTGGCAAACTTAAAACATGAAATCAACTAATGAATCCATTCCTAATAGACATCAGTTAACCTTCAATTACCTTATTCTTAGCAATTAACCCCTTTTCCAAGCGAGTTAAAAGACAACACATATGAAGCTAATCAAATTGAAACCACCATCAACTCTTTTTCCAAGTAAGTTAATGGAAAGAAACAACCAAATTATCTCGTAATAGGCACAAGTAATTAAATATCAAGAATAACAATCAATTAACCAAAAGATCAAATAACTCTAAATATCATGAATATCTAATGAAATATCAAATTACAATAAAATAATTAACATATTATTGTTCAAGAAAAAGAAAAGAAAGGGAAAGAAAGCACTCATAGATAAGCCTCATTCTTCTTCATTTGAAGACCTTTTTGCACAACCTTCCTTGAATTGAAGAATTCTTCATTTGATTTAGTGATTTTCTATGATGATCAATGAATCCACCCCTTTTCCCTTGTGTTTTTCATCTATTTATAGGCTTGAGAAGTGCCTAAACTTGTTGGTGTAATGTTCTTAGCCGAGTAGAAGTTGGAAGATACTAAAACTCCACAGATTATCAAAAATCGTGTAGAAAAATCACAATCCCCACCTTTTCCTCAGAGCACAGCTAGCGCCGCCTCAGCTTTCGTAGCCGGCACCGGTTGTATTCTGGTTCTCCACTCGTTCGTCGATTTTTCTCCGAATTTCGCACAATGTATTCCAGAATGCAGTGGAGGCTACCTTGGCTACTAGAGTCGGTGCCGGTTCTACTTTGTTCCGCTCTATTTTGACAATTTTTTGTCACCTCGAAGTATGTGTCAATAGTGCATGGCCGGCGCCGGTTCCTATGCCCTATCCGGCGCCGCCTCTCTTCTGTTTTGCGACATTTTTACTTCGTTTTACTCCAAAAATTTGTAATAATGAACAAAATATCTTTTCAAGGGTAAAATCTTAAATATGAAGGAATATGACTAGTTTTTTGAACAAAATATAACATAAAAGAGTCTCAAATAACTAGAAAAAAATGACTAATTTAGCTTCTATCATATTCCCCCATACTTAGCTCTTTACTTGTCCTCAAGCAAAGTATCAAAGACAAGTAGGAAAACACAAGGTTTAATCAACCACTCAATCAATTTCAAAATAATATCCTCAATGCTTTTTTCATTCAAGAACATAAAACACATGATACTACACCATTCACAACAAATGCAAGACTTATGTAGTGAATAATGACTTAGTAGAACTATCTCAATAGTTAACAATATTCTCAAACCATTGGAAAGAATTTAGTTAAAAAAGATTATGCATTCCATAAGCTTACTTTTCATACACTCTCTCTACTAATTCGAGACATATCATGATTCTACTTAGGTCAAGTAAGACTTTCAAGCTTGTAATGTACCTTAGCAAACGAAAGATATAGGAAAATCAAATAGCAAAGAAGCTAAGAGTTCACAAGAAAAGGATAAACAAATGAATCAATAATTTCCAACTCTTCTTGCTCTTCTACTCCAAAAATCAATCAAACCATAACCTTATTTAGCAATTACAACTCAACTCAAGCAAATCTTGCATTTTTTCTCCTTCTTTTCTTCTTCTCATCTTTTTACTTTCTTCATCAACTCTTTCCTATTTTTCACAAGATCACTCATATTTTTCAACAATGGTGTCAAAGATTTGATATGAACTCAACTTTTACAGCTCAATCACCATTCCTTTTACAATCTTTCTTTTCTTTCTCTCTCAATTTCCTTTTTCCTTCACTCATCTTTTGTTTTTACTTCTACTGTTCTTTTCTTTCTCACTTTTTTTCTTTCCATTCTTCCTATCAGCTTTTGGTCTTCTTTTCTTGTTTTCAATTCCTCTTTTCCCTTTCTTTTCTTTTTCTTGCTCAACACAACTATTGATACATAACTGAAAGTAACGAGTCATGATCTTTATCCAAGTATTCTCCCTCAACATTCTCCTACATATACTTTTATCCATCAAGAGCATAAAGATTTGGAAAAATTATTCAAACTCTCAGAAACAAGCAATGGACAAAGTATGATAACGGGTTTTAAAGAAAGAAATCAACAATTTAGGCTCAAAATAGGCACTAGGGATAATATAACAATAGGTAGGCTTAAAAAGCTCAAACTATCCAAAGAAGGCCTATTACCATCATCCCTAAGTTAAATCATGTCTGTCTTTCTTATTTCGCCTCGAGAGATATTCAAGTATGTTCTAGAATTCTCCATGAATTTTAGTAGAAAAATAGGTTTAAGAACAATGTAAAGCATTCGATTAAGAACTACTTCGTCCAAGTGCATACAAAAAGTTATGCATAAGCCATAAATGATCTAGAACATATGCTCTATAATCTATCATAAAGACATGCATTAGAAATATAGCTTGAAATCTCAAAGAAAATCAGAAAAAATTTGAAAAAAATTTCTTTCAAAAGGTTACTCAAAGGTTCAAAGAAGAATTTCAAGAAGAATAAAGCATAGAAGAATTCTCATTCTAACCACTCCCCCACACTTAAACTGGACATTGTCCTCAATAGACAAATAAATAGAACAAAGAATTAAATGCCATGGGACTAAAAATAAAAGGGAAAAGGTAAGAACGAAAATACTTCCATACTTTGTGCTCAAAATAAAATTATTTCTCAATTTCAAAATATTTCAATGTAGCTCAATACTAAGAAAATACCAAGATAATTGATGAAAACTTGGATAAAGTATATCACCAAACCACTCCCCCACACTTAAATTGAACAATGTCCTTATTGGCAAAAAATAAACACAAGAGAGAATCTCCAAAAGGACCAAAAATAATAATGGGTTAGAAAGTTTAAATAATATACTTCCCAAGTGCAATAACGCTCCAATAGATATCCAAACTTGAGGTAAAAAGAAGGGCTTGTCCAAGAGGACTTTATTCCTATAAAACAAAACATAAATAAAAGCACAAGGCAAATAATAATAAAATAAAAACATATCTAAATAAAAGAAATCAAACTAAAGAAAAAGACTAAAATAATAAAAATAAAACAAAAGCTCTCTACACCCATCATGCTTCATCATCAAACCTTTTGAAAAGAAATTAAAGCTTAAAATAGAACATAGGCATGATGAATGTAGAATGAAGAATGGAGGATTTTGAAAAATGGAAGGTTCATGAAAATAATTTTGTTTTTTCACTAAAGCAAAACACATAAACCTCTTTCTCTAACATTTCTTTAGATACACAAATATTGTTGTCAACATAAAAGTGCATATGGTTTCTAAAGAATGTATCAAGCTTGAAATCACCGATTAACCATTCAAAAGAATTTTTACAATTTAAAAAACCCCTTTAAACTTAGTGTTTGAGTTCTTAAAGATGGGATTGGGAAATCCTTACTTTTCAATACTTCTACAAATACCAAGTTACCTCTCTGAGATTGGGGTGAAGGGTAGAATTTGTCAACATCCTCAAAGGGTTTCTTAGAATGAATGATAAATCCAACTTCTTGAGGTATGTTGAACTCCATACATCATCATTGGGACCATTGTTCTCCAATAAGTGAGAAGAGCCTAAGAAATCATGTGACAAAGAAATATTAGAAGTATGAGCACATAGAGTAGAATCAAATACCTCTCTTGCCACATCATGCAATTGTTCCTCATAGCCTCTCCTTTTTTTTTTCATGGTCAATTATACAGGCTAGCATGAACTCATAAGTCTCCTCAACAATCTTAACTAATTGTTTCCTTTGATCGCCCAATCGTTGCAAAGCTTCTTTATGCCACTGAACAGATGAATTTGTGTTGGCAACAAAAGAATTCACCAATGTTATTAATGACATCTCACTAAGAACATCAATGCAAGCTTGTACTCTTGCCAATCTAGCATCATTGTAACTCCTTTGATTTTGTGCCCAAAAATAGTTGTCCATGATGATATTAACCTCGCCCCAAAATCAAGAAAAGAAAAACAAACAAAAATAATTAAAAAAATAAAGAAAAGAAAAAAAAGGTAAAATCAAAGAATAGAAAAAATTAAAGAAAAGAAAAACACACACATTAGATATATTCACAAGCTACCTAAACAACAAAGTCAGTGGTATTTATAATACAACATGAAGTATGTTAGTCAATTAAGTCAAAGTTTGTAAATTAGATTGCAATGGTACAAAAGATGGCACCGTTCTGCAAAAGGAACAATTGTACATATTTACATATTCACATATTTACCTATTTACATATTTATATGGTTAAATCAACAAAATTCAAACTTTCATGATATTGTTCCCTGGCAACGGCGCAAAAAACTTCATGCGTTTGGATTTGGGTATAAAAAATCAAATAAAAATAAGCATATTCCCAATCAAGTTTACATTAAAACATTAACCCCAAATTACACATATGAGTAAGAGTACTCATCATTAACAGATTACAGGGTTCAAACGAGTGTCAATCCTCAAGGAACAAGTATACATTAATCCATTTTCTTTCATTATTTAACCGACTCAATAAAGTGAAAAAAATAAAAAGAAAAATAAAATAAAATATAGACATGTCAAGGATGGAGAATTATGTAACTCAAGCCCATGTTTGGATAAACATAATCTTAAAGTACCCAATCTTTTTTACAACCAATTATTCTCTTAGCATAAAGAAGGATTGAAGTAGACTTACTTCTTTTCCAATCCATGAATCCCTGTCTTCTAGATAACTTAGCATCGCATTCCTATCTCAACCAGTCTTACCCAAAAGATGTATTAAACACAATCATTTGATTAAATTTCCATTCCTAGCAAACTTAAAATATGAAATCAACCAATGAATCCATTCCTAACAGACATCAACTAACCTTTAATTACCTTGTTCTTAGCAATTAACCCATTTTCCAAGCGAGTTAAAAGACAACACATATGAAGCTAATCAAATTGAAACCACCATCAACTCTTTTTCCAAGTAAGTTAATGGAAAGAAACAACCAAATTATCTCATAATAGGCACAAGTAATTAAATACCAAGAATAACAATCAATTAACCAAAAGATTAAATAACTCTAAACATTATGAATATCTAATGAAATGTCAAATTACAATAAAATAATTAACATATCATTGTTCAAGAAAATGAAAAGAAAGGAAAAGAAAGCACTCATAGACAAGCCTCCTTCTTCTTCCTTTGAAGACCTTCTTGCACAACCCTCCTTGAATTAAAGAATTCCTTATTTGATTGAGTGATTTTCTGTGATGATCAATGAATCCTCCCCTTTTCCCTTGTGTTTTTCCATCTATTTATAGGCTTGAGAAGTGCCTAAACTTGTTGGTGTAATGTTCTTGGCCGAGTAGAAGTTGGAAGATACTAAAACTCCACAAATTACCAAAAAATGCGTAGAAAAATCACAATCCCACCTTTTCCTCAGAGCACAGCCGGCGGTGCCTTGGCTCTCGGAGCTAGCTCCTGTTGTGTTCTGGTTCTCCACTCGTTCGTCAATTTTTCTCCGAATTTCACACAATGTATTCCAGAATGCAGTCGAGGTTGCCTTGGCTACTAGAGCCAGTGTCGGTTCTACTTTGTTCCGCTCTATTTTGATAGTTTTTTGTTGCCTCGAAGTGTGTGTCAATAGTGCATGGCCGGTGCCGGTTCCTATGCCCTATCCGGCGCTGTCTCTCTTCTATTTTGCGATGTTTTTGCTTTATTTTACCTCAAAAATCTGTAATAATGAACAAAATACCTTTCCAAGTGTAAAATCTCAAATATGAAGGAATATGACTAGTTTTTTTAACAATATGTATTACAAAAGAGCCTCAAATAACTAGGAAAAATATAACTAATTTAGCCCCTATCAAATTACCTAGTCCTCATCAATTAACCCCCCTGGTCTCGGCGAGTTAACAGACAACAAATATGAAATTAATAAATTGCAACCACCATCAACCCCTTTGGTTTCAGTGAGTTAATGGAAAGAACTAACCAATTAATATCGTAATAAGCTCAGGTAATTAAATACTAAGAAGAATAATCAATTAATCAAAAGATCAAGTATTCTAAAAATCATGAATACCTAAAACAATGTCTAATTACAATAAAACAATTAAAACATCATTGTTCAAGAAAAAGAAACAAAGTAAAAGAAAGCACTCATAGATAAGCCTCCTTCTTCTTCATTTGAAAAACTTCTTGTACAACCCTCTTTGATTGAAGAATTCCTCCTTTGATTTGAGTGATTTTCTATGATGATCTATGAATTCCCCCTCATTCTCATGTGTTTTCCATCTATTTATAGGCTTATGAAGTGCTTAAACTCGTTTGTGGAAGGTTCTTGGCCGAGTAGAAGTGGGAAGATACTAAAATTCTGCAGATTATCAAAAACTACGTAGAAAAATCAAGATTTTGTCTTATCCTTAGGGCACAGCCCGCGCCGCCTTGGCTGCTTGAGCCGGCGCCACCTTGGCTGCATGAGCCGACACCAGTTGTGTTCAGTTTCTTCAATCATTTGCCGATTCTTTCTTGATTTCAGCACATATTGTCCAGAGTACAGCCGGTTCCGCCTTGGCTTGTAGAGCCGGCACCGGTTTGGTTCTGCTTCAACAATTTTTTATCACCTCGAAGTGCGTACCAATAGTGTGTGGTCGGTGCCGGTTCCTCTGCCCTGGCCGGCATTGCCTATGTTCTATTTTGCTACATTTTTATTTTGTTTTACCCCTAAAATATGAAATAATGCACAAAATACCTTTTCAATGGTAAAATCTCAAATATGAAGGAATATAACTTGTTATTGAACAAAATGTATCATAAAAGAGCCTCAAATAATTAAGAAAAAAATGACAAATTTAGGCCATATCAGAAACCTGATAGGGGCTAAATTAGTCATACTTTTCCTAGTTATTTAAGGTTATTTTGTGATACATTTTGTTCAATAACTAGTCATATTCCTTCTTATTTGAGATTTTACCCTTGGAAAGGTATTTTGTTCATTATTTCAGATTTTTGGGGTAAAACGAAGCAAAAACGTCACGAAATAGATTAGAGGCGACGCTGGCTAGGACAGAGGAACAAGCGCAGGCCAGGGCACTATTTGCACGAATTTCAAAATGACAAAAAATTATCAAAACAGGACGGAACAGAGTGGAACTAGCGCCGGCTCTAGTAGCCAAGGCGGTGCCAGCTATATTCTGGAATACATTGTGCGGAATTCAAGGAAAAATCGGCGAACAATTGGAAAAACAGAACACAATCGGCACCGGCTTTGAGAGTCTAGGTGGCGCCAGCTGTGCCCTGAAGTTAAGGCGGTGCTTGATTTTTTCTTCGCAATTTTTGGTAATCTGTGGAGTTTTAGTATCTTCCAACTTCTATTCGGCCAAGAACATTGCACCTACGAGTTTAGGCACTTCCTAAGCCTATAAATAGATGGAAAACATAAAGGAAATGGGGAGAATTCATTGATCATCATAGAAAATCACTCAAATCAAAGAAGGAATTCTTCAATTCAAGGAGAGTTGTGCAAGAAGGTTTTCAAAGAAAGAAGAAGAAGGCTTGTCTATGAGTGCTTTCTTTTACTTTATTTTCTTTTTCTTGAATAATGATATGCTAATTGTTTTATTGTAATTTGACATTGTTTTAGATATTCATGATTTTTAGAGTTCTTTGATCTTTTGATTAATTGATTGTTACTCTTGGTATTTAGTTACTTGGATTGATTACGAGATTGATTGATTGTTTCTTTCCATTGGCTTTCTTGGGAAAGGGGTTGATGGAGGTTTCAATTTGATTAATTTCATATTTTTTGTCTATTAACTTGCTTGGGAAAGGGGTTAATTGCTAAGAACTGGTAATTAAAGGTTAATTGATATCTGCCAGAGTATGGATTCATTGGTTAATTTCATGTTTTAAGTTTACCAGAGTATGAAAATTTAATCAAATGATTGTGTTTAATGCATTTCCTGGGTAAGACTGGTTGAGACAGAGTATGTGATGCTAAGTTATCTAGAAGATAGGGATTTATGGATTGGGAAAGAAGTGAGTCTATTTTAATCCTTCATGATGCCAAGAGAATAATTGGTTATGATAAAGGTTGGGTACTTTAAGATCATAGTTGTCTAAACAATGGTTTGAATTGCATACTTCTCTATCCTTGACATGTATATATTTTTGTTTTTTTATTTTCATTTGTTTTATTTTATTTCTTTTTCACTTTATCGAGTCGGTTAAACAATGAAAGAAATGTGATTAACGTCTACTTGTTCCTTGAGGATCGACACTCGTTTGAATCCTATACTCGATTAACGATGAGTACGCTTGCTCATATGTGTAGTTTCGGTTTAACGTTTTAATTTAACTTGATTGAGAATGTGCTTAGTTTTTATGAGATTTTTATACCCAAATAAATAACACATCAAAACCCACGAACGGTTAGTCTTTAAATAGCCGTGGTCCCCATTACTCATTCTTCTGAGAAAACTCTACCCCAATCAGACTTCTATCATTCTCATGGAATTTTGATATTATTTCTTGCACTCTTTTTATTAACGATCTCTAAATCTTCATGGCCGCACTAATTGATAACACCCTCTGGCTTTAGTTCAAGCTGAAGCGAACTTGTATTCCTTAGGCCCTCGGCTACTGCAGACGGATGTCACCATTGATCATTTACGATTTGACCAGTCGAAGGGTTTTGTCCTCCCATTGAACCGGAATGATTTTTCTACGGCCAATCTCCCGTTTTCTTTTCGCCATTGGCTGCACCCCCTAAATAATTACAAAGAATGGCATGATCGTTGTCATGCTACCTTTAGTGCCCTTTGGGATCAATGGGCCATCGATATGCTATTAAGACATGGCTTTTAACTACAACCTCTTTACTGCTGTTCTGCCATTATGGTCCTCAGCAATCAATGGCTTCGTATTTCCCCACGGGATGTTTTTCCCGACCATCTTGGATATTTATACCATCCTAGGCTTCCGTTGTGATAAGGATGAGATTCCTAACCTCCATGATGACAAAAGTATGCCTGCCATCAAGGCCCACTTGGACAAAGTCGCTACCTCCTACAGTAATTTCATTGCTGCCCAAAAGGGCATAGGTGGTGTTCTGTCGGAACAAGAGCAAGCCTCTTTTTAATGGCTGTGGCTCTGTAAAAACATCCTCTGCTCTCATTTTGTTGGAACATGCAACGAATACCGATACTTTGTATCATCTATGCTGAGGAAGAAAAGGTGTTACAACCTGGCCTCCTTGGTATTGGTATTAATCTATTAGCTGATGAACTAGATGACTTCGGTCTATCAGCTAGGAATGACCCAACCAACCTTAACGGCTTTCTCTAGGTTATGCAACTATAGCTTTATCAATATATCCCCCAATTCGGCATTAACAACCTCTCAGGGGATTCTGCTGACTTCTCCAACCAGGCCATTAGCTATCAGCAGTTGAGAATCCCTTTAAAAAAATCTTCCACTAGTACTATTATATTATATCTTCATCAAACCCGTCTACAGAACATGCCTCACTTCTTTCCTTATTCTGCTTGGAAGACTGGCCCTCTTTGGTTGACAAATATTGCCGATGCATTGTAAGGTTCCCAACAGACCATTAGGGCAAAAACGCTGTGTCCCAGGGAGCTCCTTTTAGGGGCTAAACTAAGCGCCTGAAGTACCAAGTCTTCCTACGAGCGATACAATTCTCATTGCTTCTCTCGACAATTTAGGCTTATCCAGGATATCCCCACTGACCCTAGGCATATATCATCCTACATCGTCATGCCCACTCTATCAGGTAAAGATATGCACACTTTAGCCGATGGGCCCCTGACCATTGTTCGTTCCTTTGAGTATCATCATTTTCAGGTCATCCTGGAGGCCACACCCAAGTTCAACTTATGGTGGCAGACTGATGAGTGTTATAATTTTCTTTGCCCTGTAGAAACGTGGTTAATTAGGCTGGCTGGGTCAGCATCGGTGGTGGTGGAAGTGTCAGTGCCAAAGAAAGGTAAGTAGAGCAAGATATCTGCCAGTCCAATTGCCACGTTGTTATTCCAAATGCCACTAGCGAAGAAAGCCCCCACTATTCCACCTATTGGTGAAGTGGATTAAGAAGAGCAAACAATCCTTCATTTGATTAGACAATCCAAAAGGCAACAAGCCATCCATACCCCGATGATCACTAAGGTTTGGATTTCCTATGCTAAAATTTTTTTCTATATTCTTCAATTTTAGACTTAAAGGCTAACTCTTTATTCCTTTCCTTTGCAAAAACAAAAACCTAGCAAATTAGTTATTTCTGACTCTTCCTTTGAGTCGATGAAAAACATGCCCCCTTTGTCACTTGTTAAAATAGCACCAACCGAGAAGAGGACTTCGGCTGCTTCTCCTTCATCATTTGCTCCTCCAATGTCTAAGATGCCTATCTCAGAGAAAGTGACGATTGACAAACCTATTCCACCTCCTGCGAAATAGATCTCTAAGCCCTCTTTAGTAGAGCCTCCAAAGGAAACTGCCCATTCTCAACCAATAACATCGGAGGCCCTGTGTTTGTGTTGCTGAAAGGCTTAATTGGGGTCACCTTGCCAACCAGCCATTTTTTCCAAGACCCAATCTATCAAGCCCTCCTATTGCTTACACAGTTGGCTAATTCTGACATTCTTGTTGAATTGAAGCGCCTATCGATTGATTACCTAGGGCACATGTGGTTTACTCGGCGCTTCTTTTTAGATACTTAAAATAGGAGGGATGAAACTTCTTGCCAGCTTAAAGCTTTGGTGGTGCTTCGAGAGCAAGAAGCTTTTCTGCAATCTCTTCCCCAGGAAGCCTCTGCCCACCTAAACGTTCTTCAAGCTAAAATTTCAGAAAGAGTTGAAAAAATTGAAGGACTTAAAAAATAATTGTGAGAACTCCAGGCAGAGTTAAATTCAGAGAGACGTGCCCTAGAAGAAAAATAAGAGGCTGAAGGCGTCTGTCAATAAACGTCCTCCTCTGCAAAAGAATCATCGGCTAAGTTTCGAGATGAACGGCTCATGCTAGAAGTAGTGGAAGAACTGCTTCAAATGGCGCTACAGTACTCGGACAAACTATTGGCTGACATGTAATCCTCATAGGATGATTTTTAATCATTTATGTTCACCATTTTCCATCATCCCGATGAGGCTGGTCCCTCGGGTACTTAACCTAGAGTTGTCGAAGTTCTTCCCCCTCCAACAGAAGAAATGGCTGTCAAACCAAAAACGACCCAAGAAAAGATGACTAGCTAAACAGAGAAAGAGAGAGAAATCCCACAGGAGATAATCTTGCTTGGGGAAGATCTAGATCGGCTTGCAATAGTTTCATTTGCTCAGCCAATCAAGGCGCCTGACACTCTGTCTGAGGAGAATTGATTTTTTTTTTTTTTTGGAATAGGTCTAACTCAGTCTCAGAATGTATTAGTCATTGGATCTAATCTGCACTTTGTGATCTGCTACCTTTCATGAATGTGAATATTTTCCCTTTCTTTTTTTTTTTTTTACTCTTTTTCTACAATGGTTTTTTCCTAAAACGTAGGATAAAATTTGTTCATGTATTTTTCATTTATGGCATTACTTACCTCTTTTTCTGTCGGGTATCATCAGCTGATAAGCTCCTCCATCAAAAACCTGTGTAACAAGAAAGGGTCCTTCCCAAGAAGTGGACCTCTTACCATAATGTGGGTCTTTTGGTGCAACTGGTAGTATGGTTTTCCAGACCGTATCTTCTTTCTAAAAGTTCCTCCCCAACACTTTCCGATTATAGGCTCTTGCTACCTTCTCCTTATGCCTTTTGATATTCTCTAGTGCTATCTATCGGTCCCCTTCGGCTTGATCCAAACTTATAGCCAAGGCTAGCTTGTAGTCCTCAATCGATAAACAATGTTGGTAAGCTACTCGAGTCAATCGCAATGGTAACTCAGTAGGTAATAACTCATCATGCCCATATGTTAGCCTAAATGGCATTAAACCTGTAGCAATTTTAAAAGCATTCCAATAAACCCATAGACCTTTTTGAAGTGTTTCGTGCCACCTTTTGGGATTATCCTCCAATGACTTTCAGATCATGCTGATCAATGTCTTTTTTGTAGCTTTAGCCTGACCGTTGGCCTGTGCATAATATGGAGGTGAATGTAATAGTTTAACTTTGAATTGAGTTGAAAAGTTGCATACCTTATCTCCCATGAACATAGTTCCTTGGTCGGTCGTTATTATTTCAGGAATGCTGAATCAGAAATACTCTATTGAAGGAAAGCGATAACAGCAGACTGGGTTACCCTAGTCGGGGCTTGTGCCTCTACCCAGTTGGTGAAATAATCCGTTGCTACTAAAATAAAGGTGTGCCCTTTAGTCAATGGCTGATGAATCTTGCCGATGACATCTAGAGCCCAACCCTTGAAAGGCCATGGCTTAATGATAGGATGCAATTCCATAGAAGGCGCATGTATCAAAAGACCATGTTTCTGACCTGTCCCATATCCAGCTACATAAGCTACGCTATCCATAGTCATGAAGGGCCAATAGAATCCGTGCCATTGCACAGTCTATTTTAGCTTTAGGCCTGTATGGTGAGCACCGTATAGGCCTTAATGTACCTCGACTAATTCTCGTAATGCT
Source organism: Voacanga thouarsii (assembly GCA_026120185.1). Lineage (NCBI taxonomy): Eukaryota > Viridiplantae > Streptophyta > Magnoliopsida > Gentianales > Apocynaceae > Voacanga > Voacanga thouarsii. The sequence goes on from JANUWF010001027.1 coordinate 1,188,542, forward strand.
TCTTACTTTGACGAACACTTTAGTAGAACTCCTGAATAGCTTCTTCTGAATAAATCATTTCCGATCAGTACAAAGTTTAATGTCTTATGCTTTAGTTCTCATGAAACATGACCAGTAGGTTTTTGCAAATAGGAGACAATATTAGAACACCAATCTTCTTTATGTTCCTCTCTCGATATCAGTTCAAAATACATCATAACAAATCATATCAGATTGGTTCAATCTTCTCCCCCTTTGTCATCAATAAAAAACAGTTATAGCAGAAAGAAAGTGGAAGAAATAGAATCTAGATAGATTAAAATTTAAGCAGTATGCAGAATTTTAGCAGTTATCCTTGTGCATAATTTAAAGACAGGAAAGTAAATTGGTTATGATGTCAACTGAAGATCATTCTGCCCATATTGGTCTTCTTAGGAGATGTTAATGGTTTCAGCATTTGATCCGGCACCTTTTAAGAGTGTTAACCAACAATCCGGTTGGATTTTCTTTTCACCACAACATACTTTTGTCTTTTTCCAGAAGAGACATATGGTTTAGAAGATGAAGAAGGAGCTATAGATTCCTTAATCGGAGATTTTTTTCTGGGTTTGCTCAGTAGCATGTTCTTTCTCCGCAGTAGGCAGATCAGTTTCTTTTTCAATGATGGGTTCATCTCTTGTTTTCCTTTCTTGAGCAGACATTGTAGGGGTAGGCACTGGTGCATATGTTTTTGCAATCTTTTCTACTGCAGTCAATCTTCTTCCAAGACTTTGAAGTACAGAAGTGAGATTATCCAATTTCAGAGCTAGTGAGTTGATAGCATCCAATATACTCACAAATAATCCTTTATCCTTTTCTTTCCTCTTAGCAGAGGATTCTGCCTGAGGATCATCTTCAAACTTTCTTGTTGTTCCAGCAACCGGAACAGGCTTTCCTTCAGCTCTAATTTTCATCAAATTTTCTCTTTCTTTACCCTCAATGTCTCTCAGTAGCTTCCATTTATTACCCATTCTCACATAACCCATTCTCTTAAAGGAGTCAAAGCTGTAAACATTCATCTTTGTTGGATCACTAGGAACTGAATTTAAATCAACATGAAAATAACTAAACACTCTAGATAACAAATTTCCATAAGGCAGAGCTTTGCTTGATTTATTTCTCGATTGCAACATTAATTTGGCAGCTAAAAACACAAAGTTTAATTGCCTACCCTCTGCCAGGGCCAACATGATTACCATTTGCAGAATGCTTATGGAGATCTTATGTCCGTAGCTTGAAACCACCATAGTGGAAACCATATGGTGCAAAATCCTTCCAACTCCATTAAGCCACTTAGTACTTCTGTTACCAGAGTTCCAAAAACTCTTTCCTCCAGTAAAGATTTCCTTAAAATTTTTCAAATAAAAAATATCATTTCCCTCTGGAAATTTGTTCAACTCAAAAATACTAAATTCCAGCATCCCTCACATCACAGATCCTATTTAACAGGCGATGATCAAACTTAATAAAATTTCCCCTAACTCTTGACACATACCATTGAATCATAAAACCTCCCCTAGTTTCTTCAAGACGACCTTTTCTTAAATTATCATATTCCCAGAAAAGTGGAGTAAATAATTTCTCATCGATAGAAAACAAACTACCCCATCCAATGTGTTCAAACATATCTAATACATTTGAAAGATTTAGAAAGGCCAACTGATTTGCACGGTATCCAGAAATAATTGTTTTGTTCCTTAAAACCCAGTCATTATAATTAGCTTCACATTTAAAGTCTATAAAATGGAGTACCTGATTTCCAAAACTCATTTGTTCCGGAGAAGACTTTGATGAGTTGTAGTATGACGTCGAGAAGTCTGGTTGAGGGGAGACTTCTTTCCCTTTCGGTTTACTTGAAGTTGAACTCTTTTTCTTCATCTTTAGAGACGTTTTGTGCCCTTTCTTTGGTTTTGGTGTAGAAGATTTCGTTTTTGCCATTCATAAGATTAGAGCTTTTTCTTTTTGGACTGGCGGTTTTCTTTGAAAAAGAAGAACACAGAGACTTTTGGAGGAATCGGTTACAAGGGTTTTGAGAGAAATTAGAGTGGTTTGAATGTCTAGAGCAATATGATATAAAGTGCATTGAAAAGATAAATTTTTCACAAAAGTTTAGAGAAATGCGCAAACCAACTTTTTGAAATTCAAAAATCAGAATAAGGAAAAATATAAAAAAATGTTTTGGATTTTGACCCAACCCGAAATAATCATCCAAACAAGAATTTTTCAGAAATGCATTTTGGATGGGGGATTTGGACATAAATACTGCGTCCAAACAGTTGTTGGTGTGTTTTGGATACAAACACTGTTTCCAAAAAAAAACTTTTTCTTCACTAATCCTGCAAAATAAAGAAGACTTATGCAAAAAGGTTAGTTATCAGATTTTTTTAATTCTCAAACCTCTTCTCAGATTGTTGAATCTTTCTTTAGCTAGAGGTTTAGTGAAGATATTTGCAAGTTGTTCATCAGTTAAAATATATTTAACACATACATCGCCTTTTAGCACATGATCTCAGATGAAATGATGTTTAACTTCTATATACTTTGTTCTAGAATGTTGATTTTTTGTTAGATTGATAGCACTTGTATTATCACATAATATAGGTACGCAATTAGTGTTATGACTAAAATCTAGCAATGTATTCTTCATCCACAAAATTTGAGTACAACAACTGTCGGCTACAATGTATTTAGCCTTAGTAGTGGATAAGGATACACACGCCTATTTTTTACTGTGCCATAACACAAGAGAGTGTCCAAGAAATTGACAATGGCCACCAGTACTTTTTCTTTCAACTTTATAGCCTGCATAAACTGCATCAGTGTATCCTATAAGATCAAATGTGTTAGTGTAAGGATACCATAAGCCATAATCATATGTGCTAATTAGATATCGGAGTATGCGTTTTACTGCACATAGATGTGATTCTTTTGGACAAGATTGAAAACAACCACAAAGAAATATTGAAAACATAATGTTTGGTCGGCTAGCAGTAAGAAAGAGTAGGCTTCCAATCATACCTCTATACTTATGTTTAACTACTTTCTTACCCTTTTCATCTTGATCAAGTTTTATAGAAGTACTCATAGGTGAGCAGATTTCTTTTGCTTCATTCATTCCAACCCTTTTGAGCAACTCCTTGGCATACTTAGCTTGATTTATGAAGATCCTATCCTTGGTTTGCTTAATTTGCAGTCCGAGGAAGAAGCTTAGTTCTCCCATCATACTTATTTTGAATTTTTGCTGCATAGTCTTAGCAAACATCTTGAACAAAGAGTCGTTAGTTGCACCAAAAATGACATCATCAATATAGATTTGAACAATTAGTAGATCACCAGAATTATCAGATTTGATGAACAAGGTGGTATCAATTAAGCCTCTTGAAAAATCTTTTGAAATCAAGAAACCACTAAGTCTCTCATACCAAGCTTTTGGAGCTTGCTTTAATCCATACAGAGCTTTAGAAAGTTTGAAAACGTGATTTGGAAAGTGCTCATGTATAAAATCAGGAGGTTGTTCAACATATACTTCCTCCTCAATAAAACCATTTAGGAATGCACTCTTAATATCCATTTGATAGAGTATGAAATTTTTGAAGGATGCAAAAGCAAGAAGCATTCTTATAGATTCTAGTATAGCAACGGGAGCGAATGTCTCATCATAATCAATACCTTCTTCTTGATTAAATTCTTAGGCGACTAATCTAGCTTTATTTCTAATCACAGCTCCATTTTTATCAAGTTTATTTCTAAATACCCATTTGATACCAATATCAGGACTATCAAGAGGTCTAGGGACAAGTTTCCAAACTTGATTTCTTTCAAATTGGTTTAATTCTTCTTGCATAGTAATAATCCAAAATTCATCATGCAATGCTATACCAATACAATTAGGTTCTATATTTGAGAGAAGAGCAAAGTTGTCAATGAAATACTGTCTAGTTTTAACTCCATAGTTTGGATCACCAATGATTTACTCTTTGGGATGACTTATTTTGTATTTCCAATCTTTTGGCAATTGTTGATTCGTAGAATCTTCAGTTTGTTCTTTTCATTGTTCAGCTTGCAGCTCTTCATTTTCTTCTTCTTTTGCATGAGTATCTAGTGGTGGAGCTTTGAGTTAATCTAATTTAACTTCCTTTGAACTTCCTACATCATCATCATCTCTTTTTAAAGCATAAATGTTAGATTCATCAAACACAACATGCACGGATTCTTTCACACAAAGAGTTCTTTTGTTCTACATTCTATATACCTTTTTGTCGGAAGAGTATCCAAGAAATATAAGAGGGAGACAAAAACAGGGAAGCATGCACTAGTTATGGAAAAAAACCCGGAGAAAAATAAAACCAAGCCTTAAAGGCCATATGGAAGCGTGAAGATCATACCTTTGCGCTCCTTAACCCTTCTAGGTTGAGTAGGAGCGGATTGAACGACTGGAATCGCCTCGCTTCGCCCACTTGAAGAAGCTTCCGGTTCAACACCCGCTAGCCTTCTACTTCGCCTTGTTTGCATCAACGCCAAGCTTTCCAGCTCTCGGAATATTCCTCTGCCTAACCTCTAGTCGGTGAACACTATGGTGAAGAGGAATAATCTCAAATCTCCTTGGTTCTCTCGCTATTGATTAGCAAAGAACAAGGAAAAACAACAGTGGAGGGTGGCGTGAGAGAGAGGAGAGAGAAGCTACGTGAGGCTTCGTAGGCTTGGGAGGATTAGGGTTTTCATTTACCAGACACTAGTTTTATTGGTTAGCCAAAACTAGGTTTCTCAATCTCTGATAAACATATCCCCGAGATTTCAAAACACCCGGATGTTATCCTGAGAATCAGTTTGGCCTAACCCTAAACTCCTCTTAACCGTATTTGGAAAAAACCCTAAGGTCCAAGCTATTGGGCCGGAAAAATATTTATTATTTCTCTTGGACCTAAAAGGCCCAAAATAATAAACATTAATTATTTATTTTATGGGCTTACATAAATAACCCAATAAATAATTAATGAGTCCAAATGAACCAAAATAATTAATCTTTAATTATTTATTTCTTGGGCCTATATAAATAACCCAATAAATAATTAAACATTAATTATTTCCCCTAATTTAAGCCCAGGTTAATTTCTTAATTATTCATACTGGACCTAAGCCCTGAATAATTAATTAACCAATTAAACTAGATAATTAAATTTCTCTCAACTCCCATTTTAATTAATTATTTTATTTTATTTCAGTCCAATAATAAATTAGACTTTCTGAATAAAATAAAATAAAATAAAATCCTCTTGAACTGAGACCAATTCCTCAACCGAATATTAGTTAGGACTTATGGGCTATTCCGAGGACCAAAAAGACACATCGCATTGGCTGCTAAAATGACCAAAATACCCCTGCTATATAAATAGCTGTATTTTGCATTTTAAATATTTTCTAATATCACCATAAGGAAATATTGACCCCAAGGACAATGCTGCATTAGCAAAGTCTCCGACCTATAGGTAAAATGACTAAAATACCCCTCTACACATCGTCGTACATTTAGAGAGGAAGAAGTGTACTAACACCCCTTTAAATGACATCTACCATCCTTAGGCTTCTAGTCCAATGATCCACGACTTCCTGGAGTGTTTTCGCTTTCCAAGAGAGCTACCCTAAAGCAAACATCCAAGTTATGTTTCCCAGGGCACTGGACATTTTAGACCATTCGGACAACCACAAGGGGCGATATAGTGCAGAAACTATCTTGTACAAGTTTGTCTTAACTAACTAGTCACACATACCCAACATGCAAGTATATTGGCCCTACGATAGAACCTCAACTATAGCAAATCAAAGTGTATGCTTCCAGCTTCGCCATACCACCAACTCATATTCAAGTCGTAGAGTACTAGTCCACGCTGTAGCGGTAGTAGTCTAGGTTTCTATCATATAGTACTTTTAGAAATCACTACTACAGGTCCTGTCCTATGTATTCGAAATACGCTTATGTCATGAAGTGAGTGGACTACTCACTGGCTAAAGGTAAGCCATTCCCCATTTGGAATTCATAACATAATAACCTAAACATGATGAGGTTCCCAGTCTCATCAATAGGTTAAGAACAAATGTTTATGTGTTAAATAACCCGTGATCCATACCTTACTGTGAAAGACCACCATTCACATAGACCACTTATTTAAACACAATGGGTCTGTTCCAAACGAAAATCATGCACAAACAAATAGTAAATTCACAAACAATTTCTGAAAATAAATTCTTTTATTAAAATATTTAATTTTACATCAGAAACCTAGTCTAAGAGGGCATACAATCCAACAATATAGCCTCATCGAACTTGCTATCAAATTTTCTAAGATTGTCTTGAGTATTAAGGATAAAACATTTACAGCCAAACACTTTGAAATAAGAGATTGATGGAGTTTTGTCAAACATAAGTTCAAAAAGTGTTTTTCTCAAAAACGGTCTCAGCATAACTCGGTTTACTATATAGCAAGCTGTATTAACATCTTCAGTCCAAAAATATTTTAGAAAGGCATTTTTACAAAGCATTAATCTAGCCATTTCTTGCAAAGTGCAATTTTTTCTCTCAACAACACCATTTTGTTGAGGAGTTTTTGTTGTTGAAAAATTGAAAAAGACTCCATTTTCATCACAGAAGTGAGTAAATTCATTGTTGCAAAATTCTTTACTGTTATCACTTCTTATGGAAATCAGTTTGCATCCAATCGAGTTTTAGACGTGTTTAATCAGTTTTGAAAATTTAGAAAAGGCTTCATCCTTTTGTCCAAGAAATAAAGTCCAAGTGAATCTAGAAAAATTATCAACTAGAACATATGCATACTTCTTACCTCCAAGACTAACAGTTTTCATTGGTTCAAAGAAATCCATATGAATTAATTTAAGAGGTTTTGAGATTGAAATCATTTTCTTGGGTTTAAAAGAGGTTTTGATTTGTTTTTCAAATTGGTATGCATCACAAATTTTGTTTTTATCAAACTTCTTTTTGGGCAGTCCCCTAACAAGCTCTTTTGAAGACAGTTTATTTAGCAAATCAAAAGATACATGACCTAATCTTCTAGGCCAAAGATAACCATCATTGTCATGTACAAATAGGCATCTAATACCATTAGCTATAAGGTTATTTAGATAGAACACATATACATTTCCAATACGTTTGGTAGTAAAGATTGTTTTAAGATTTGAGTTGTCCATTATTGAACAAGAATCCTTTTCAAAGATGATGTTGTAGCTATTATCACATAGTTGGCTAATGCTAAGCAAGTTATATTTTGAATCATCAATAAGTAATACTTATTTTACAATGGTTAAAGAACCTTTACCAATATTACCAATGCCAAGAATCTTTCCTTTCTTCTTGTCTCCAAATGTAATGAATCCTTCATTTATGGTCTGTATATCCTCTAACAAAGCTGCATTTCTAGTTATGTATCTTGAACAACCGCTCTCCAAGAACCACTTGGTGAAACTCAAAGACTATGCCTATACATGAGAAGGATGAATAATTTTTGGTACCCACACTTTCTTGGGTCCATGAAGGTTAGTAATATTTCCTTTTGATTTTCTAGAATGTTATTCCACCAGATTCCACTTTTGTTTTAATAAGACATCTTGAAACTATATGTTCCGATTTTTCACAATATGTGCAAGCTTTGTGTGTTCTGTAACATAAGGCAGATTTAACAAATTGAAACTTGTTATTTTTGTCCTTATCCTCATATCTATTTCCTAAGCCATTTCAATTTCTAGCATTAACAAATCTAGGCTTGTAAATTTTTTCCTTATCCTCATGTTTATATCCTAAGCCATTTTGGTTTCCAACTTGATGTTGAGTTCTGAGTAATTTTTCCAAATTGCTTTTACCATTTGTGAATTTTTTAATACAAGTGGTAAGATCATTGACTTTATTTTTCATGTCATTAAAAGTGCTAGCCATACTTTCAAGAGTTTGAATTCTATCACACAAATTTCTATTTTCCAGAGATGCATATTGCAAAGTAGTCATGATCACATCTTTTTCAATAATAGCACTCACATGTGACTTATGAGACATTTTGTTATCATTTAACAACATTTCGTTCTCTTCTATCAAACAGTTAATCTTCAACTTCATTTTTTTATTTTTTCAGGACAGTTTTTTTTGTTCATGATACATATCAATTAACAGCTCATTCGGATCATCATGCTTTTCAATCATAGATATAAGCAAATTAGACATGAAATTAGATGTAGAAGAGTTTACCTTGTTTTCCAAGGCCATGAAGCATATGTTGGCATTTTCATTCTCAGAATCTTCACCTTCAGATTCAGTCCCATTTAAGTCCCAAGTTCCTATCAATCATTTGCCTTTCTTTGCCTTAAGGTCTTTCTTCTTTCTAAGCACTCTTCCTTCCTTACTTTTTGCAACTGGACAATCGGCAATGAAGTGATCAGTACTTTTACATTCATAACATTGATCTTTGAATGCTGGGGTTTATCCTTTCTTTCTCACGAACTTCTTTCCTCTTTTGTAGTCCCCTTTGTTGAACATTCTTCTGAATTTTTTTGCTATCATAGCCAAATCTTCATTGTCCATTTCTTTGCTATCGTAGGCAAATCTTCATTGTCCATTTCCATACCCTCACTGCTGTTTGATAGACTTATTTCTTCATCATCATTTTCAACTTTCAATACTATTCCCCTTTTGCCTCTATCATGATCATTAGATTCTTGAAACCTTTTAAGTTTCATCTCATGTGTTAGAAGAGATCCGATCAGCTCTTCGGTTGGTAAGGATTTTAAATCCTTGGATTATTCCACTGCAAGAGCTTTAGGCTACCAGCTTTTAGGTAGGGCATCCAAAATTTTTCGATTTTGTTTCCCAAGAGAATAAACCTTCCCGTAAGCTTTAAGACCATTTGTGATATTAGTGAATCTTGTGAACATATCAGTGATGCTTTCATTCAGTTTCATAGTGAATAATTCATAATCATGAATTAGAAGTCTAAGTTTTGATTCTTTAACTTGATTTGTCCCCTCATGGGTGACTTCAGGTAATTTCCACATATCATAGGTCGAATCACAACCATTAACTCGATTGTATTCAGTCGCATCTAGTGCACAATATAAAATGTTCATAGCTTGAAAATTTAAAGTCATCTTAGCATTATCTTGCACACTAAACTCATCATTCAGTTTAGGTAATTTTATGCCATTAACAATTTTTGACGGAATAAAAGGACTATTTTCTATCAAACTCCATAACTCAAAGACGATAGAACACACATAAATTTTCATTCTATTTTTTCATAATATATAGTTATTTCCATTGAACAAAGGAGGATGATTTGTTAACATATGGAAGAGAAGATGAGCTTGCCATGAAGATCTTTTCTACAAGGTTGTTAACCAAGAATATATAGATCAAGCTCTGATACCAAATGAAAAACCTTAGAGGGGGGTGAGTAAGGTTTTTGGCAAGCTAAAATTTTTGACTCGTTTGATATGCAGAATAATAAAAATCATCAAGTTTCTTGGACCGACTTTATGATGACAAATAAAGTTATCCAAGAACTCTTTAAGATATATCTAGATTTAGATAAAAAAAGAAACACGAAACAGTTAATGAATTATGAAAGGAAATATGACACAGAATGTATAGTGGTTCGATCTACTAAGATCTACGTCCACTACCTTAAGCTCACACTTAAGGATTTTCAACTAGATTTCATTTACTCCACTTAATGAAATCAAACTGTACCACATACAAGAGAGGATCACCACACTAGGTTTTCCAAAATCTCTCAATCAAATAATCACAATAAGGTTCATTCCAAATGGGTTTACACCACAACCTTGTGCTACAAAGGAGATTGAATATCAATAGAATAGTAAAAGCTCACTTATTTGAGCAAATGTTCACTAAGGTACAAAGTACAAACACTTTTACCTTTGACACAATATGAATTCACTTTAAAACACTTGATAAATGGAGAGTTTTGTAAACTGTTGAGTAATAGTATTTCTTAGAAGAATGTCACAAAAATCTTATGTCTAATCTTGTTTAGAGGCTATTTATAGAGCTAAAAAATGAAGTACCAACGGGCATAATTTTTCTGTTAAATTAACCTGTGTTTTGGACTCAGGTTTTGGACGATGATACATTCAAAAGGTAAGTCCAAAATGACTCTTTTTCAAGCAGAAACAATTCAACATTGTTTACAGGATTTTAGACAAATCTTTTGGATACAGTAACATCCAAACTACTTAATCAAAAATTTTGAGATTTTCAAAACTTTGAAATCTTTTTCTTTATGTGTTTCCAGGTAGAAATCAATTGAATCAAAAGATAAAGAGACATAGGAATTAATAAGAAATACCTTAATAACCCTTCCTAGTCTAAAGTTCTTCTATAAGGACTTCTTGGTATGCAATCTCATATACTTTGATCTTCTTTTTTATCTTCCATACTTGAATTCCATTACTGAAGAGTTGCTTAACAATCATATTTGAATGCCTTAGAATAACAGAGGTCAAACATGTCCTATCACATATAGATTACACAAATGAGTTCACATCAATGTTTGTTATAAGTCAAAACATAGGAGAAAGCCCTTAGGGCTGACAATTACCAAGTAGCTTTTCATAATTTGTGATGAATTACCAAATGAACAAGATTAAGTCCACTATAGCCGAGCTGATCAACCTTCTCAAAACTGTGGAATCCTCCTTAAAGAAGGAATCTAATGTAGTCATGATGGTAGAATCTTCCACTTATAAGAAAAAAGTTCACAAGAAGAAGAAAAAGGATCCCACTAAGCCTAAAGGTGGCGTAAAAAAGAAGGACGCAACCACCAAAGGCCTATGCTATTATTGTGGAAAGATGGGCCATTGGTGGTGTAACTGCCTATCTGGAGACTACAAAAGACAAGAAAGAGAAGGAGAAGCTTGTGAGCACTTCTACTTCTACCCTTGGTATATTTATGATTGAGATTAATACTGCCTTTAGATATAAGATATGGGTATTGGATACCTAATATAGATCTCATTTACACAATCACTTGTAAGGACTAAAGGACAGTAAAAGGCTTGAGAATGGTGATATGGATCTACGTGTTGCACATAGAATAAAGGTTGCTGCACTTATTGCGGGAACTTACGAGCTATACTTGCCTTCTGGATTATTCTTAGAGCTTACAAACATTTTTTATGTACCTATTTTACTTAAAAACATTATCTTAGTAGCTTGTTTGCATATGAATGGTTTTCATTTAATATTTAAGGATAAAAGTTGTTATTTTTTATTAAATGGTGTCCAATATGGAAATGCGACTTTGATAAATGGTTTGTATTTTCTAGACATGAATGATCCAATTCTCAATATAAATAACAAGAAATAAACAAAAGATAACTCAATCTCATTTTACTTATGGCATTATCATTTTGGCCATATAAATGAGAATCGCGTTTCTAAGTTACACAAAGTTGGTGACTTAGGGTTATTTGATTATGAATCATATGGTACATGTGAATCTTGTTTATTTGGTAAAATGACTAAAATTCCTTTTTTTTTTTCTAGAAAAGGAAAAAGGGCCAAAGAGTTATTAGAACTTATACATACTTATGTATATAGCTTAATGTCTATACAAACAAGAAGATGTTATCACTATTTCATAACCTTCATCGATGATTATTCACAATATGGATATTTCTATTTAATGAAATACAAATCTGGGGCCTTTGATAAGTTCAGAGACTTCAGGAATAAGGTAGAGAAATAACTTGGCAAAAGTATTACGACTCTAAGATTCGATCGAATAGGTGAATACTTATGCTAAAAGTTTTAAGGTTACCTTAGAAATAATTGGATATTATCTCAATGGACTCTACCATATACACCTCAACATAATGATATATCTGAGAGAAGGAATAAAACCTTTTTAGATATGGTGCGGACCATGTTGGCTTTTGTAAACTTACTAAAATCGTTTGGGGTTGCGCACTAGAGACTACTATTTATATTCTAAACTGAGTTTCGTCAAAAACGGTTGACACTATCCTATTTAAACTATTCTTTGGTAATAAACCAAAGTTATCTCACTTGAGAATATGGAGTTACCTTGCCTTTACTAAAAAGCTACAGTCAGATAAATTTGAGAGTAAATCTGACAAGTGTTTATTTGTTGGATATCGGAAAGAGTCATTTGGATATTACTTCTACCTTTTTTCCAAAAATAAAGTGTCTGTTTCGAAGTATGCTGTCTTCTTAGAGAAGGAACACATGCTTAAAGGGGATAATGGGAGTAAAATTAAACTTGGTGAAGTTTAAGAAGGACAAATAAATAAGGAACAATAGTCTGATCCCATATCTATTGAGAGAATTGATGAACTTTCGTCTGCACAAGAACCTCGTAAGTTGAGTAGGATACATGTAGCACCTGAGAGATATTGATTTTTCATAAGTAAACATAATGACGTATTGCTTATAGATGACGATGAGCCTACTACATAGAAGGATGTTCTAAAAAGTTTTGAATTTGATAAATTCCTTGAAGCTAGTGATGGATTCTATGTATGACAACCACATATAGACTTTGGTTAATTTACCAAAAGGAATCAAACCTATTGTGTAAAAATAGGTTTCCAAAAAAAAAAAAAAAAACCTGACATAGATGGTAAAGTAGTTACCTATATAAAGCACGACTGCTTGCTAAAGGTTATTGTCAACAGTATGGAATTGGCTATGATGAAACTTTTTCACCAGTTATCATACTAAAATCCATAAGAAAACTCTTACATTTCCCACCCATTATGATTATAAGGTTTGGCAAGTGGATGTAAAAACAGTGACAGAGGAAATTTATATGATACAATCTAAAGGTTTCATGTTCAACAATAGCACAAACGTGTGCAAGCTACAAAGGTCCATTTATGGACTTAAGAAAATTTTTTAGGAGTTGGTGTTGGATTGTATGCCCTCTTAGACTAGGTTTTTGATGTAAAATCGAATATTTTAATAAAAGAATTTATTTGCAGAAATTGTTTGTGAATTTATTTTTTGTTTGTGCACGATTTTCGTTTGGAACAGACCCATTGTGTTTAAATAAGTGATTCATGTGAATGGTAGTCTTTCACAGTAAGGTATGGATCACAGGTTATTTAACACATAAACATTTGTTCTTAACCTATTGATGAGACTGGGAACCTCATCATGTTTAGGTTATTATGTTATGAATTCCAAATGGGGAATGGCTTACCTTTAGCCAGTGGGTAGTCCACTCACTTCATGACATAAGCGTATTTCGAATATGTAGAACAGGACCTGTAGTAGTGGTTTCTCAAAGTACTATATGGTAGAAACCTAGACTACTACCGCTACAGTGTGGACTAGTACTCTACGACTTGAGTGTGAGTTGGTGGTCTGGCGAAGCTGGAAGCATATACTTTGATTTGCTGTAGTTGAGGTTCTATCATAGGGCCAATATACTTGCATGTTGGGTATGTGTGACTAGTTAGTTAAGACAGGCTTATACAAGATAGTTTCTGCACTATATCGCCCCTTGTGGTTGTCCGAATGGTCTAAATTATCCAGGGCCCTGGGAAACATGACTTGGATGTTTGCTTTAGGGTAGCTCCCTTGGAAAGCGGAAACACTCCAGGAAGTCGTGGATTATTGGACTAGAAGCCTAAGGATGGTAGATGTCATTTAGAGGGGTGTTAGTACACTTTTTCCTCTCAAAATGTACGGCGATGTGTAGAGGGGTATTTTAGTCATTTCACCTGTAGGTCGGAGACTTTGCTAACGCAGCATTGTCCTTGGGGTCAATATTTCCTTATGGTGATATTAGGAAATATTTAAAATGCAAAATACAGCTATTTTTATGGCAAGGGTATTTTGGTCATTTTAGTAGCCAAGACTGTGCGTCTTTTGGTCCCTAGTATAGACCGTGAGTCCTAATTAAATATGGGCTAAAGAATTGATCTTAAATTAAATGGAATTTATTTTATTTAAGTAGCCTGATTTAATTATTGGGCTAGAATAAAATAAAGGTGCATAGAGAGAGAGAATTAATTAAATTAGTTTGGTGGGTTAATTAATTATTCAGGGCTTTGGCCCTGTTTGAATAATTAAAGATTAACTTGGGACTAAACTAATATAAGCTTAATTAATTGGACTAGTTTATTTGGGCTGGAAAAATTAATTATTTATTAATTGGGCCAATTATTTGGTTTTAGTTAGAATAATTAATTAAGCCCAAAAGGTTAAACTAAGAGTCCAATGGCCCAATCCAGTTTAACTTAGGGTTTTATTTAGGTTAAACAGGAGAAAAAAAAGTAACGGGGGGGTTTTTTTTTTCCAGTGCTTCCTTTCTGTGAAAAAATACCAGACGTTTTTCCTTTTCCCTTTCCAGAAAATATTCTTTAGCCCCTAAGTTGTTCACCAAACGAGATTAGGCAGGCCATATACTGGAAGATCGAAAGCTAGGCGTTCGTCTACATGCAAAGACGAAGTAGACGGCTTGCAGGGATTGCACCAGAGGCTTCTACGATCGTGCCTACCCCAGTTCCGTATATTCTAGTTCAGCCGAGTGTAAGATCAACAAGAAGAGGTAAATGAAAATATTTTTTTTCCTCCCTTTTTCTTCTTCACGCAGGTGTGCTGCGTTTTTGTTGTTCACATGGCTGGTTTTTGGCTATGTTTAGCTTGCAATTTTATCTTCAATTGGTATCAGAGCATGAAGATATTTGCACATATAGGAAGCATGTATGCTAGTTAATAACATCGGACAGTTATGTGTGATTAACTGTGATCCTTCGCTGGTTTTTTGGTATGGATAGATGGCTTGTTAAACCTCTCGGATGGAGGTATAGGTGAGATATAATTCACTGTTTTTCCGAGAATAAATCGTGTAAACCCAATTTTAAAGGGTATAGGCGGTTGTTGGTTTTTGGTTTTATTGATTTTGGTTGAAATCAGAGGGCAAAAGCAAGAAAATCCATCGCAGAAAAAAAATAGAAGAAAACGCTGAAGAAGAAATCGTCTGGAATTTTTGAAGCAGACGGCACTGTTCGAGCCGAGCCGAGCCGCCGACAGCACTCCTTGCACCAGGGACAATCAAGGCGGCTTGACTCGGCTTGGTGGCTTACCGGCTCGGTGCATCGGATGGAATTGAATTGCAAATTTGCAATTCAATTTGTGAAATCCGGAAGTCTTCTCGCGGGTCAGCACGCGGGTCAGCACCGGGGCAGGTCGCGGGCTTGGATGGTCCATGATGCGGTTGTTCCGGTGCGGCGGGTGCAGTGAACCAATGGGAAATTTTTTTTCCCCTTGTAATTTTCTTGCATTTTCTTTTTGGTTTTGGGGTCCATACCAGGCGAAGTTAATATTTTTGCAATAGTTAATATTCTTGGAATATGTTTGCATGAAAAATATTAGTAAAGGATTTTAGGATTAAACAAGATCATTAATTAATTAATTAATGTGTTTAATTCTATTATTTGGGCACTTAGGTTTAAAAAATAGAAAAGCATGAAAACGTTTATTGTTTTCTAGCATGCTATTTTTTTAATGTACCTATGTGTGCTTTTTCTCAAAGACCAAAGTCTTTGGGAACTTTTTGTTTTGGCAAGAAAAAATATTTTTCTTTAAAAACTAAATGGTTATTTTAATTGGTACAAAAATTAATCCTTGAATATTTTCTCAAAGGATTTAATCATTGACATAGAAAATATATTGGATTTAGATATTTTTGTAAATTAAAATGGAGAGCCATTTTGTTTTGTTTTGGACTAGAAAAATGATTTTGTCAAATAAGCTTGAGACCAAAGTCTGTAGAAAGTTTTAATTGGAAAATTTTTGAAATCATTAAGTTTTAACTTAAATAAAATTAGTCCATGGAGGAAATCTCTCAAAGGATATAAGCTGACATAGAGATTTTATTGGACTTAGATATTTTATTTTTGAGTTAAGAAAAACTTAATGGAAATTTCAAAAGGATATTTTCCAGAAAACCTTTATTTTAAAAGACTAAGTGGGAGAGGGGTTCCAACGGCCCCACGGCTTCCATCACGGTCCTTATTAGAGATCGTGGATCTCCTCGCGTCACCCTGGGAGTGAACCCGTATAGGATGGGGATACCACAAGGATCTAGATCTAATGGAAGGATGTAATTAATAACCCGGGGCACGTACTATGATCGGCCAGCCCACGTTGGAGGTTATAGTGCGAGGTATGTCCATAGGAAATGAGAGGAAACGGCCATCCCCCGATGGAGTTATTCTCTAGACCATTACCTAGAAGGGAAATTAATTTGTGGTGGTTAACACACTTAGCTTAGGAAACTGTTAATCTTCCCAAGAAGCTATGTCAGTTTTCCTGAGAGCCAAATTATTTTCAGTGCACAAATTTTATTTTGTTTTCACAAACTAAATTCTTTCTTTTATTTTCGATTTTCAGAAATGGTGGGAGGTTCTTTTAGTCCATTGGCCGTTATTCTCAGGGAGAATAAGTTAACGGGTCCAAACTATGTGGACTGAAAAAGGAACCTGGACATAATACTCACAGCCGAGGAGTATAAGTATGTCCTTTAGGAAACCTGCCCTGTTATCGGAGAAGGTTCCACCGCTGAAGAGCGAGAGGCTGAAAAGGCATGGAAGAAAGATGACGAAATGGCACGTTGCTATATGTTAGCTTCCATGTCTAATGTGCTCCAGTTAAAACATGAGCACATGGCTTCTGCATATGACATAAGTCAATCATTGGCAACTAGGTTCGCAGACAAGAGCCGGCCCGCAAGGCAGGAGGCTCTTCGAACTATTGTGAACACTAAAATGGCTGAGGGAGCATCAGTCCGAGAGCATATGCTCAAGATGATTGCTGCTTTCGAGGAGGCAGAAATCTTAGGGGCTGTCATTGACCCCGAGAGCCAAGTGAACATGGTTCTCGAATCTCTATCGGGCTCTTTCACTCAGTTCAAGTTAAACTATAACATGAACAAGTTGAACATGAGTTTGACTGAACTGATGAAGGAGCTCCAGATGGCGAAGAAGGTCATGAAGCCGCAGTCTAAGGCCATGATTGCTAAGGCCTCTTCTTCTAAAACTGGGCCTAAGCCCAGAAAGTTCAAGAGGAAGAAGGAGAATGCAGCAGCCCAGCCCAAGAACCAGCCCAAGGACAAACCAAAGGGCAAGTGCTTTAAGTGTGGAAAGAAGGGACACTGGAAAAAAGAGTGTCCAGATCTTCAGGCCAAGAAAAACCCCACAGGTAATGTTTACTATCTAGAGTCCATATGAATGGTAGGATCAACTTCCACTTGGATTGTTGATTCAGGAGCCACTGATCAGATCTGTAACTCATTGCAGGGGTTTAGGAAGATAAGAAGACTCAAGAAGGGCGAACATGGGCTTCGAGTGGGAAATGTAGCACAAGTCTGGGCCCTTGCAGTGGGAGAGCTGGATCTTATTTTTTATTGTAATAAGATAATGGTTTTAAAAGACATTTTATATGTACCTGGTTTTCGTCAGAATTTGATTTCAGTTGCAAAACTTATTAATCAAGGATATTCTGTATCTTTCCATTCTGGTATTTCTATCAGTAGAGATGGAGAAATTTTATGTACTGGGCACATGTATGGTAATCTTTTCTTTTTAAACCCTATTAACAACAAATCAAATAACGCTCTGTCTGAACCTTTAACTAAGAAGAGAAAGACCAATATCAATGATTCATACCTTTGGCATCTGAGGTTGGGTCATATTAACTCAACCAGGATTCAGAGGCTAATCCATGATGGGCCTTTGGGCTCATTAAGATTGGAAAGTTGGCCTCAGTGCGAATCCTGCCTGATGGAAAAAATGACCAAAAGGTCTTTTACACCAAAGGCGGATAGAGCCAAGGAGGTGTTGAGTCTTGTTCAGACTGATATGTGCGGTCCATTGTTTACACCAGCTAGGGGAGGTTTTGAGTACGTCATCACGTTCACGGATGATTGTACGAGGTATGGTTACATTTACCTGATGAGACGCAAGTCTGACTCTTTTGATAAGTTCAAAGAGTTTAAGGCTGAAGTGGAGTGTCGGACAGGTAAATTAATCAAAACCTTACGATCGGATCGTGGTGGAGAGTACCTCCTAGGTGAATTCAAGGACTACATGGTACATCGTGGGATAGTATCCCAGCTCTCTGCGCCGGGAACCCCCCAGCAGAACGGAGTAGCTGAGAGAAGGAACAGGACGTTGATGGAAATGGTCCAAAGCATGATGTCTCATGCTATTCTTCTAGTATCCTTCTGGGGATATGCCCTGGAAACAGCGTCATATATTCTGAACTTGGTGCCTTCTAAGTCAGTACCTAGGACTCCCTATGAGATGTGGACTGGGCGTAAGCCAAGTCTGAATCATCTCAGGATTTGGGGGTGTCCAGCTTATGTACTGATCAAGGGAGACAAGTTGGAACCAAGATCAGAATTATGCTATTTTGTTGGGTATCCAAAAGGGACAAAAGGAGGCTACTTTTATCATCCTAAGGAGCAGAAGGTACTAGTCAGTACCAATGCTAGTTACTTGGAAGATGATCAAAGTACTTCCACTAAAGGTTCAACGAGGTTGGAACTTCAGGAGAATTTATTTATGGAATCAATTTCTTCTGACCCGATTTTGGAACAAGAAGAGGCACAGCCTCAAGAGCCTGTGCAAATGGAGCCTCGTCGTAGTGGGAGAGTGTCTAGGGTTCCGGATAGATGGACTGGAGAAGCCTTTGAGCTGGTCTCTGACCATCAGGAACAAGACCCCACTAGATACGATGAGGCTATTGCTGATGCCGATGCAAATCTGTGGCATGAAGCAATGAATGCCGAGATTGAGTCTATGTACCTCAATCAGGTTTGGGATCTTGTAGCTTCACCTGAAGGGATAAAACCCAATGGGTGCAAGTGGGTATACAAGAGAAAGAGAGGAGCGGATGGGAAGGTGGAAACCTTCAAAGCTAGGCTTGTGGCGAAAGGGTATACTCAGAAAGAGGGTATCGACTATGAGGAAACCTTTTCCCCGGTAGCTATGCTTAAATCCATCCGCATCCTCCTTGCCATCGCCTGTCACTATGACTACGAGATATGGCAAATGGATGTCAAGACAGCATTCTTGAATGGTCATCTTAGTGAAGACATCTATATGTCCCAACCGGAACGCTTCATTGCTGAAGGCCAGGAACACATGGTTTGCAAGCTTAAGAAGTCCATTTATGGACTTAAGCAGGCATCGAGAGCATGGAACATTCATTTTGATGAGACCGTAAAGTCTTATGGTTTTATTCAAAACGAATATGAACCATGCGTGTACAGGAAACTTGAAGGCATTAATGTGGTTTTTCTTGTCTTGTATGTGGATGACATTCTGCTTATTGGAAATGATGTAGGGACATTGTCATCTACAAAGATTTGGCTATCTAGTCAATTCAGTATGAAGGACTTGGGAGAAGCCAGCTACATTCTCGGGATTAGGCTTCTTAGAAATAGGAAGCAGAGAATGTTAGGATTATCCCAAGCGACATACATTGACAAGATGCTGGCCAAGTACAACATGGACTCATGCAAGGGAGTTCTAATCCCTTGCAGACATGGGTTGTCATTTTCTTCAAAGGACTGTCCTAAGTCTCAAGAAGAAAAGGACAGAATGAGTAGGATTCCCTACGCTTCGGTCGTGGGAAGTCTCATGTACACTATGCTTGTGTACTAGGCCGGATATCCGCTTTGCCGTGGGCTTAGTTAGCGGATATCAGTCAAACCCGGGGAGGTTCATTGGCAAGTCTGTAAAGCATATTCTCAAGTACCTCAAGGGAACGAGAGATTATATGCTTCGGTTTACGTGGTCGATGATTTGGTTCCTACAGGATACACGGACTCGGACTTCCGAGCGGATAAGGATGAGAGAAAATCCACTAGTGGATATGTCTTCACCTTGTCTGGAGGAGCAATTTCATGGAGGAGTATCAAGCAATCTTGTATTGCTGACTCAACCATGGAAGCTGAGTATGTGGCAGCTTCGGAAGCGTCCAAGGAAGCAGTTTGGCTCCGGAAGTTCCTTTCAGAACTTGGAGTGGTACCACATATGGACAGGCCAGTTGTGATGTATTGCGACAACATTGGAGCAGTATCGCAATCTAAGGAGCCTCGGAACCACAAGAAGGGGAAACACATCGAGAGGAAGTACCACCTGATTCGGGATTTCATCCAGAGATGGAAAGTCGTGGTGGAGCATATTATCTCAGATAACAATCTAGCAGATCCATTCACCAAGCCTTTGGCTGAGAAAGTCTTCAAGAGACACTTAGATGCCATAGGGGTGGGCACCTATGGACTTACCTAGTCTTAGAGTGCAAGTGGAAGATTGTTGGATTGTATGCCCTCTTAGACTAGGTTTCTGATGTAAAATTGAATATTTTAATAAAAGAATTTATTTACAGAAATTGTTTGTGAATTTATTTTTTGTTTGTGCACGATTTTCGTTTGGAACAGACCCATTGTGTTTAAATAAGTGATCCATGTGAATGGTGGTCTTTCACAGTAAGGTATGGATCACGGGTTATTTAACACATAAACATTTATTCTTAACCTATTGATGGGACTGGGAACCTCATCATGTTTAGGTTATTATGTTATGAATTCCAAATAGGGAATGGCTTACCTTTAGCCAGTGGGTAGTCCATTCACTTCATGACATAAACGTATTTCGAATACGTAGAACATGACCTATAGTAGTGGTTTCTCAAAGTACTATATGGTAGAAACCTAGACTACTACCGTTACAGCGTGGACTAGTACTCTACGACTTGAGTGTGAGTTGGTGGTCTGGCGAAGCTGGAAGCATATACTTTGATTTGCTGTAGTTGAGGTTCTATCATAGGGCCAATATACTTGCATGTTGGGTATGTGCGACTAGTTAGTTAAGACAGGCTTATACAAGATAGTTTCTGCACTATATCGCCCCTTGTGGTTGTCCGAATGGTCTAAATTATCCAGGGCCCTGGGAAACATGACTTGGATGTTTGCTTTAGGGTAGCTCCCTTGGAAAGCGAAAATACTCCAGGAAGTCGTGGATTATTGGACTAGAAGCCTAAGGATGGTAGATGTCATTTAGAGGGGTGTTAGTACACTTTTTCCTCTCAAAATGTATGGCGATGTGTAGAGGGGTATTTTAGTCATTTCACCTGTAGGTCGGAGACTTTGCTAACGCAGCATTGTCCTTGGGGTCAATATTTCCTTATGGTGATATTAGGAAATATTTAAAATGCAAAATACAGCTATTTTTATGGTAAGGGTATTTTGGTCATTTTAGTAGCCAAGGCGGTGCGTCTTTTGGTCCCCAGTATAGACCGTGAGTCCTAATTAAATATGGGCTAAAGAATTGATCTTAAATTAAATGGAATTTATTTTATTTAAGTAGCCTGATTTAATTATTGGGCTAGAATAAAATAAAGGTCCATGGAGAGAGAGAATTAATTAAATTAGTTTGGTGGGTTAATTAATTATTCAGGGCTTTGGCCCAGTTTGAATAATTAAAGATTAACTTGGGACTAAACTAATATATGCTTAATTAATTGGACTTGTTTATTTGGGCTGGAAAAATTAATTATTTATTAATTGGGCCAATTATTTAGTTTTAGTTAGAATAATTAATTAAGCCCAAAAGATTAAATTAAGAGTCCAATGGCCCAATCCAGTTTAACCTAGGGTTTTATTTAAGTTAAACAGGAGAAAAAAAAGTAACGGGGGGTTTTTTTTTTTTTTCCAGTGCTTCCTTTCTATGAAAAAATACCAAACGTTTTTCTTCTCCCTTTCCAGAAAATATTCTTTAGCCCTAAGTTGTTCACCAAACGAGATTAGGTAGGCCATATACTGGAAGATCGAAAGCTAGGCGTTCGTCTACATGCAAAGACGAAGTAGACGGCTTGCAGGGATTGCACCAGAGGATTCTACGATCGTGCCTACCCCAGTTCCGTATATTCCAGTTCAACCGAGTGTGAGATCAACAAGAAGAGGTAAATGAAAATATTTTTTTTCCTCCCTTTTTCTTCTTCACGCAGGTGTGCTGCGTTTTTATTGTTCACGTGGCTGGTTTTTTTGCTATGTTTGGCTTGCAATTTTATCTTCAGTTGGAACATCCATTTTGATGAAATAATTAAAGAATTTGGTTTCATTCAAAACATGGATGAACCATGTGTATATAAAAAGGTTGGTAGGAGTGCAATCGTTTTATTATTGCATTATATACATTGACATATCGCTAATAAAAAATGATGTACCTGTCCTTGAAATAGGAAAATTTGGTTCTCTAAGAAATTTTCTATGAAAGACCTTAAAGAAGCAACCTATATTCTTAGATTAAGGATCTATATGGATAGATAAAAAATGTTGCTAGGCCTTTCATGGGCTACTTACATAGATAGATGCTAAAGGGGTTTAGCATGGATCAATCGAAAAAGAGATTCTTACCCATGTCTCATGGGGTATGCCTTTCAAAGTTGATGTCTTTAGAGACACATGTTGAAAAGGATCACATGAGTAGGATTCCATATGTTTCGACAGTTGGATCTATCATGTATACTATGATATATAGTAGGCTCGATGTATCCTATGCTCTCAGCTTGAAAAGCATTAACTAATCTGACCCTGGTAAGGGTTATTGGGCAGCTGTAATGTAACACCCCACTACCTAGGCCCGCCAGGGCTTGGGATGTCGTCTTGTCCAAAGGATAAGGGGTCTTTATAACTAGGTCACACAAATAAAATAGCGGAATAAAAATAATACTTTAACTTAGAATTTATTACATCCCAAGAATAAATCCATGAATTCCCAAAAACAAATCCATAAATAATAAAAAAAAATTATCCACTCTCAACTCCCCAAAGAAATACATAAGAATAAATGACAACATTCTCTTCCAAGGCAGATAACACTAGCTACTCATCCCCACAGCAGGATCGACCTGAAATCATGGTAAAAAGGGTGATGAGACAGAAATCTCAGTAAGCCCCGTGTGTGAGTTGGGCTAAAAAGACAAAACACTTTTCATGATGCATGCACTAACAGTATATCAAAAGCTTTGTCATGCCTTTTTTACAAATTTAACTCTCACTTCTTGAAAGACATTAGTGAGAGGTCATGAAGCAAAATGCTCTTAAAATATTCTATTTGGATAGATATGAATAATTAAAAGATATTGAGCTTCGAATAAAATTCCAATGACACTTTAAAACAGTTCCAAGAAAATAGCTCATCAATTAAAGCAACCAAGTTCATCTGACAGGGCACAGCAGTGGCTCTCACACCAGGTGAAGCACTTGACCCCCGTCAGGTGGTGAAAGGGCACAGAGGTGGCTCTTACTCCTGTGAAGCACTTGACCCCCAACACCTGGTAGGTGTACATCCTACCGAGTGAGATTCTCCTCCCTCTCTCACCCAATCCAATCCGGTTGTCCCACTTTCGGCCGTTAGTTCTACTAGAACCTCGTCGCTAACTGAGGATGGCTCAACCTTCTATACTGATGCCTTGATCAAAAAGAGTCAACCTCTCAGAGGTGGCCACCTGCCGAGACATATCCCCAGACCAACCAAAGGCTAGTTTAAAGGTCTAGTCCCCATTGAGTACTCAATGTTATTCAATATTCACAATTCATAAGGCTCCAAAGTGGAACGTACAAAATTAGCTCAATACAATTCCAAACAACATTTTTTAACTCGTACAAAAATTTTAGAAGGTATAGTTTTAAGTCAATAATTTATTCCACAAATTCATAGTGGAGGAGCCCTATGCTTAAATAAGTCATGCTATGATTTTCGAAAAGTATATGCATGATCAAGAATTCATCTCTTGCATGTTCAAAACAAATCAAAATGTTTGATGCTTGACTCTTAAGTCATGCTTGACACATTTTAAAATTTATAAATCTAGAAGTTTCTAAAATTAGAAGTTTTCCAAATGTAGAAAGTTTCCAAAATAAGAAGGTTCCAACTATAAAAGTTTTCAAAATTAGCTATCATGCTAAAATTTCGTATTTGTAAGAGATACTCACCAACCTTACTTTCAAACCAAGATAATAAAATAAAATCAATTTCATGAATGTAAAGGAACTTACCTTATCCTTAAGCTTAGGGTATGAACTCTAGTAAGTTGGTCCCTACCCTTGACAATCTTCTAAATCTGGCAAAGAGTTCATATAAATTAATTACAGCACTTCCTAGATCATCCCAAAAGAAAATCAAGTCCAAAATCCACTTTGACAAATAAAACAAACTCAACTCACTACTACCATGATCCTAATGTCCCAAGCTTTAAGGTCAAATAATAAATAAAAAGGGTTTATAAGCTAAGTCTAATTTGATATTTAAAATAATTAGTGTTTTGGGAAATAGGTACTAATAAGTTGAAGGTTTAAATCTTGCTAAAATAATTTAGAGTTTATTTGATGAAAAGTCCTAGGTGGTACTACATAAAATAATAATTTATTAATAATTAATTGCTAGAAAATAATCGATAATTAAAACTAGTTGAAAATAAGTTTTAATGAGTCTTGCTTGAAAAATAATAAATAAATTTTAATAGGTTTGATTAAAAGATAATAATTAAATTTTAATAATAAATATTTTACCTATTATGATTATTTTCATAAAAGGCTTTATTTGATATTATCATTTTATATAATATCTATATATTTTAATTTTCTAGCAAAAGCTATTATTTATTTGACTAAAATATCCTTATTATATATATAATAATCCAAATCTATCATTCCTAGGGTTTTTTTGAAATTACTAGCAAAAATTATAATTTAAAATATTTTATTGAAGGAATAAAGTTAGCTTAGAGACAACTAGATCATGACCATTTATCTATTGCTAACCACAATCATGAACATATACATCCCTTCAATTCATCAAATCATCCAAATCATGAATATAAGTATAGATCTAAATTTACTAAGGCATGATCCAACCTCTACTAGCACAAACATAATCATGGCTTCAATAATCAACTAAGAATATAAATCCTATTCATCATAGATGACATAATCTCTAGCATGCTTGATCACATACATCACTCACAACATGGAGACATGCATTAAACCCTAAAACATCATAATATCATCCAAGATAGATCATCACATGAATCAATCCCATCTCCATCATATTCATACATATATTCATGCCTCAATCTCTACTCAACACAACAATACATGCTCAAATCCTATTCATAATCCATCTCCTACCAATAACGTCCTAGAGACATGAATCTAGAATTTTAAAAGAAGGGTTAAAAGGCTTACTTGATTGATGAATTCCTTGAAGGAGTTTCGAATGGATCTCAACTCCTAGATGTCTAAATCCGTCCAAAGAAGATGAAGGAAGCATGGCCATGGTTGATGAAATCATTTGGCCAAGAGAGAGAGTGGTTCGGCCAAGAGAGAGAGAGAGAGAGAGAGAGAGAGAGAGAGAGAGAGAGTCCATTAGCATGCTTAAACACATATATGTTCATTAGAGATTGAACATTAGCGAAGAGGAAGTTGATTGAATAAACCTACCTTGAAGGTGTTCTTGAGCCTTCACAAAATTTCTGATTTTTTATCCAAAAGAACAAGTTGGATTTTGGAGTTTGATATTAAAAATGGTGTGGATGAACTCACAGTAGTGTATAGATGAAATCTAGAATTTTTAGAAGAAGTTTGAAGTGATTTGGAGAGGTATTAGGTGAAAGGAAGGAGTAGGTATTCTTGGTGTGCTATGTGTTCTTGAAGGTTGAAGATGATGGATGGATTTTGGTTAATGCTGGCCGAAATTCTGTAGGGATTAGGGCTGGCTGAATTTCTGTAGGGTTTTGGGAGATGATTTTCTGGTTTGGAAGGGAAAAGGAAAGGCTAGTAGTTGAAATCCTTAAAGAATATTTTCAGGAAGCAAATTTGGAAACCAAATATATCAAGAATATCTTCGATTGTTGGAGGGCTTTTGGGAAGCTGCTATGGCCGAATTTTTGTGCAGTGTTTCTGCTGGATGAAAGCTGATTGAAGAGGGGTAATGGTGGCCGAAAATATGGAGTGAAATGGTGAGGAATAAGTCTGGTTGTTTGAGGAACATTTTATGGAAGGTTGCTAAATTATGGTGGCTGGAATTTTGGTAACTAATCAAGCATGATTGCAGAGATTTGTTGGAGAGATTTTCTGGCAGCCATGTCTGAATTTCATGCAGAAGGTTGGGGAAGACAATGGAGTTCAGTTCATGGATGTTTAAGGGAAGACTGTACAAAAAATTGGAGAAGTTTTGACTAGGGCTGAATAAGGAAACAAGGCTGGAAAAATTACTGCACAGAATTTTCGCAAGGCTGGAATTTTCTGGGCAGTTTTCGGCTGCTATTTTCCAGATGATTTGCAGAGGATTTGAAGGCCATTTCAGAGGTCTTTCAAGGCTGGTTTCCAGCCTTCTTTATGGAGGAAAAATGTAGCTAAGATGCTGAACAAAAGTTGAAGGAAAATAGCTTGGTTTCGGACCTCCAAAGCTGCGATTTTTCCTAGGGATTTTTCTGGTTTTGCACTGCCTTTGTGTAGTGCGAAAATGGCCAGAAAAATCTAGGTTCCAAGCTGATCAAAAGGGATATTTTCTGGCAGTATTTGGAAGGGAATGATGGCTAAGAATTTCGACACTTTGAAGGCACAAAAAGCTGGAAAAGTTTCAGTTCATGCTATGAAGAGAAGTGAACCTAGCTAGAGTGAAATTTTAGAAGGTTCACTGGAGTGATTTGTTTTCTTGGAATCTTCCACATCTCTTCCGCATTTTCAGACCATAAGATGTATTTCACTAAGACATTTTGATCCTTCAAAGCCACAACACTCCACTGAAATTTCTGGAAAGAAAATGGCTAGAACTATTCGATCAAGCTAAGGAGTTGAGAAATAGGAAAAATTAAGGATCAAGAGGAAATGAATTCCCCTTAGGAATTTTGTGTAGGGTAAAATAGTAGAATGAGGATACTCCTATCATGTCTCTCTTAGGACAACATCTTTACCCTACTCCAAGCATATAAGGCCGAAAATAATACTTCCCAAGCAAAAATAAAATTTAACCAAGTTAAAGCTCTTAGGACGGAATTTGAACCCAAGACCTCAAGAATTAATTCTAAGGCTCTACCCACTAAACCACAACAATTATTGATCTTTTTTTTCCTCTAAGAATGTTTTCCTATTCAATCCTCAAGCTATCTCCCTTTTTCCATCTCAAGCAAAAATTACCATTTTACCATTCTCACTCAATAATCATAATCAAGCCCTCTAGACTATAGAACACAAATTCAATGCACTTAAAATCATATAGAAATATATTTAAACATGCTATAAAGTGTGATATGCATCCCAACCCCCTCACTCTAAGGTTGGTTTCGACTGGGGTTTCACATGTAAAGAATATCCTTAAGTACTTGCAAAGAACTAAGGATGTATTCTTGGTATATAAAGAAGGTGATTTGAAAATAAATAAGTATACTAATACCAATTTTTAATCAGATAAAGATGATTTCAAATCCCAGTTTGGCTGCAATTTGCATTTTGTGGAGGGGTAAGAAGTAGGAAAAGTTCTAAACAAGATACTATTGTTGACTCAACGACTAAAGTTGAGTACATAACCATTTCTGAAGCAGTTTAGATCAAGAAGTACATCATAGAACCTGGAATGGTTCCTAGAGTTGTTAAACTAATATCTTTGTATTGTGATAACAATGGAGCTATTATGCAAGTCAAAGAGCCATGGGCTTACCAGCGATCCAAATATGTACTAAGACGTTATCACCTAATTCGGGAGATCATAGATAGACAAGATGTATATATAGAGATAGTTCCCATGGATGAGAACATAGCAGACCCACTCACTAAAGCACTACCCCAAAAGAAATATGATAGACATGTTAAGTCATTCGATATTAGATACATGAATTATTGGCTCTAGAGAAAGTGGGAGTTTGTTAATGTTATGCCCTAGAGGGAATCATGTGCATTTTGTATAGTACATATTTATTTAATAATATAAGGTATTCTTTATCTTTTAGTTTGTTTTCTTTATACTTTCATGTGAATATAACTATTTGATAAAGTCCCAAGTGCAATGCTGTGTTAAGAAAATCATAATAGAGATCATGATGTGAGGTTCCTACTATACTGGATAATGTTTGTATTTAAATTATCCCTAATCGTAGTGTTAATGTGATAGGATAATATTAATGCGTTAAGACTAGCGTGTGTTATATTTTCTGATTTGATCAGACGGTGATTCTCAAATCCATGAGTATTGTGATACTCAAAGTCAACACGTGGATGCTTATTACTAGAACAAATACATTTGATAACTGAGCTATAAGATGATAGCATAGATAACTGTTGGGATTCGTGGACTCCTAAACGCGGAAAACATCTACGAATCCCTCCCGAGGACCCAAGTAAACGATTAAGAAGATCTAAGCTTTAAGAGTTACCTCTGGTCGCTGTAATCGAAATCCTTCGATTCTGGTTGCGCTGTTGTACGTTCGACCCGAACAATCACCAGACGCTGCAGTATGCGAACGTCCTCTACGGATACACACCGCAAACTCACTCGATACCCGTGGAGTGCTAGCGCCTAGGGTTTGAGAGGTTTTTTTTTCTCTGGTAGAGAATGGCACGAATGTTCTCAACCGAAAAATTGGACTCTCGAAAGACGGCTAGGGTTTTCTTAAAAAACCCTCGAACCTCTTAGAGTCCAACCCTAATCATATCTTATCATATTCTAATTTAAATTCAAATTAAATTAAAACTGATATGATAAGATTCTGCCATTATCTCGGTAATTTAACTAATTATTTTACCGAGTCAGATTCTTATAATCTGGATATCATCCAGATTCATCGAACCTGGTCACCAGAAAAATAACCTAACAAGTTCGCTTATTGTGTGACCCTATAGGTTCATTTAACACTGGCAGCGTGCCTAAATCGTATTTAAATGGCCCACAAGTTATAAGCGGTTTCTAGCAAAACATTATAACTATCCAGGTTAAATGAAGATCGGTGATCTCTTTGAACCAAACCATAATTTTATATTTAGTCCTTTTGTCACACGATATCCAGATTAAGCATAAGGCACGGAGCATGTCATCCTTATTAAGCTTAATCAATTATTTCTTGATTTCATAGTAGATCTGTTCAAACAAATGATATCAATATCTTAGATTGATATATTTGAGCACGGCCATGCATTTTTTAACGAGTCTAACTTATCAAGGGGCCCATGGATATCTCTCCCATAATCGAGAGGGACAAATTCCTTCACAATCAATCATATTCCTCTCCTTGATTTATTTTATATCCAACAGTAGTCTAATTTATTATCTGGTTAAAGACAACTTTAGACAATGTCAAAATATAGAATTTATCAAGTAAGAAACTATGATGAATTTAGGTCGAAGGACTTTCAATATTATTATGGCTAGAAAGTACTTATGACATATTCCATGAAGTACATTCACAGTGGGTCATGTCCAATACAATGTTCTCTAACATTTATTTATGTCTTGACTCGATATCACAAATATCCATGGCCAGTAAAACATAGCCATCAAGTCACAAACATACTAATCTTAATTTATTATTATTCCAATAATAATAATCGATCAGGGACAGCTTTAGAATAGTCATTGTATTCATTGTAGGGTTTTACTATCAAGTCACGTACTTGATGACTAACAAAACAAAACTCACTATTCATGGAAAGGAAAGCCTCATATTATTATATAAAACATAATGACAATTGTATAAGTACAAATTGACTCTAGGGCATATCCCCAACAATAACTATTTAGTATTGGTGATAGATCTCATCATAGCAAATGTGCAAGTATTCTTAGACTTGAGGTCTCCAAGGTACTATGTTTGTTAAGCGTTGTGCTTTGATTCCAATCTCTAGAGTAAAAAAAAAACTACTTGTAGGATGGATATTGGGTACAACATGAAGTAAACAATTGTAGTTGAGAGAATCAATAAATGGTTCACTACTCCTAATAGTAGGCACGAATATCTCATGGCCACTTAAAAGAATCATTACTCGAGAAGTCCTTAGCCAAGAGAACTGTGTATTAGAAATAGTTTCAATTGCTACATTTTGAGTAATAGATTTTGGGAACTTTTACTAAAATATTAGGGCCTAATTAATATTCTGGAGGGAGTTATCACTAATTCTATACTCTAAACCGAATGAGATATTGTATAGTGAAAAACTTTTATTGCACTGATGTTTTCTATTGAAAGATTTATGTCAAACCACTTGACTTTCTAAACTTTTAGGTGGTCATGGTGTACTGCTAAGTGCCACTCATGATCTGCTAAATATAGATTTATTAAATATAAAATTAATAAATTAATTCTAATTATAATTAGTTAATTCTAATTATTAAGGATTATTAATCCTAATAATGTTTTGATTAATTCATATTTTGTTGTCAATAGACCAAAAAGCCTAATAGGTCACACACAATAGAGGATCAACAACTCGAGATGTTATTTGATTACATTATAAGGTTAATTATGAGAAGAAAGAGTTGTTGTGGTAAAATTATAATTTGTTATAATTTGTGAGCCAAATTATAATTATAAGAACTTATGAGTTATAAGCATAGTTGAAGGAATTCCTATTACTTTAGGAATCTAAGAACCACGTGAGATATATATAGATACATATACATGCTACGGGTTTAGTGTGTGTGTGTATTAGAAGTTTCTCTGGAAATTGATTGCACAAAAAAAAAAAAAAAACAGAAACAACTTTACTATGATTTTCTTCTTCTCCAAAACTCTTGCCACGACATGCATCTTGCTAGCTAGTACAAGATTAAGGTAGCTCTTGAGATTGTTTCCTCGTGCGAATACTGTTGGAGGCAAGCCTATCTTGGTTTGCAGCGATTGTGATCAAACAAATAATAGAAAGCATGTTGGATCGCGTTATCAGCAAGAAGGAAATTTTGAAAATCAGTGACGACACCAAGGCATTCAAGGTATATTCTTTTACCTTTTTTTGTTCTATAATTCATATATAAGTGATCGTAGGAATGGTTTCTCGGTTTTAATTTTGCCAAGTGATATTGATTGCATGACCGAGATACTAACATAAAAAACTACAGATCACAAACAATTTTGTTAGAATTGACTTCCAAGTAGCTAGAGCAAGCAATTGGATACTCTGCAAGTAGGCATGGATAAGGTAGCATGGATGAACTATCATATGTAAGCTGTGCAAACTCTACTACTTGTTGAAATATAAGATCACCCAGGTTAAACTTCATGCCCTTGCCTATCTTAAATTAAAATATGGCCATGTCTCTATGAACCATTGAAACATTGTTAGCTGGAAGCCAATTGTAACAAGAAATATTGAAAAAATAATAGCTGCCTACAATTAGTTCTTATTTTGAAGGTTAAATTTAAAATTTGTGAAAGATTCGGTGTTACTAACACAATTTATACAACCTTCTTTTTTCTTCAAATGTTTTCCTTCCTCTCCAACCATCCTATTACAAACTAGCTTTTATTTGTTTCTTTTCCAACTGTAACAATTGAGAACAAATTCTTGTTGAAGAAAACATAAACTAGCAAATCAAGAAATGGAGGAGCACCTGAATATTGAATGCAGGTGAAGAACGAAGGCAAAACAAGTTCAACAAAAGAAGGAAATAGACACAAAAAATGCATACTCTAGATTCTATCCTTGCATTCTCAACTTGAATATAGCAGCATTTTTCATGGCACTATTAAGTAATCAGCATGAGAATCCACACTAAAAAGTGATCCATCCCCGATCGAAGAATCCCAGCTGACCGCTACATAGCCTAATCGACGATAACTACAGCCACAAACATCACAAATGTATTGCAATGTGAGGAGGGTCAACACTAGAAGTGGAAAAAGTTTGATGATTAAAACCTGCAAACGATCAAGAATTTTCTTGAATGAATTCTAGGCCTTCACTATACCAATGTTTCTAAAATAACCGTTCACGTCGTGCACAATTTTATGTACTCTAGACTTCTCAGCTGGCTTCTCTGCAGATTTGTTGATCCCATTGAAAAGAGATACTATTTCATCATTACCCAAATCATCCCCTTCTATGATTTTCTCCTTTTTCAGCAATATCACATCTTTCTCACCATCAATAATGCTATACATGAGATCAAGATACTTTTAAAGCTCTAAACTGGATCCTGGCTTAGTTGAGGCAGCCTCATATGCCACCAAATTTCTTAGCACAACTTCTAAATTTGCACACAGAGTGATAACTATGAGGTATAATGTATTGGTGTCTTGATTTATTTTAACATTCTTGATGCCACTATTGGTACGTTTAAAATTCATTTTAGCAATTTGATACAGTTGTGAAACTGTAGGAACATCAATCTCCTGTACCAAAATTTTCTTCAATTGGTTGTCTATTTGGTCATAAAGATTTGAATTCTTTAGCAATCATTGCAAAAACCTTGCTGCCTTCTCAATGTTGCTTAGGACTTTAACACCAGAGAAAGCACCCGTTCATACCCAGAGTTCACGGAATATCCCACTTGGATAGCAAAATCTTTCACTTGAGGTGATGCCAACACTGCAATATCCTTAAAAACATTGGTCACTTGAGATGTTGTCTATTTTGCAGCATCTACGACCTACTTGAAAATGTCTTCCGGTGAACATCTTTTCAGGGATTTTTCATCAGGGTTTTCAGGTTCTCTTCAAACTAGTTCTTTAAGGGATTCTTATTTGGATGCTTTTGACTAGGTTGCACTGGCATCGGTTTTAGCATCGTAATTTCCCACAAATCAATTTGTACATATAATGAAGTGTATGTTTTTCAAACACCTCGTCCATAAATTCTAGATCTTCTACCAATTTAAGAGGAGAATGTTCAACATAGTAGCGGGTGAAATTGTCGAACAAATCTATATCTATAGCTTCAATAAATAACCATTTCAGAGCTTTCATTATTTGTATTAGCAAGTCCAGTGGCATTTGGTTCTCCAGCATCAAAATGTCTGGAAGCAATTTTTCAAGCTCATGATCTACTACTTTTTCCTTCTTCTTCTCCTGATGATCTACATTTTTATCATTTTTCATTTCATCTACTTTTTATCCTTCTTCTTCTCCTTCTCCAATTTATCAAGGTAATTTTTAATAACATGGAGCAAGAATATGCCATCAACCACCATAATCCACAACAAAGTTTTACCATCAAGGTACAAGTACCTGCCATAAGAAGAATAGATAGTTTGCTCAAACATTTCCTGTTCATGTTCAGTCAATTCTTCTTACATCTTTTCAATTGCTTTTGCCGTCATTTCATTCACAAGTTTGATGAAATCATTGAACTCATTACGCTTGTTGTATTTCCTAATAGCATCGCACTTTTTGCTCTCCATCTATTGAAGCTCTGGCAAAGAATGTTGGTAAGGACCAAGGCCTACTACCTGAGGAGTGTAAGTCTCTGGCTTTGTAAAAGGTTTTGAAATTTTATTTTTCTAAAAATTCAGAAATACTTCTATTTTGCCTCTCAAATATTATCCTTTTGATTGTATCCTTTTTTTGTCAAATTAATATGTAACATCTCCTAATAAGTCACCATATTCTTTAGATCAAGGGTCTTTATAATGTGGTAAGACAAAAACCTAAAGGAAAAAAAAGTAAAGGAATAAGACAAATCTTTGGTACTAAAACTTAAATTACATCACAAAGAAATTTGCTATGATCGGTGAAATAAAAATTCTAAGTTTGGCCAAAAGAAAATCTAATTGTTCATCCAAAATTGAAGATAACAAATGTAACACCCCTACTAAAGGTAATAGTGGAAGCATATCAACACCGGGTGTCGCCCCATCCAGTTACCCAGACAAAGGGTTTTTATAATGAAAAACCAATAGAATATGTAAGGTCCAGGTCCATACAACAACCTAAACTGATGGTCACGTGCACATATATAATAAAGAATCTCATACATAAAAATTTCCATTCAACATCAGTAATAAGGTATATTATTCAAAAGGGAAACGTCTGGACCTATTCTGCTGTCGTTGTGGTATCGTCCTCTATCTGTAGGTATGCTCAACTCCGGATCTTACAAAAAGGTAAGATAAAAGACATGTGTGAATGACAGATCACTTAGTGAGACCCGTGTGTGCTAGTGCTTTATCAAAGAGGTAGAGTACACAAAACTTTTTGTGAAATAGCATATCATTTATTCATTAGAAATGGTTCCAAAACTCTTTAATGAAAAGTTTATTTAGAACTTAATCATTTTTGGAAAACTGTATTTCAATTTCAAATCATTGCCCCAGTTTTCAAATCACAGGCACTTCTCCAACAGAAGGTCGGCCTGTATCCACATGCAAGTCCCGTAGTCCTTACCTTCGGTGCCACATATCACTGTACTGAGACTCCAGCCTCCAGTACTCAACTGTGCGTCGCCGAAATAAGTACACTGCAGCGTACTTCTGCTCAGGTATACCGCAGCAAACATTTTCCACCATAAGTCAGGGGTCCCAATCCTGACGTCAATCACCATCAAGGCGACAAGGAGTAAAAAACACTGAGTGTCCCCCCCTTCCCCCCGCATCTAGTGAATAATTCAAAATAAGAAGCGCCTGTAGATACGGCAATTGCCAAGTGCTAAACGGCTAGCCAGGACGACTCATCTCAATGACCTGTCGCCTTGTTTGGAGTAAGACAATCTCTAGAACTAGCTAGATTACTTGGGGTCGTCTACCTCTATCATGGTCTAGTACAAAGATCAAAGTTCTTGTTGAGTAATCAACATTAACAATACCAACCCCGTCTGACTGATTAGGCCAGAGGGTTATCTGATCTCGCAGGATTTTTAAATCAAAACATTTTTAGGGCAAAATAACATTTTCCAAAATTTGATCCCACTAACTCGCAATTCAGATTGTCATTCACATAGGCTCTGTAGAGCTAATAAATTCATTCCATAGGCACATCAGGCCAATAAAATAATTTCAGGGATCAAAAGTCATTTTTCAAAAGTCAATCTCATCACGAGAGATTATTTTCCAAAATCATGTTGAAACAGGATAAAGAGTTTTGTTCACACATCAAAACATGTTTCCAAGAGTATTCCGGGTCCTTTTTCCCGTACTTGATCACAAAAGTCATTTTCAAGGGTATTCAGGTCTTTTTACCTATACCTGATTCCAAAAGACTTTTTGAGGGTATTCGGGTCATTTTACCCTTACTCGATTTGAAAAATATTCATAAAAGTTCCAATAAGGGTATTTCGGTCATCTACCGAATACCCGAGTTCCAAAGGTTTTGATAAAACATTCCAATAAGGACATTTGGATCATTTTCTAAATACCCAATTCCAAAAAGAACTCATTTCAAGAAATCCATAATTCTAATCACAAAAGAGGATTAAATTTAAAGTTTCCAAACATATTTCCATAAAATGTTCTAATAAAGGCATTCCAGTCAATTTATGAATACCTAATTTCAAAATTTACTATTTTTTGAAAATCCCAAATATTTAATCCAAAAAAGACTAAATTCACAAAATTCATGCTTTAGTCATCTCGTAAGGTTTCCAAGCCAATTAAGATGTTCAATCGAGCCCAAAATGGTATAAAAATAATTCTTGTTCAAATAAACCTTAAACATGTTCAAGGATTTCCAAAACAGTATATAACATAGCATTTCATGGAAAAACAACGAACACTAGCTTTAGAAAGAGTTTTAGAAATCCAAGGGACTCACCCCGTGTCCTAAGCAACTCTTTTCGTTCATGGCCGTTTAACCTTCGTTTCTACCATTTTCGACGTTCTGTTGGCCATTTGTCGTTAAACATACACCAAATATTGTTTTGGAGTCAATTCATGTTTGGCCAAAAAATAGTTGACGAGTAGCCGACGTCTAACCAACGTTTAGCCGACGGGGCCGACGGTTAGCTGATGATTAAAGAAAACGTTCGACTTTCGTTCATATTGTTTTTCCTTCATTTGTTCAATTCTTTCATTTTACTTTTTCCACATCCTTTCTCCCTTCATAAACAAGGGATTCACTTCATATTTCCCCAATTATTTCACCCAAATCACACAATTAATCATCCTTAAATTCGTTCATGTTCCAAGCAAAATTCTGAAAATTTGCAGCTTTGACACATGATTTTGTTTTGGACATAATTTTCAATCCACAACTCTGTTTTGGATCTATGATATACCAAAATGACCGTCAGACTCTTAAATTTAATTTGGTACAGGAAATTTTTAGATTTTTGGTTCCAGTAACATGCTACTGGGCAAAAACAGCCCCAGTAGTTTTCTGATTTTTAGTCCATTTCCACAAAACAACTTCACCTACTTGTGCTTCTTGATACATAACACCTACTTAACCCTTAATCCACATCATTTCCCTTCAAACAACCTTAATTTTTCAGATTTTTAGGTTCAAGAAAGCCACTAAGTTCTTATGCAAATAACATATAACTAACATCAACATTCAAAAACAAATCATAATCTATTTTCTTTAACGTTTAACCCATTTTTATCCCAATTCTACCATCTTTCTTCTCAATCATGAACAACCCTTTAAATCACCATTCAAAACATAGCCTATGAATCCTTTATCCAACCGGTACACACACTTGCACACACAAAGTCTCACATAGTACACAATAATCATTTTAATCATCACAAATCTCACGTTTTCATGTTAAAATTCATATCAAAACGATCACCGTAATGAAATCTAAAACTTTAATTCTTGAAGTATAGGACTTTACCTTGCGTATAAGGTGTTCTAGCTTGAATTTGCTCCAAGAATCTCCAACTTCTTCAAGAACACTATTTTCTCTCTCCTTTTCCAATTTTTCTTGATTTTTCCTTTCTTTTTCTTCCTTATTTCTTCCTTCGTTCTTCATTTAAGCCCTTGGCCGGTTTTCCCAGCCTACTCACCGCCATTCTAGGGTCCAAAGTCAACCAACATTAATTACATTGTGGGCTATCCATTTTAAAGCTAAATTCCTATTGGTGGATTTAATTTAAATGGATAATTCTTAAGCTTATTAAATAAGCTTTTGCAATTTAATAATCCCACAAATATTTTACTCCCCCAATGGTATTTTAATACTTGTTTCATCCACCATTCACACAATGCCACACATCCATTTTTAACCACGATTTTCTATTTTCTTCAGAAATGACCAAAATCGGGTCCATAACGGAAAAATATTTTATTTCACTATTCAACTCCAAAAATTCCACTGAATCCATTGGTAACATTTAAATTCTTTAATTCCCTCTCTACTTGGTCAAATTTGCGGTCAAAGTCGCAAGCACAGTCAAAATAACGAAAATGCCCCCGATACCTTGGGTAGCATAATTCGCACCAAAATGTGCATTTCATTGCAATGATCAATTTCTCTTTTTAGAGTACCCTTGAATTCTTATTTTGTAAATAATAATAGCTTTCTGAAAATTTAGGGTATAGGTAGAACAAATTCAATAATTACAACTGGGTCCCGACAAAATATTATTCCATCAAAATATTCGTCTCATTACACCGATCAACTTTTGTTCTGGACATTGGTACAAATTCTCATCCTATTACAAATAGTATCCAATCGAAAGTGAAAAAGGTGGGGTGTTTCAACAAAAGTATCAAGACCTAGTATTTTTACAAAATAGTACTTCAAGTTCCAATCTTGATAAACCTACCACCTCCTGAAAACGTGATTAAAAAAAGTGTGAGATTATTAATAATCTCAGAAAGTCCGTGGTGTGTAGCCATGGCACAATTTTCAAAATAAATGTTAGGATGCATGAATGAAAATAATTTGAACAAATATACTCATAATGAAATTTTCACTTATGCAAAATATATATATATTTTTTTGTGGGAAGGAAATGAGTATATTGTAAAATACTGCTTAAACAAAATCTTCATTGGATTAACTGCTAAATTACACATCACAACCCTGAAACAAAATTTTCATTTTTACAAAGTTTTGAACCCGAATTCTCCACATTAATCCTAATATGTCTTAAGTGGCTAAAGCGTAACCAAAGCTAATAATAGCACGTAGGGTGTACATCCCTACCGAGAGAAGGCCCCAAGCATTTCTTTCATCTAATCCATCGGGCGGAAGTCTTAGGTCCGTCCTCCAGTTTTACCCATTGAAAACTGTGTCACTAGATAAGGATCCAGATTCATCACCTAGGACTAATGCCCCCATTTGGAAAAAGATAGACATCTGGAGATGGCTAGTCTTTCCTAAACTAACGCAAGCTAGTCCTAGTACCTCGCCCATTGAGTACTCAATGTCTAAGTTTAATGTGGTTCAAGGAAAATTTCCCAATCCGATGTGGATTACATAATTTGCATTCCCAAAAATATTGTTCCAATTGTAAATACCTGTCTTCCAAAACTCAATTCGACCAGAGCTCAAACACACTTTTCCTAAGATTTCCAAAACCAAAATCCCTATATCCGTTCTAGTAATTTATTCGAGAAGTATTAGCTATAAATCATCGTAATAATATTTCAAGCCATTTAGAATAAATCATGTAATGATTTTAGCAATATTTTCATGTATGAAATACGTAAATATATTTTCACGTATAGTATAATTTTCATGTATGGCCTATAATCATCATACTCATAAGAAACATCAAAGAAAAACTTCTCATGCCCTAACATTAAATGCTTCATAAAATTCATGCATATATTTTATATGCACTTGAATGCAAATTGTACATAATTTAAACGTGGCATTTCTGCATGGCTTTGCATTTTCCAAAATAGGTTTGAGATGCAATGACTTACCTCTTGCCCAATGCTTGGCAAAACAACTTCAAGTTAAATTAAGTGCTTCTTCCTCCTACGTCCAACTCCAAATCTAACATGTACATATAATATAGGAATTAATTTCATATTTAAATTAATCTAAATAAAGCGTTAATCGAGATTCAAGAATAGTTAGGGGAATTACTTAAATCTTAAGTAATTCTAAAATACTTAGCGACAAAGCATAATTAATTCTAATCACAAGATATCTCATCAAGAAATCCAACAATTTACTAAAGCATCCATAATTCATAAAGTATGGAACTCTCCAACTTCTTAATTAACACTAATAGCGAAACAAGACCTTAATTACCAAGCAAAACCCTAATCACCTATGCAAACCCTAATAAGTCAAGTAACCCTAATTAATCATTTAACAAAGCAAGATCTAAACCAACTTATATTACCAAGCACACCAAGTGTTCAAATAGCTTTTCAAAAATTAAAGTTCTTATCTTATAATGGTACAAGGGATCACTCTACAAAATCATATTATAAAGGAAAATCATCAAACTTTTAACAAATATAATCCCCATAATTCTAAACATCACACAATGTTCACATAAGTCAAAATTTCAGAAATTATAGCTATTTCTGTAAGTAAATTCATTTTTCAAATTCAAATACAAAATTGTGCTTTTACTCTAAAACAGGGGTCAAAATCATTTACTTAATTAATCAAGGAAACCATTTTATTTTTAAACAAAAACCTCCATATGTTAGGTGAATTACCATATATTTATCCCCATATTTTCCCACAAAAAATGACTCAAATAATTTTTTCATAAAGTCTCGGATGAACAGTAATCTGCTTTGTGCAGTAAATTTAAAAAATTCATTACTCCCAAATTATACCGGATTTTTCGATGATTCTTTTTCTCAAATTTTCTAACATCTTAAAGTTTCTAAAATCCAAAAAGTATGAGAAAATTCTGTCAGGAAAGTGGTTTTTGGAGGGTTTAAAGTCCGTCATCAGTACAGGGATTTCTGTACAGTATTCATAGTTTGATGTAAGGGTCATAAAATTGGGGTTTTCTTTATTTACTTCATGCAAAACCTGCATAATAACAATCTTAACATATAATAGGACACTCAGGGACTTAAAATCAAACATTTTCTTAACAATTTTCAGCTCCTAAAACAATATTCATTTGGCTTCCTAATCAGAACCAACAACCCTCTGTTTTCTTATCACCTTCATAATTCTCAAAACACAAAGCAAATCACCCAATTCATTCACACCAGCTCATACACACATCATAGACCACATTACCACGAAATCCAACTCCTCTTTCGCCCCAAATTCACCAAGAAAACAACATTACACTACTAAGAATGAATCTAGGTGGATTAGTGCAGCTTTTCGGTTCTCAAATATAACAAGTAGAGAAAATGAGTTATTAACATAAAAGGCTTCACTTCTACATCCTACATCGTTCCATTAACCAAATTATAGCCAAAAAAATAAGTACATATAGCAAATCACTCCAAACTGTAAAATATCTGCAGATTTTCGGCCAGCAAAGAAAATGGAAGGGAAAGATGCATTTTTCTTATACAAGAAGCAATTTTTACATGATATCTCAAGACCCTAGACTAGATACAACATTTAGGTATCAAAATACAATATAACTAAATCATAAAATCACAGATTTTATAGCTAGACAGCTGCCACAATTTCTGCTATATGAAGAAGACGAGGATGATGGATGGTTTACCTTGAAATTTTGAAGCTTGATTCCAACTTTTCTACAACAAATGACAGCCTTCTATGCACAAAAAGGTGATGATTTCTTGAAGAGTAGAAGAGGTATGATCATAGAAGAGGAAGTGCTGCACTATTTTTTTTAGAAGAATGCAAGAGGAGATAGCTTTCTCCTTGCTCACCAAGATTGTCGGC
Source organism: Voacanga thouarsii (assembly GCA_026120185.1). Taxonomy (NCBI): domain Eukaryota; kingdom Viridiplantae; phylum Streptophyta; class Magnoliopsida; order Gentianales; family Apocynaceae; genus Voacanga; species Voacanga thouarsii. The sequence goes on from JANUWF010001027.1 coordinate 1,229,335, forward strand.
CAGCCCTAGAAGAGAGGAGAGTGTTGTTCTCTTGAGAGGGAGAAAGAACAATGAGAGAAATGAGACAGGGGGCATTGGGTTAAAGTAGTCAAAATTGGTCTTGACACGAGATTTGACTAAGACTTATTAATTAATAAAGAAAGTCAAACTCCTAATTAAAATTAAATTCGTTCAATAGTGTATTGTTCAAGAAGGGGAAGTTCGTTGTTATAATATTATTTGAAGTGTGATACCATAATTAATTTGACTAAATTATCTACTACAAAATAATACATGTATATATAATACAACAATTAATTATGCATAAATCACTTACCATGAACCATACAAATACTTAACTTGATATACTTATGTTCTCTAAGAAAATTCACATAAGGAATACATGAAATAATTGTATATAATGCATTTAACTTATGAAGCGGGATTATCAAGTAGTGAGTTTCCTAACACTCAATTTAATTGGGTGTTACATAATCAATATCACCTTTTTAAATTTCTAAACTATGCAATCATAGCATTTTGTCACTGACTATCTATTAGTTTGACTTTTGATTACTTATGTAGACGTAATTACAATTATTGAAAAAACATTGAAAATTAGAAATTCATATTAACATCATATACTATATTGTTGAGCCAATTTCAATGTACATAAGCTTATACAGGTCAAAAATTGGGTTGAGATTTTGAATTTGTGCTTTTCAATTTTCAACAATTGAATTTAAGTCCACTCAAATAATCAAAATTAAACTGATTGTTGGTCAACTGATAGAAATATATGACCGTAAAATTATAATTTTAAGGAAATGATATTAATTGACTTAACAAATTAAGAATATAATAAACACGATAATATTTGAAAAATTATTTTAATAATCGTGTAGTAAATTACCAAACAGAGAAATAAAATATTCAACGCACTTCATTATGGAGATACACATTATCATGAAAGCTCCAAATTAGATCCTTAACCTATAAGAATCCCCAACCCTATTTGTCGCACAACTTCGTCCAAATGCATAAATTACATTAGCATATACGTATCCTATCCAAATCATAGACTGAGAAAACAAAGAGACAAGGCCGCCAACAGTGAGCAACACAGTTATTATCATGAAAGTAAAACCTAAACCATTGCATGATGATGATTATAACAATTACTCTAACAAATTAGACCAAATTCTCCGAAAAGACACAGATTATTATGCTGTAAAGATCAAATGTAAAGGTTCAATTTAAAAGTCTAGGAAAACTGAACTCTTTCAAAGCCATGAGAGGTTGACTCTAGTGCAAAATTCAGTCCCAACACATAGCAGAGATCAGGATACAAAGTCTTCCATATCTCAGCATATGCCGTACCATCCCTGCCATATCCGGACAGATCATCGGCCAACCGAATGGCAGTATCCAAATATTGTTGACCGCTTTTCCGTGGTGATTCCACTGCTAATCTCATTTCCTTTGCGTACTCTGAAGTAAAGGTCAAACCTATCAGAGCTAAGCGAGCCCAAGCATCTGCCTCTAGATGGTGTAGCAGTTATGGACTCACTCGGCTCAAGCTTTGACAATAATGGTCACCTGGATTGGATGGAGATCATGGGTTGGACGCTACCGTTGCAGATGACTGCGATGATAGTATTAGCAATGACAGTGACCATAATGATGTAAACATACATCATATGACCTTTTCGGTCTCACTAGCACTATCACAAAACAGACCGCTACACAATACACGTATGCATTCTTTACCAGTTTCCAGGATATAGGTACAGGCGCACCTGATGATGACTTTTTCTATACTGGAGATGAATTGTGAGTTGATGAATGGTCCAAAGTGAATTAGGAGTAACGCCATAAAATCAGTTTCCAAGATAAAAAAACAAGCAATTTATGTCATACGATTATGGAACGTGAGGAAAGGATCCGAGTTCACTGTAATCAAGAGTAAGAGCACAATTTGGACTGCCTCTTACAGGAAAAACACCGAGCAAAATCCATGTGCATGGTATATAAGAATTATTAAGAAAGCTAGCAGTGGACGATGGGAAATATTAGTTTGGAATAACAAGCACACATATCTGCAGAGAATTATAAACAACAACAATAGGAATTTGTCCCATAAGTTTTTTGCACAACATATACTACATCGCATCAGAGACGACCCTGAGACATGTGTTACCACTATATTAGGGATTGTTCATGAGTAGTTCCAGGCTGGATATTCTTATCAAAAGGGGTGGTATGCTCGAAAAGCCTCTGTTGAGTTGTTATACGACAGATGGTCCGACACTTTCAGAGTACTGCCAAACTACAAGTTGGCATTGCACGATTCAAATCCAAGTACAATAGTGCACTAGAAACACCATAACACCAATGCTGGAAACACTAACATATTTCATTTTGTTTTTTGGGCCTTCAAGCCATTAATCGAGGGATTTAGGCACTGTCACCTCATGATCTCAATTGATGGGACTAATTTAAGAGGGGCATATATGGGTGTGCTATTGATTGCCAGTATTTGGGATACTAATAATCTTATGTTCCCTCTAGCCTTTGCAACTGTCGATACTGAATCCATAGAGAGTTGGGAATGGCTTCTAAGACTAGTCTGAAGTCGTGTGGTGCACGAAAGACATATTTGTATTGTGTCCAATAGGCATGCAGGTATCTTCACTACTATGAGGAGACATCTTGGATGGATTGAGTCTTTGGGAGTCCACAAGTTCTATCTGCATTGTGTTCATGCCAATTTCAATCGACATTTCACGAATGCGGAGTTGAGGCAACTAATGTACAAAGCCGACAAGGAGAGAAAGAAATCTAAATTCTATCTTGTAATAAATAAATTAAGAGAACGCAAGTAAGAAGTATACAACTGGTTGATGCAGATTGGTTCAGAAAAGTGGATACTTTCACATGATGGAGGATATCGATATGGATGTATAACAATCAATTTATTCGAGTCATTGAATTGTGTTCTAAAAAAACACGAATATTAGCAATCAAAGCACTGGTTGATGCAACATTCATAAAGACGGTCGAATACTTTAATATGCACCTATCTGAGGCCACCCACTGTAATAAACCATTTTTTCTATTGATATGGAATGCATTCCAGGTAGCTTCGCAGAAGGCTAGATCTTATTGGGTTATGCAATATAATGGACATTCTGGAATTTTCAATGTAAGGATACTCGCAAGAGTTGGGGGCAAATGCATCAATTTTTATGTAGTTAAGATGTAATCACGAGATTGTAGTAGCATGAAATGGAATTTATTTAGATTGTCGTGCACACATGTATTTGCCGTCTGTCAACAATATGGCTGGCAACTAGTAAATTTTGTTTTGCCTATTTACTCCACGGAGAAGTACATTTCAGCTTACATGCATGACTTCTACCCTACTGTTGGCAATGATAATACCTGGTGTAATGCTGACTTCTTGTTAGAGGGCTACACACAAGTGCTTCAAGGTAACCAACCTGGCTGGAGGCGTACCGTACGTTTTCGAGGAGAGATAGATTATCGAAATGAAGGCTCCCCCCTCCCCCCCAAGATGCGTAAATTGCCACAACCAAGGCAAAATAGGTAAAATTGTAACAATATTCGTTTTGATCCTGAACAATAAACCATGCAATTACATGTGCTTGTACTACAAAAAAATTATTTTCTCAGGTTGCTTTTTCTTTTCACATTGACTACTTCTGATTTCTTGCATTTCAAACTAAACCATGGTTACATAAACCTTTACTAAAAATAACATTCAGTTATACAAACACTTAAACTTATTGAATAGGCTGATTAATTGTATTTTAATTTTGAGTAATTTATTCTAAATTATACAACACACAATTTTCGAATCGTGAAATGAAAGACTAGAAAAACAAGGGACATTATCAATAAGAATCTGATGTAGTTGTTTTAAGGACGCATTAAATTATTGTGTCCTATAATCTTAAAGATGCATTACGTAAATGCGTCATGTTGCAATGCTTTATTAATATGCATCTTATAAAGACGCATTGTGTAAATGCGTCCTATTTTAGTTAGGATGCATTTACATAATGCATTGAGGCCATTTTAGGTCTATTCCCAGAAACCGGACCAGCTGATGACGAATTGTGATCAATTAGCCCAGTATCCAAATATTGCTAACCAGTTTTCCATGGTGGCTCCACTGCTAATCCCATTTCCTTTGCGTCCTCAGAAGTAAAGGTCAAACCTCTCAGAGCTAAGTGAGCCCAAGCATCCGGCGGTATCTTGGATCTAATCATGGCCATGAAGGAGTCAGGGAAAGCCCTTTTGTTTTCCAACTCGCTCATGGATAGTGCATCCATCCCCGTTTTAATTGTCATGGAGCCATGGCTCATTGCTAGGATTAACCTTGCACTTTTCGTGTAACCGTTGAAAGCTGTAATTGTGGGCATCGGGAGGGAGATGAGGTCCTTCACCCGTTCCTTGAAGAGATTGTCTTTTTAACATCGTTGTTGTCTACATCAGAGCGTCCGGCTCCAACACAGCTAATTACAAAACACAAATTGCAACCGTTAATTATATTCGAGTTTGAACTAGAATATAACTTGTTCATTACTGTGTCAAGTTAATATTAATTTTTGCTGGAATGCAAGAATTTTCCTTTCCTGTTCAAGTTCCTCGGTTAGCATACCTGAAGACAAAACCACTGCAGAAATTCTTACCCTCGGCAGAGGTGATGAGGACAGAGCCGTTGCGAAAGTTCTTCTTGATGTAATTTAGTTCTGAATGGAAAGAATCCAAGAGACCCAGAATTAGAAAGTGTGCATCTCCTCCCTCTCCGGTTAATGTTAACATAAAGACCTTACCACTTGTCTTTAAGACCGTCATAGACTGGGTTCGACAAGGTGTGAACATTGTGAACTGCTTGTTTGATGTAACTGATTTTGGGTTTTTGTTGATGCTTCAGTTTTGGTCAAAGACTATACATACATATATCTATATATTAGCCCTATTATGTAGTATTGTTGTGGGGAAGAATTAATGATTTTGGTACAAAATATTGCTAACTCTCTTGAGAAAAATTTTTGAATAAAAAAATTTAAAAAAAGTGAGATTTAGAAAAGAGAACATAATATTTTACGAGTATGTGATAGTTTTATAAAAATGAAAAATTATTTAAATTGAAATTTTGAATTAAAATGGAAATCTATTTAAGCGCACCTTTTATATTTGAAAAGTGTCGGTGTTAAAACATAACAATTGAATCTATCACTGACTGGCATTCACCTCTATCCGTTACCACAAAAAAAAAAAAAAAGCAAGAAAGTTCTTATTTTAACTCAAACTATTTGATAGTTGAATTCTAATGTTAATATATATATATATATATATATATATATATATATATAAGTCTTTTGGTAATTATTTTTCCAAATTATCAATTGAAATACACCACCATGTGATTAAAAACGTGACCATTATATAATTCAAATTAACAAAATTTTGATCCAATGAACGTCCATTAAGTCATCCGCTTACGATAGATTCAGACGGTATAATTTTTTTTTTTTTTGGAAATAGGAAATATATCAATAAAATACATTTGGGAAGGTTCTTCCATCAATTAATCCTCTGGTTTTGTGCCGTTCATGGTTTGAGGAACTTGAAAAATGCAACGACGGTTATAAAGGTTTGTTGACTATAAGTGTACATGGCGAACTTGATCTTAGTTGCTTCGCAGGAATTGGTATATATTTTGATGGGATTTGGAGCTAAAGACAACTAACATTTGTTCGTACAGTGGTGTACGAGAGGACTTAGTTTCAACTGATTTGGTAAAGTTACACACGCCAATATCACTAGAACCTGTTAATACAAATGAAGAATTAGACTCTAAGTAAAAACTGAAGAAGGAACACCAAAGAGTCTCATCTTCCATAATAAAAAAGTATCATCCTCAGATTTGATTATTAGAAGTTTGGACGAATTCATAAAGAGTAGAGACAGACTAAAAGTTAATTACAAGAAAATAGTATTAAAAATTAATTACAAGAAAATAGTTAAGTATGCTTATTATACTTTAATACTTATGCCAATGAATGTCAAAAAAACCCTTGACATATAAGCATTAGATTATTCCATGGTGGAAGAACTCCAACAATTCGAAAGAAACAATGCATGGGAATTTGTACCTTGGCCAAAACAAGTGAATGTGACTGGTACAAAATGGATATTCTGTAACATGACTGTTCAGCAAGGTAACGTTACCAGAAATAAGCCTAGATTGGTTGCTTAGGGATACACTCAACTCGAATGTATTGATTCTGATGAAATATTTGCACCAGTAGTTTGATTGGAATTTGTCATACTCTTATTCATTGTTATTTGTACAAAGTATTTCACACTTCAACAAAGGAATGTTGAGAGCATTTTTTTTAATAGATTTTTGCATGAAGAAGCCTATGTTACATAATTTAAAGGCTTTGTCAATCTAGAATTCGCTAATCATGTCTTTAGTTTGAAGAAAAGTCTTTATGGATTAAAACAAACATAAAAAATCTGATATGAAAGGTTAACAAACTTTTTGTTACAAAGAGGATACAAGTTAGGGGGAGCAGACATGACGATGTTTGTTAAGAAGCTTGGAATAGATTTCATGATAGCACAAGTCTATGATGACGACATTATGTTTACTTCAATATCAAAAAATATATCAATAGATTTCATTGAACTTATGCAAACTGAGTTTGAGATGAGTATGATTGGTAAACTAATATTTTCTCTTGGTTTGCAAATAAACAATTACAAGATGAGATATTTCTCTTTCAAACCAAATATGCTAACATTCTTGTTAAGAAGTTTAACATGGAAGGAACCAAGTCAGTTAGAACACAAATTAGTGTCAGTTAGAAGCAAACAAAGAATGAAAAAAGTTAGGATGCTGATAAACATCTCAATATATATACGATTAAAGGATCATTATACTTAATAGAAAGTTGACCTGACATCTCATATAGTATTAGTATTTGTGCCTAATATCAAGCAAGTCCTAAAGAATCACATTTGAAGGCTATCGAAATGATTCTTAAATATGTTTGTCATTCTTGTGAATATGGTATGTATTTCAACAAATACTCTAGTAGTCATCTATTTAGGTACAGTGATACTGATTGGGTTGGAAATTGTAATGATCGTAAATGTATTTAAGGAGGATACTTCTATTTTGGGAACAATCTTGTGTTACAGCATAGTAAGATGCTGAATTGCATTTCTTTATCCGCAGTGGAAGCTAAATATATTGCAATCGAGAATTGTTGTACTCAATTGTTATGGATTAAGCAAATGATGGAAGACTATGCTATCTCGTAGAAGAAGTTAATTGTTTATTATGAAAACATAAGTGAAATTAATATAACAAAGAATCTAATTCATCATAATAGAATGAAGCATATTGATAAAAGACATCACTTAATTAGAGAGCTTATAGAACAGAAGACCATAAAGACTGAATATGTTTCAGCCCAAGAGCAGTGAGTGATATCTTAACAAAGCCTCTAGATGCTATATGATTTGAAGAGTTGCGAACAACACTTGGATTATACTCACTTTGAATAAGATATCAGTGATAATAGATATATTCTCTAAAAACCCTAAATCTATTGAGCATCTCGATACCTGCAGAGATACTATTCTTTCAAATTGTGGACCTATAAATTTTGTTCTTAGTTGTCTTTTCTTGATAATGTGGATGTTTTTGAGGGTTTTAAGTTTTCTATTTCAGAATACTTTATGAGTAAGACTACTAAAGCAAGGGATGGTGGTAAAAGTAGTGAACTAAGAAAAAGAAACTTTTGAAAAGGAAAATTGACCGATCTTCCTACAACACCCGTAGCCCCTATTCATCCTATGTTTTTGTATTCTTTGTAATCTAGTTTTGGTACTGATGAATTTCAGAGAATTATGTAGCTTCGAAATCAATTGTTAAATACTAAAACAAGAATTGATAGTATAGAAGATACAAAAACTTTTGGTACTATAATATATTTAGACCTTAGGGAAGTTAACTCTATTGACCCTACCAATTCTGTTGAAACAGACAACTGAAGACCCTATGGAATTTATTGTTAAACAAAATGAACTAAAAATTGAAATGAGTTATCTCACACTTGACAAGGGAAAGATAATTTTGGATGAAAATATGAGTGAATCTGTGGAAGTTTCAGATTTCAATGATGTTAAAATTGTTGAGGAACGGTCAATAACAAGAAAAAGGAAGACAAGAGGCTCTATAAAAGGAAAATCTCAACTAGCTATGAAAAAAGTAAAAAACGCAGGCAATGACTTATGGAATGCATCTATTATGTGGTAAAACAAGTGAAGAACCGTTCAAAATTGCTTTTGATGAGGCATTGTTAGAGGAATAGAAGATTGATTTCACAAAGTTCAAATCCTTCAATTAGAAGCAGTGCTGTAGAAAGTAAGACTTCTTGAGACTATAGAATTTGTTGACTTGTAAAATAATAATCTAGTTTATGAGTTCTATGGACAAAAATTACAGTGGCTAAAGGACATTTTTATCACTCTATTTTTGGAAGAGGTGTCCTTATTGCTTTTATCTTGAAGATATTTCAGTTGTGTTTGATATTCCATTTGATAACACAATAGCTAGTATTTGGGCGGAAGGGGACATGTTACAAGTGTGTGAGACTCCAATAGGTGACCAAGTTGCTAACTGGCTAGAGGAAGGATATTTGCAACCGTCAAGTATGCCAAGGTTTTACTTCACTGTCATAAAATTCCTGTCGCAATTGGCTTCTCCCTAACAATGTTTCTATGTTTCTTAGAGACTTGGCCATATTGTTATTTAAGATAGGCAAGGGTATGAAGTTTAACATGGGTGATCTTATATTTCAACAAGGGGTGGAGTATGCACAACTTACATCTTACAATTCATCCATGATGCCTTATCCATGCCTACTCACCAAGTATCTAATTGCTTGCTCTAGCTACATTGAAGTCGATTCTAACAAAATTATTCGTGATATGCAATCTCTCATGTTAGTATCTCGGTCATGCAATCAATATCACATGGTGGAATTAAAACAAAGAAATCATTCCCCAAATGACTTATATGCGAATTACAGAACAAAAAAAAAAAAAAAGGTAAAAGAATATACCTTCAATTCTGTGGTGTCGTCACTGATGTTCAAAAATTTTGTTTTGCTAATGGCACAATATCTAACACGCTTTCTATTGTTTGTTTGGTCACAGCCACTGCATACTAAGACAGGCTTGCTTCCAATAGTATCCACACGAGGAAAGAATCTCAAGAGCTACCTAATCCGGTGCTAGCATGATATGTGCGGGGGTTTTGGAGAAGAAGAAAATCACAAAAAAGTTGTTTTTGTGTTTTGTGTGTTGTGTTTAATCGGTTTCTAGAAAAACTTCTAATACACAGATACCAAACCCACAGCATGTATGTCTATCTATATACATCTCACATGGTTCTCATATTCCTAAAGTAATAGGTATTCCTTTAATTATAATTAGAACACATAACTTCTCATAATTATAATTTGGTCGATAAATTATAACAAATTATAATTTGACCACAACAGCTCATTCTTCTCACAATTAACCTTATAATGTTATCAAATAATATCTCGATTTCTTAATCCTCTATTGTGTGTGACCTATTAGGTTTCTTGGTTAATTGGCAACAAAATATGAATTAATTCAAACATTTTTAGGATTAATAATCCTTAATAATTAGAATTAACTCATTAGGATTAATTTATAAATTCTCTAATTAATAAATCCATATTTAGTAACTTATGAGTGGCACATAGCAGTACATCATGACCACTCAAAAGCCCAGAAAGTTGAGTGGCATAACATGAATCTTTCAACTGTAAACATCAGTACAATAATTTTTTTTTTATCGTGCAATATCTCATTTGGTTTAGAGCATATAATTAATGCCAAATCCTTCCAAAATATTAATTAATTCTGGCCCAAATATTTTAGTATTTGTTCCTGAAATCCATTGCTCATCATGTGTATCAATTGGAACTATTTTCAGTGCACAGTCACCTTGGCTAAGAACTTCTCGATTAATTATTCCTATACGTGGCTGTAAGATATTTGCTCCTACTATTAGAAGTCATGAATCCTTTATTAATTATCTTAACTACTTTTGTTTACTTCACATTGTACCTAATAGCCATCCCATAGGCGGTCTTGTTCGGACTCTAGAGATTGGAATCAAAACACAACGCTTAGCAAACAAATTACTTTGGAGACCTCAAGTCTAAGGATACTTGCACATTTGCTATAACTATCACTAACACTAAATAGTTATCTATATGATCATCTTATAGTTAGGTAATCCAATGTACTTATTCTAGTAACAAGCAACCACCTGTTAACTTTGAGTATCACTATACTCACGGATGTGAGAACCACCACCTAAGCAAATTAGAAAGTATAACACTTGCTAGTCTTGATGCATTAATGATGTCCTATCTCATTAATTCTATGATTAAGGATAATTTAAATACAAACACTATCCATTGTAGTAGGAACCTCACATCATGATCTCTATTATAATTTTCTTAACATAGTGTTGCACTTGAGACTTTATCTAACAGCTATATTCACAAGAAAGTATAAATAAAACAAACTAAAAGATAAAGAATTCCATGTATTACTAAATAATTATGTAATATACACCAAAAATACTTGTGATTTTCTCTCAGGCATAACGCTAATAAACTCTCATTTGCATTAGAGTCAATCATTTATGTATCTAATATCAAATGACTCAACATGTCTATCATGTTTCTTCTGGGGTAGTGCTTTAGTGAGTGGGTCAGCGATATTCTCAACCATGAAAACTCTCTCTATGTTTACATCTTGTCTATCTATGATCTCCTGGGTTAGGTGATAGCATCTTAGTACATGTTTGGATTGCTAGTGAGACTGTGGCTCCTTAACTTGCCCAATAGCTCCATTGTTGTCACAATACGGAGATATTGGTTTAACAATGCTAGGAACCACTCTAAGTTTTGTGATGAACTTCTTAATCTAAACTGATTCCTTAGTTGCTTCAGAAATGGCTATGCACTTAACTTATGTCGTTGAGTCGGCAATAGTATCTTGTTTGGAACTTTTCCAACTTATTGTCCCTCCACGCAACATAAATATATAGCTAGACTGTGATTTGAAATTATCTTTATCAGATTGAAAATTGGTATCTGTATACCCGTTTATTTTCAAATCAACTTCTCCATATACCATGAATACATCTTTAGTCCTTCAGTACTTAAGGATATTATTTACAGCTGTCCAATAATCCTCACCAGGGCCAGATTGGTATATGCTCTTCAAGCTGAGAGCATAGGATACACTGGGCCTACTATATATCATAGTATACATGATGGATCCAAGTGCCGAAGTATAAGGAATCCTACTCATGTCATCCCCTTCAAACTTGTGTCTTTGGAGACATCAATTTTAAAAGGCTTACCCATGAGACATTAGTAAGAATCTCTTTTTGGATTCATCCATGCTAAACTTCTTTAGCACTTATCTATGTATATAGACCATGAAAGGCCTTGCAACTTTTTTTATCTATCTCTGTAGATCCTTAATCCAAGAATATAGGTTACTTCTCCAAGGTATTTTATGGAGAATTTCTTAGAAAACAAAACTTTTACTATTCGAAGGACAGGTACATCGTTTCATATTAGTACTATGTCATCTACATAAAGCAATAATAAAATGACTACACTCCTACTAACCTTTTTGTATTCACAAGGTTCATCCATGTATTGAATGAAACCAAATTCTTTTATTGTTTCATCAAAATGGATGTTCCAACTTTTAGAAGTTTGTTTAAGTCCATAAATAGTCATTTGCAACTTACATACTTTTGTGCTATCATTGAATGTAAAACTCTTAAATTGTGTCATATACATTTTCTCAGTCATGTTTCCATTTAGAAATACTGTTCTCACATCCATTGGCTAGACCTTATAATCATAATGGGTGGCAAGTGGTGGAGTATTCTTATGGATTTTAGTATTGCAACTAGTGAAAAAGTTTATCATAGTCAATTCCATATTGTTAGCGATAACATTTAGCAACTAGTAATTCCTTATATAGGTAACTACTTTACCATCTATTTCGATTTTCTTCCTGAACACCTATTTACACCCAATAGGTTTGATTCCTTTGGGTGGATCAACTAAAGTCCATTCTAAGTTGTCATATATGGATTCTATTTCTGACTTATGGCTTCAAGTCATTTGTTAGATTCTAAACAATTCAAAACATCCTTATAGGTAGTAGACTTATCTTTATCTATGAGCAATACATTATTGTGGTCACTTATGAGAAATCCATATCTCTCAGGTGCAATACGTATCCTACTTGACCTAGAGATTCTTGTGCAGATGAAGGTTCATCTATTCTCTCAACAGATGTGGGATTAGACGGTTGTTCCTTGTTTATTTATTATTCTTAAATTTCATTAAGTTCAATTTTACTCTCACTGTCTCCCTTGAACATGTGCTCATTTTCTAAGAAGACAGTATGCTTTGAAATAAACATTTTATTTTTAGAAGGGAGGCATAAGTAATATCTGAATCACTCTTTTGGATACCCAACAAATAAACACTTGTTAGATTTACTCTCAAGTTTGTCTAACTATGCCTTTTTAGTAAACACAGGACAACTCTATATTTTCAAGTGAGATAACTTTAGTTTCTTACCAAAGAATAGCTCAAATGGGGTAATGTCAACCATTTTTTATGAACTCTGTTTAGAATATGAACAGTAGTCTCTGATCAGGGCAAAGATTGGGCCAGGTGCTCATAGTCAGCTTGTCGTGAGGGGTTTGAAGTTCATGGAAAAAGACACGTCAGACTTGGGAATAATGGTGGAGAAGCCTCGTGATAGCGATGAGGATCTGGTGCACACTGAAAAAACACCGAGCAAAAATGCCGGCCAAGAAGGGTTGGGATGGTTGGGTGTATGCTGAGACGAGGAAGTGTTTGTATCCGGAGCAATGTGAAGTGTTAGGATTGATTAATTTGTACTCCATTATTGCCTTCAAAACTTTAAATGTTGAGATGTTCAATGTCCAAGCTTAGTAGGTTCGGAGGTTTTTGTGAAAGAAGAGTGATGTAGTAATTTGTTTCCCAAAGTTAGAAACCCGTGAAATAATTAAGGACAAAACTAAATTTGACTTGCCGTTTATAGATTAATCCATTAGCATTTGCAAATGCCTAATGATTAAATACCCATTTGTCAAAGTTTAAATATTTTAACGTCTTAATTTTTTAAATTAAAATTTTCCAAAATAATAACATCTGATTTTTTTTTTTTTAAAGAGATGAGCTGGAATGCTACTGCCCTTCTTAGACTTGAACACTTTTTTTGTTTCAAAACAAAATCTGACAATAAGCACTATAGGAAAATTCGGGTTTTGCGACGGCAAAAAACCGTCGCAAAACCGATTTGTGACGGTTTTGCGATGGTTTAGGCCATCGCAAAAAATGCCATCGCAATTTGCGACAGCAAAGGGCAAGAAAAAACTGTCGCTATTTGCGACGATTTTGCGACGAATATTTTTTTGTCAAACTTCGCCGAAGAAGCAAATTTGCTACCATTTTGTGACGAAATACATTGGTTCGTAGCAATATCCTCGCAAATTGTGACGATTTTGCAAGGGTCTTTGCAAAATCGTCGCTAATTGTGAGGGCCAAGGCCCTCGCAAAACCGTCGCCATTTATGAGGGACATGGCCCTCGCAAAATCCTCACAAATTGTGAGGGTTTTACGAGGGAAGTATTAACCCCCCAAGTTGTGGCCCTCGCAAAATCGTTGCAAATTGCGACGGTTTTGCGAGGGCCTTTTTCGGTCCTTGCAAAACCCTTGCAAATTGTGAGGGATTTGCGAGGGGAGTATTAACCCCCAAGTCGTGGCCCATGCAAAATCGTCGCAAATTGCGATGGTTTTGCGAGGGTCTTTTTCGGCCCTTGCAAAACCTTCGCAAATTGCGAGGGTTTTGTGAGGGGAGTATTATCCTTAAATCGTGGCCCTCGCAAAGTCGTCGGAAATTACGACGATTTTACGAGGGTCTTTTTGGGCCCTCGCAAATTGCAAGGGTTTTGTGAAGGAAGTATTAACCCCCAAGTCGTGGGCCTCGCAAAATCGTCGCAAATTGCGACGATTTCGCGAGGGTCTTTTTCAGCCCTCGCAAATTGCGAGAGACTTATTGTCCCCAAAATTAGCCCTCGTAAAATCGTCGCAATTTGCGAGAATTTTGCAAGGGATATAAATTCGTCACAATTTGCAACGATTTTGCAAGGAATTTTTTTCCCTGGCAAAATCGTCGCAATTTGCGCGGGTTATCGTTGCCGTCACAAAATCGTCACAGTTTGCAACGAAATTTTCTAGCCCTCGCTAAATCGTTGCAAATTGCGAGGATTTTGTGATGATTTTTTTTTTATTTTTCTATTATTATATTTATTTTAAATTATTAATTCCATGTTAATCAGTCCTGAAACACTACACAAACAAATGCCAAAACTGTGTTCATAATAAAAAAAATAATATAAAAAATTGAAAATAAGCCCGAATAAATATAATTAAAATACTAAAATATAATATAATATAAATACATAATAAGTATCTAAAAAAGTAAAATAGTTCACAGAAATAAGTAATAGTGTATAAAGAGTACAGAAATAAATACAACAAAGCATATGTAGTTAAAGAAGGAGCAGCTGTAGAAGGGGGTGGAGGAGGGGAACGAGAGCCCCTACGTGGGCCTGGGTGCTCATCAGTTGGATCAAATCCATCGTCAGCATTTGGATCTTCATCTTCAGCAATAGCAGCCGCTATGCGTGCTTCTATCTTCTCTATGGATGGCATAGATGGTGCAGGAATACCCACCTTGTCCGACATAGCGCCATCCAACCATCAAATGTAGACTGCTGTTGTCTCATGAAATCCTGGTACAAGTCTATTTGTCGATTGAACCTCCACTCGGCCTACTGAACCCTTTGCTCTACTAGATGTCCAATATCAGCTGGTGTAGTGGAAGATGTATGCGGTCCACTTTGAGACAGTCTAGTTTGAACATGTGTCACCTCTGAGCCTAACCCAAAAACTCGTCCCCTTTTGAACCCACCTTGTGCCTTTACGAACATGGCTTTTTCATAAAAAATAACAACAGAGTTTACGGAGTCACTAGACTTGGACTGAGGAGTGCTCTGTATGAGATTTTGCACCTCATCCTAAAAAAAAAAAAAGAATTGTCAGTAGTAATTATCAGGCTAAAATACAAATTCCACGCAATATAAAGAAATTTCAACATATTTAATCTATATACTACCAAAGTCTGGCGGGATTGCTCACTGACAAACTGGCCCTTTTGTGGCCCACTTTGAAAGACATGTAATGTCTCAAACATGTCTGTGTAGCTGAAAGAACTCCCCTCCTTGGCCCGCTACATTTATGTTAACAAAATATAATTATTACAATTTTATATAAATTTGTTTCAAAGTAATTTAGAATAATAAATAATTAAGTGAAAATGAACTACCAAACGGTCCTCGTGTTCTATGAACGAAATAGATCCTCCAGTATGGGTGCAGCTATTTCTGCGATTCTTTTTGTTAGTGGATGAGAGCTTCTGATACTTCTCTCATCTCCAATTCTCGCAAATGTCATTCCAATACTGTGACTCTATCCAACGGCCATTTTTATTTTTGTATTTTTTAAATTATCAAAAATCCATCGCAAAGCTGTCATAAAACCCTCGCAAATTGTGAGGGTTTTGCTACAAATTGCAGGTTCATGGATAATCATTGCAAAACCGTCGCTAATTAGCGATGGTACTATAGCCGTCGCAAAAAAACCGCCGCAAAAAGTGATTTTCCTGTAGTGAAGGTAGGATTTTAATCTGTGATAGATTTAGCATGGAGGTAACCCCAACTAGTGATGTAATTAAACACTATCGTTTACTAGACATATATTCAAATATGAATAAATTAAATATTATATTTTTAATTTAAAGTGAGCATTTGTATTATAGTTCTTAGTTGAATCGACCTAAAATTGAATATTATTAAAATTTTATTCAATTAATAATTGAGTTCAAATTTATCTTATTATTGTTTAACAAAGTTTGATGTTTATTAGAGTTTGAGGTTAAAAAATTTGACAAATGTTCGAGTCTGAATTGTTAGGAGTCAAATTTATATATTTTTATAATTTTCTTTTGAAATTTTATTAAAAATAATTAAAAGTCTTTTAAAAAATCTAAATCAAAATAAATTCAAAATTAACACCATCAATTTCAAATTTTATTTTAAAATAATAGTTATATATAAAATATAATTTTTACTTAATAATCCAACAAATTTGTTAGCCAATGAATTCCAATTTGTTCGATTTCTAATCCAACCAAATATTTTATGCAAACTCGAATGAATTACTAATCAAAGAAATTTTAATTGTGAACATTCTATTAGAATAAAAGTTCTGTAATCCTACCCTCACTTGCAGAAGAAAAAGACAAAAATGTAGTCACCAGCCATCTGCGTCTAGTACTTCTACATCAGTCCAACACCAAACGTGAACAACCCCTACTCTCGAAACCATAGCTTCCGTCTCCATGCTCTTATTAGTCATTAATGACAATAGGATAGGGATAAAGTACTACGACTCCAAATTCACAATCTGTACTAAGGGTTACTATCACGGGTTGTTTTTCTTACAACTGACTAACCGTGATATCTGTGACTTGGCTAGGCCCGAGCCAATGTCACACTAGCTTCTTCCGAACTCGTTTGGACACTTAAAAGTGAGCTTGAGCAACTTCACAGTGGATCACAATGAAATGACAACGAATGATATGAAAATGATAGAAAATGGCACTAAAACAAAAGTTAAACGACACCCGATTGCATGAAAGTATTCATTCCATTGAATTGAAAATGAGTACAAAGTATTTACAACAAGTATTAGTGAGAGGGAACACTAATATTTACAACCGACTTTGTTTGCTTTTACTCGATCTTATTTTTCGTAACCTCCTAATAATAGACGTGGTAAACTTTTCCCAAGTTTTAGCAGTAGACACCATTTCTCTGATGAGATGGAAAAACTTTGCCGATTTTCTATAAACTTAACTACAAGGAATCTAACTATGAAAATTTATATTCATGGTCTTCAAAGCCTTAGGAAATTTACAAAAATATAACAAAAGCCCATCTACATATTTACACAAGAAAACAATGGGTGTAATTGTTCGAGTTGTAGGCTGGCCATTGGCTGGTCACCGATTGGTGCTGGGCATGGTATTGGCTAGTCGCTGGGTGCACGGCACGAGAACGACACTACGCTTAGTTCAGGCACACAACACGGGCACGGTACACTGGGTTGGCGCACAACTCCAGCACATTCGGTTGGTCTTGGGTACCATGGTTGGGTGTTGGGTGCTAGCATCAGGCACGACGGGCTGACTTGGTCTTGGATCATTCCATGTCGTCTTTCACCCTCCATCTTAGGCCTTCGACTAGTGAAGCTCAAGTGTCCTTAAACATATCTAGGATATATTTGGCAAGGTCTAGGATATTCCTACGCATGCTCGGCATAATCATAGGAGGTGGCCAAGTACGCTTAGGAATGTTCAGTCTCTTCGGTTTCCTAAGCAGTTCAAAAACATATGAGCATTTTGTTGGTACTTCAGGCACTTAAATTGGGCATTAGCAAGGTCTTGCCTATGCAAATAAACCATTATAGGTCAGCCTGTAAGATCCTCTCTCACTTGATTTGGCAACGTCCGCAGTACCACCTTCTCCTTGAAGCTCTTGGGGTTTCCTGTACCAGTGGGGTGTTTCACCTAATATTGTTGGCCTTGCCACATTGGAGATGAACATCCCTTTAGGTGACTAGGTTTAGTAGTAAAGTTTGTGGTCCTAGACTTGCCCTTTCTTGTTGAAGCTTGATGCATCCCATTCCCACACTCTCCTTTCAACATGTACATAGTTGATATCCTGTGCCTAGTACTAG
This sequence comes from Voacanga thouarsii, assembly GCA_026120185.1. Taxonomy (NCBI): domain Eukaryota; kingdom Viridiplantae; phylum Streptophyta; class Magnoliopsida; order Gentianales; family Apocynaceae; genus Voacanga; species Voacanga thouarsii. Next base: position 1,247,397 of record JANUWF010001027.1, read on the forward strand.
ATTTTCCCTTGGATTTCATGGCCAGAATGACGCAAAATGTTTTTCCCGACACAACCAGTGCATTGGCGTATGGGATCACAAATACACTAAAGTCTCTCAAAAACTCTATACCCAAAATAAGCCTGAAGTCATCCATCTTCACCACAATGAATGCAGTTCTCTGCTCTACCAGTCCCACATTGACCTCAGCTGCATGAACAATGCCCACAATCAGTTTGGTTGTAATGTTCACAAACTTAACTAAGCCTATTCCCTTATCTAGTAACAAGTTTAACTGCCCAACTTCTGGACTTGCCAAGTAATTGCGAGATGCTCCCAAGTCCACCAATGCTCTAACAGGCCTACCATTCACTTGGATACCCACCACCATCAGTCCCCCAGGTATTGTATTTCACTTCGAAACTATCTGGTGTATCGCTGTAAGGGTTTGGACGTCTCTTTGAGCTTTGCCCTTAGCCTTTGTCTCTGGGGTATCCTTTGTTAGAGTGTCACATCCACAAGCATACATCCCAATATAGCCACCCTCTTCAACAAATGCCCCTATATAGCCGTCCTCTTCAATGTTTTCAATTCCACTAGGTTTTGCGTCCTGGGTGTCAGCTCCCATAGCTTTCACCAATAGTGCCAGAGTGTAAAGTTCAGGTAGTGTATTCATTAGCTGTTTCTTAATATCCCTCCTAGGGCAATCCCGAACAAGGTATGGTCTGTTGCATAATAAGCACCTATATGCCCTTTTTTGTTACCTACAATCCTCATTTCTGTTCCCGTTTCATACTTCTCTCAGAGTAGACAACCCGTCTTTCCCACTTGAGTTTTACCCTGGCTAAAATGTTTACGTGTAAAGCCTCCTATTTCAAGCCCCCATACTTCCTATTCTGCATTTTTTAGTTCTTATCTGGCCCATGGCTTTAATTCCATTGTGAAACTAAATAGCTCATCTATCTCCGATATGTTCTCGATTTGGAGGAGGTATGTGGTGAATGAGTTCAAATATTCCATCACCGTTCCTGTATGTTGCTCCACCCTGAGCTTCTGTCTCGTGGCATACTCTGCATTCAGAGGAAAGAACTGCTTCTTCATGGCAGTCTTTATCTCCTCCCAAGTCTTGATGGTCAGCCGTCCCGCCTCTATCTCAGCAACCCTGCACCCTTCACCTTATCTTGGCATCGTCTTCTAAGTATGTGGTAGTGGTGTCTATCTTTAAGCGCTCCTTAGTTATCCCAACCATTTTGAAGTATTGGCCAAGGTCAAAGAAGAAGTTCTCCATCTCCTTGGCATCTCTTGCTCCCATGAAGCTTTTCAGCTCTCTAACCTTCTACTTCAAGGCTCACACAGTCCCTACTGGCACTTGTCCTTTAACATTGACCCGTCCTATGACCAATTTGAGCATTCTTAGATCTGTACATATCTCTTTGAATATATCTCGTACCTCTTCCACGACACGGCCATTGGATGCTACTGATGTGCATACCTTCTGTAACAAAACATCCTGTTGGTCGTACCTGACTTCATAAAACTGTAGAGGTAAGGACATTGAGTTTGATCATCATTTGCTGAATAGAATCTGTGAAGTAAAGGATGGAGGAGCTTAATATTTTGAATTAAATAAATTTCCAGAGGGAAATGACATGTTTGAGTTAAAGAAATTTGAGGAAATTTTTACTGGAGGAAGGAGTTTTGGGAATTTAAGTAAAAGAAATACTAAATGACTGAATGGAATAGGGAGGATCTTGCACCATATGGTTTCTACTATGGTGGTGTTGAGTTTTGGTCATAAAACCTCCATAAACATTTTGTATATAGTAATTATGTTAGCTTTGGTAGAGGGAAGGCAAATTAATTTTGGGTTTTTAGCTGCCAAATTGATGCTGCAATTGAGAAATACCTCTAGCAAAGCCTTGCCATTTGGAAATCTATTAACTAAGGTCTTCAGATATTTTAATGTTTATTTAAATGCAGTTCCCTGTGACCTGTCAAAAATGAATGTTTATAGTTTTTATTCTTTTAAAAGAATGGGATATGTAAGAGTGGGCAATAAATGGAAGTTGCTCCAAGATACTAAAGGTGAGGACAAGGAAAGACTGATAAAAATAAAAGTAGAAGGAAAGAATGCCCCTTCAGCTTGGACAAAAAGAAAAATGGAGAAAGATCCTCAAGAAGAATCCTCTGCTAAAGGAAAGAAAAAGAAACAAGGAACAATTTGAAAGTATTTTGGATGCTATCAACTCATTGACTGTCAAACTGGATAGCTTCAATTCAAATCTTCAAAATCTTGGCAATAGACTGACAGTAGTGGAAAAGAAAGCAAAAACAGATGATTCGGTGTCTATACCCATAGTATCTGCTCAGGCAAAGGCAACATAAGAAGAACCAGTCATTAAGGAAGAGGCTAAACAAGAACAGCCTGCAGCGGAGGAAGTGCCTGTTAATGTGCAAAGCAAGGAAAAATTCCCGATTCAAGAAGCTATAGCACCTTTTGCCTCCTCCAAACCACATGTCTCATCTGGAAAAAGACAGAAGCATGTTGTGGTTAAAAGAAAATCCAGTAGGATTGCTGGTCAACACTCTCAAAATGGTGCAGGATCAAAAGCTGAAATAATTCACATTTCCTAAGAAGACCTATTTGGCAGAATGCTCTTAAGTTGACCTCTAACCCGACTGCCCTCAATTCTCTCTGCTATCGTGAACAATTTACTTTTCTGTCTTTACTTATGCATAAGCCTATCTACTTAAATTTTGAATACTTCCTATCTATCTATAGTCTATTTCTTTTGCTTCTTTTTTGTTATTACTCTTTTTGGTTGATGACAAAGGGGGAGAAAATATGAAACAAACTGGATTTGATTACTGGATATGAAACGGTCTAGGAAGTTTTTAACTTGAAACAAACTGGATATGATTAGTAGATATAAAACTGACTGGGAAGTTTTTAACTTGAAATAAACTGGATATGAAACTGACTGGGAAGTTTTTTTCTTGGGAAATGTTGGGATAGTTACTGATATGATTACTTGATATGAAAGTGATTGGGAAGTTTTTTTTTTTTTTTTTTGCATGGGAAATGTTGGGATAGTTACTGATATGATTAGTTATGACTGGAAAATGTTGGAATATTGGGATAATTTTTTGCTAATTTTCTGCGTACAATTCTGCTTATAATTGTGGGCGTTACAATTGATTATTCTACTAATTGTGAGTGTTATAATTAACTCTGTTGACTGGGCTATGATTGTTCTACAAATTTAGTTGATTATTTATCTATATGATAGTATGCTATGCTTTTTGTTCCACTGATTAAGTAGTAAATTTGCCTAAGGGAAACTTTGTGCTTTAATTAGATATTTTTGGATGAACTGCTTGATATGAATATTGGTCATCTCTGATCTCAGTTTGTTGATATCCAAATTGGACACCAGTTTGGTATCCTGAATTTTGTCCAAAAATACTCTTTTTGTAATTAAGGTATCGTTAAGACTAGATTGATAAGATGGTTTTAAGTTATTGATATGATTCTGTGACAATTTTATTGATAAAAATTTCAGTCAGATGGATTGCTTCCTTTATGATCAAAACTCTTTAAGATTCTGAAAAATCCATTATCTCGTACATTATGTTAGGGGGAGTTTTGGACTCAAATTTCCTTGATCCAAAAATCTTTTTATTAAAAGATTCATACCATTTTGGACACACACCTTTTGGACATTCGAAACTCACATTCATAAAGGTTTCATATTAACTTTCACCAATGTTTTGGACGTACAAAATTGACTTAAATTTCTCTCTTATTTACAAATATTCATATATGCAAACATTAAAATATTATATAACTTGCCTGCTATATCTCCTTTGTTATCATTATTTTTTTATGGAATAATCATTTGATAGAAGGATGGAGGAAATGGAGGTAGGTTGGGCCCTAGGCTTATTGAGCCATGCTTCTGAAGCTTATATATATATATATATTATATTTTAATCTCATAAGCACTTTTTGAGTTCTATAGTGAGAGATTGTATTTCAATAAAAAAAAATATTCTTATTTCTCTCGATTTAACATGATTATACAATTATTTTTTTCACAATCCCATCAAGTTTTGTCATCACTAAAAAAGGGTGAGATTGTTAGCCCTAAAGGCTTTCTCCTATGTTTTGAACTATGGCAAACATTTATGTGGATTAACTTGTGTAATCTATATATGATAGGACATGTTTGACCTCAGTTCTTCTAAGGCATTCAAATAAGATTGTTAAGCAACTCTAGAGCAATGGAATTCAAGAGTGGGTGATCAAGACGAAGTTCAAGCTTATGAGATTGCATATCAAGAAGTTCTTATGGAAGAACTTTAGACTAGGAATTGTTATTAAGGTTTTCTTGTTAATTCCTATGTCTCTTTACCTTATGATTCAATTGATTTTTACCTTGAAGCACACAAAGAAAAAGATTTCAAAGTTTTAAGTCTCAAAATTTTGGATTAAGTAGTTTGGATGATTCTACATCCAAAAGATTCATCCAAAATCCTGTAAACAGTGTCAAATCAATTCTGCCTGAAAAAGTGCCATTTTGGACTTACTTTTTGGATGCATCGTTATCTGAAATTGAAGGTAAGGAAAAATAGGGGAGCATGCTTCACAGGAAAAAACAGAGAGGAAAAAAATACACAAGCTTTAATGGCCACACGGAAGCGTTAAGATCATACCTTTGCGCACTTTAAACCTACTAGGTTGAGTAGGAGTGGATTGAACGACAGGAATAGCTTTGCCTTGCCCACTTGAAGAAGCTTCTGGTTGATAACCCGCTAGCCTCCTACTTCACCTTGTTTGCATGAACTCCAAGCTTTTTAGCTCTCAGAATATGCCACTGTCCAACTTCTAGTCGGTGAACACAACAGTGAAGAAGAATGGTTTTAAATCTCATTGGTTCTCTTGCTATTAGTTACCAAAGAAACAAGAACAAGAGGCTGCACAAAACTCACGAAAGAGAGAGCTTTTGTCAACAGAGAGACCTCTGGGAGTCCTACGTGAGGTTAGAGAGAAAAGCTAGGGAAAATTAAGGTTTTCTATCTACCAGAGTCTTGTTTTATTGCTAGCCAAAACTAGGTCTCCAATATCTGATAAACATATCCCCGGGATATCATATTTCAAACACCTGGATGTTATCCTGAGAATAAGTTTGGCTTAACCCTAAACTCATATGAACCGTATCTGAAAAAAAAAACCCTACGGTCTAAGCTATTGGGCTGAAATAATATTTATTATTTTTCTTGGACCCAAAAGGCCCAAAATAATAAACATTAATTATTTATATTTTGGGCTTATAGAAAAAACCCAATAAATAATTAATGAGCCCAAATGAACCAAAATAATTAATCTTTAATTATTTATTTCATGGGCTTATATAAATAACCCAATAAATAATTAATCATTAATTATTTTCCCTTAGTTTAAGCCCAGGTTAATTTTCTAATTATTGAAACTGGACCTAGGCCCTGACTAATTAATTAACCAAATAAACCAGAAAATTAATTTCTCTCAACTCCTAATTTTATTTTATTAATTTATTTATTTTATTCCAGTCTAATAATAAATTAGACGTCCTGAATAAAATAAAATAAAATCAAATCCTCTTGAACTGAGACCAATTCCTCAACCCAAAATTAATCAGGGCTTACGGGCTATTCTGAGGACTAAAAAGACACATCACCTTGGCTGCTAAAATGACCAAAATATCCCTACTATAAAAATAGTTGTATTTTGCATTTTAAATATTTCCTAATATCACCATAAGAAAATATTGACCCCAAGGACAATGCTGCATTAGCAAAGTCTCTGACCTACAGGTGAAATGACTAAAATACACCTCTACACATCATTGTACATTTAGAGAGGAAGAAGTGTACTAACACCCCTCTAAATGACATCTACCATTCTTAGGCTTCTAGTTCAATGATCCATGACTTCCTGGAGTGTTTCCGCTTTCTAAGGGAGCTACCCTAAAGCAAACACCCAAGTCATGTTTCCTAAGGCCCTGGACATTTTAGACTATTCGGACAACCACAAGGGGCGATATAGTGTAGAAACTATCTTGTACAAGTCTATCTTAACTAACTAGTCATATATACCCAATACACAAGTATATTGGTTCTACTATAGTACCTCAACTATAGCATATCAAAGCATATGCTTCCAACTTCGTCAGACCACTAACTCATACTCAAGTCGTAGAGCATTAGTCCACGCTGTAGTGGTAGTCTAGGTTTCTATCATATAGTACTTTTAGAAACCACTACTACAGGTCATGTCCTACGTATTCGTAATACGCTTATGTCATGACGTGAGTGGACTACTCACTGGCTAAAGGTAAGCCATTCCCCATTTGGAATTCATAACATAATAACCTAAACATGATGAGATTCCCATTCTCATCAATAGGTTAAGGACAAATGTTTATGTGTTAAATAACCCATGATCCATACCTCACTGTGAAAGACCACCATTCACATGAATCACTTATTTAAACACAATGGGTCTGTTCCAAACGAAAATTGTGCACAAAAAAAAAATATTCACAAACAATTTCTAAGAATAAATTCTTTTATTAAAATATTTGATTTTACATAAGAAACCTAGTCTAAGAGGGCATACAATCCAACAATCATGAATCCAAGACATGGGTAAATTTAACAGAAATATTATAGCCATTTTATAGCCATTGGTACGTCACTTTATGGTTCTATATAAAGCCTCTAAACATGATTTGGCAAAAGATTTTTGTGGTATCCTTCTAAGAAACACTCTTGCTTTATAGAGAACAAAAATCTCTTTTATCAAAGTGCTTCAAAGTAAATTCAAATTGTGTCTGAAAGGTACAAGTGTTTGTGCTTTTTCCTTGGTGCATATCTGCTCAAACAAGTGAGCTTTTACTGTTTCATTGATATTCAATCTCTTTTTTATTACAAAGTTATGGTGTAAAACCCATTTGGGGTGAGCCTTGATTTGATTGTTTGGTTGAGAAGTTTTGAAAAACCAAGTGTACTGATCCTCTCTTGTATTTAGTGTAGTTTGATTTCATTAAGTTGAGTAAATGAAATCTGGTTGAAAATCCTTAAGTGTGAGCTTAAAGTAGTGGATGTAGATCTTGGTAAAGCAAACCACTATATATTCTGTGTCTCATTTCTCAGCATACAACATTAACTGCATTGTATTTCTTACTTTAGTCTAAATCTGGATATTTCTCAAAGTTTCCTTTGATAGCTTTCTTTGTTGCCATGATGTTGGTCTTAGAAACTTGAAGATCATTAATATTTTGTATATTAGATAACTTTAAAATTTTAGTTTGCCAAAAACCTTATTCACCCCCATGGCTTTTCAATAACTATGTATATTATGTATATATTATGTATTTGTATTGAATCATATAATATATACATATGCTATATTAATATATATATTAATAATCTAAAAAGAATCATAATATATATATATATATATATATATAAGTACATATTATGTATCTAAAAAAACATATATAGTATAGATATATACTATACTATATCTTATATCTAAAGTTTGGATATGAGTTTTTACTTTATTTAATTGAATTGTAGAATGCGCAAGAAGACATTATTAAGTGGAATATAATTAAATATATATTATATATAATATAAATATAATGTATACTATAATATATTTTATTAATTCAAAGAATTTATTAATATTCTATATAATATATATTAGTTTATAATTAAGATAAGGTGAAAATAAGGAGAAGAATTTGTTAGAATGTACGCCATATAGACTAGTTTTCTAGTGTAATTATTGAATTTATTAATAAAACAATTTATTCTCAAAATTGGTTTGTGAATTTACATTTTATTTGTGCACGATTTACATTTAGATAGGATCCATTGTATTTAAGTAACTGATCCACGTGAATGATAGTCTTTCACAGCAAGGTATGGATCATGGGTTACTTAACACATAAACATTTGTTCTTAACTGATTGATAAGAATGGGAATCTCATCATATTTAGGTAATTTTGTTATGAATGGATTACCTTTAGCCAGTAAGTAGTCCACTCACTTCATAGCATGAGCGTATTTCGAATACGTAGAACAAGACTTGCAATAGTGGTTTCTAAAAGTACTATTTAGAAGAAATCCAAACTATTACTGCTACAGCATGGACTAATACTCTTCCGCTTAAGTATGAGTTGGTGGTCTGACGAAGCTGGAAGCTTGTACTTTGATATGCTGTAGTTGAGGTTCTTTCGTAGAGTCGATATACTTGTATGTTGGGTATATGTGACTAGTTAGTTAAGATAGACTTGTACAAGATAGCTACTGCGCTATATCACCCTTTGTTACTGTTCAAATGATCTAAATATCCGGGCATTGGGGAACATGACTTAGATGTTTACTTTCGGGTAGCTCTCTTGCAAAGCGAAAACATTCCAAGAGTCGTGGATCATTAGACTAGAGGTTTAAGGATGGTGGATGTCTTTTAGAGAAGTGTTAGTACACTACTCCTCTCTAAATGAACGGCGATGCGTAGAGGGGTATTTTAGTCATTACACCTGTAGGTTAGAGACTTTGCTAAATGCAGCATTGTCTTTGGGGTCAATATTTCCTTATAGTGATATTACGAAATATTTAAAATGCAAAAATACAATTATTTATATAACAGGATTATTTTCGTCATTTTAGTAGCCAAAGCGATGTGTCTTTTGGTCCCTGGAATAGCCCTTAAGTCCCAACAGATTTGGGTTAAGGAATTGGTCTTGATAATTATGGGTTTTGTTTTATTTTGTTTAAGTAGTCTAATTTATTGTTGAACTAGAATAAAATAAAAGGCCCAAGAGAGAGTATATATATTTTATCTAGTTTAATTGGTGAATTAATTATTTAGGGCCTAAGGTCTAAATGAATAATTAGAAAATTAACCTAGATATAAACTAGATAAAAAGTCTGATATTTTATATTGGTCTATTTGGGCTTACTAATTATTTATTGGGCTATTTTATGAAGCCCAAAAAATAAATAATTGAGGCTTTTTATTTATGGATGTTAAAGCCAAAGAGTAAATAATTTTATCTGGCCTAATGAATGAGACCAAGGATAGAATAAAATAATAATAAAAAAATAACACGGGATGGATTCCATATTGTTTGGCTTGAAAAGATAACAAAAATGATATGGTTTTTGTTTTCACGTACTTGGGCTCTCTCTGGATATTTTTTGAAGAAGAAAAGAACTAAGACCATTCTTCACTCTCTGTAGCTTTCACTGGTTTGGGAAGAAAAACAGTGGCAATATTCTGGAAGCTCAAAAACTTCGCGTGAATGAGAAGGAATAGACGGCTCGCAAGAGTGAAACCGGAGGTGTTGGGAGAACCAGTGGCTTCAAGCATTTAGGTCCAGACATCTTCTTCAGTCCCAATAAGGTCATTCAAAAACAGAGGTAAACAGCTTCCATGATGCCCTGCATTTTTTTTTTTTTTTTTTGTTCATTAAGCATGCTTTCGGTTTCATTATTTTTGTCATTTCAACCTTTAAGTGGTATCAGAGCCATGGTTTGGCAAATATAGGAAGCATGCTACGCTTAACTAAAACAAGAAAATATTTGTTTTAGATATTTTCTGTGAACCTTTGCTATTTATGGTATGGGATAGATGGCTTTGTAAGTCTCATCGTTGAGACATAGGCTTTTATAATTTAATGCTTTCTTAGATGAAACATGTAAGCCCACTATTTTTAAGGCATAGGAGCTTGTTAAGTGGTTTTATATGTTGTCTGGACGAATGAACCAAAAGAAGAAAAATTGCAAGAAAATCTAGAGAAGATGACACTGTTTAGAGCCGAGCGAGCAGCTTGCTAGATTGTGAGTGGAGCTGTCTGAGCCGCGGCTTGGAGCCGCAGCCGCGCTAGTGCACGATGAAAGCTTCCTCGCGCATCGCAAGGAAGCCTTCCTCTTGGAAGAGGCTATTTTGCGAGGAAGCAATTTGCAATTTGCAAATAGCGCGAATTGCGGTTGTCAATTTTAACAAGGAAGCGGGGCTTCTTTGCAGGCTGAGTCGCGGGCACCCGCCCGGATTGCTGTCAATGGATTTTTCCCATGGGCCATGATCTAGTGTCGCGAGTACACTGGACCAAAAATTAAAAAAAAAAATTTGATTTTTGGTCTCATACTAGGCAAAGTTATTTTTATTACAATAGTTAATATTCTTTGAATATTTTGCATGAAAAATAAAAGTAAAGGAAATTTAGGATTAAACAAGACCATGAATTAATTAATTTTTTAATTCTATTATTTGGACACTTAGGTTAAAAGAATAGAAATGCATGAAAACGTTTACAGTTTTCTAACATGCTTATTTATTTTTTGTACCCTATGTGTTTGTTTTCTCAAAGACCAAAGTCTTTGGAAATTGTTAACAAAGAAAAATATTTTTCTTAAATTAAAATGGTTAATTTTAATTTGAACAAAAATTAATTCTAGGTTATTTTCTCAAAAGATTTTATCCTTGACATAGAAAATATTATGGATTTAGATATTTTTGTAAGTTAAAATAGAAAACCATTTTGATTTATTTTTAACAAGAAAAATTATTTTTGTCAAATTAAACTTGAGATCAAAATCTCTTGAAAGTTTTATTGAAAATTTTTGAAATTATTAAGTTTATTAACTTAAAGAAAATTAATCCATGAAAAATTTCTCAAAGGGTATAAACCTTGACATGAAAATTTTTATGGGTTTAGATATTTTATTTTTGAGTTAAAAGAAAATTTAATTGAAATTTTCAAAAGATATTTTCTTTGAAAACCCTTATTTTAAAATACTAAGTGGGAGAGGGGTTTCAACGGCCCCACGACTTCCATCACGATTCACATTAGAGATTGTAAATTCCGTCACGTCACCCTGAGAGTGAACCCATATAGGATGAGAATACCACAAGGATCTAGAACTAATGGATGGATGTAATTAATAAGCCGAGACACGTGTTATGATTAGCCAGCCCACGTTAGAGGTTATAGTACGAGGAATGTCCATAGGAAATGAGAAGAAACGGTCATTCCACGATGGAATTATGTTCTAGATCATTATCTAGAAAGGAAATTAATTTATAGTGGTTAATACACGTAGTTTAGGAAACTATTAATCTCCTAATATGTTATGTCAGTTTTCTTAAGAGCCAAATTAATCATATTAAAGATAATAGTGATACGGTTAACTATTATTGAATTTAATATGAGGATAAAGTCATAAATTATTTTGTTTTTCACAAAATGAGTTTTCTTTTATTTTCGATATTTCAGAAATGGTTGGTTGACGTTCTTTTAGTCCTTTGGTCGTTATTCTCCATGACAATAAGCTAACGGGTCTAAATTATATGGGCTAGAAAAGGAACTTGGACATAATACTCACTGCAGAGGAGTATACGTATGTCCTCTTCGATACCTGCCCTATTATCGGCGAGGGTTCTACCGTTGAAGAGCAAAAGGCTGAGAAAGCATGGAAGAAGGCCAATGAGATGGCTGGATGCTACATATTGGCCTCCATGTCTAATGTGCTTCAGTCTAAATATGAGTACATGGCCACTACTTACGACATTAGCTAATCACTAGCCATGATATTCGCAGATAAGAGCTGGCCCGTAAGGCAGGAGACTCTTAGGACAATCATCAATACTAAGATGGCTGAGGCAGTATTAGTCAAAGAGCATATGTTCAAGATGATTGCTGCTTTCGAGGAAGCAAAAGTCTTAGAGGCTGTTATTGACCCCAAGAGCTAAGTGGATATGGTTCTCGAATCTCTTCCAAGCTCTTTTACTCAGTTCAAGTTAAATTATAACATGAACAAGTTAAATATGAATTTAACCGAGTTAATAGAAGAGCTCCAGGTGACAGAGAAGGTCATGAAGCCACAGTTCAAGGCTATGATTGCTAGGACTTCTTCTTTCAGAACTGGGCACAAGCCCAGAAAGTTCAAGAAGAAGAAGTGAAATGCACTGGTCTAGCCCAAGAACCAACCCAATAAGCCCAAAAGCAAGTGCTTCAAGTGTGGGTAGAAGAGACACTGGAAAAAAGAATCTCCAGAACTTTAGGCCAAGAAAAAACTTACAGGTATTGTCTCTATCTAGAGTCAGTTTTAACGGTTGAATCAACTTCCACTTGGATTGTTAATTTTGGAGCTATTGATCATATCTGTATCTTCTTACAGGGGATTAGGAAGATAAGAAGACTCTAGAAGGGTGAGCATAGACTACGAGTACGAAATGGAGCACAAGTATGGGCCCTTACAGTGGGAGAGTTGGATCTTATTTTTTATTATAATAAAGTAGTTATTTTGAAGGATATTTTATATGTACCTGATTTTAGATAGAATTTGATTTCAGTTGCAAAGCTAATAAATTATGGATATTTTGTTTCTTTCCATTCTGATATTACTATCAATAGAAATGGAGAAGTTTTATGTACAGGGTACATGTATAAAAACTTATTCTTTTTAAATCCTACAAACAATCAAATAAATAACGCTCAATCTGAACCTTTAAGTAAGAAGAGAAAGACCAATTTCAATGACTAATATCTTTAGCATCTAAGGTTTGGTCATATTAATTCAACTAGGATTCAGAGGTTAATCGAATATTGGCCTTTTGGCTCATTAAGATTGGAAAGTTGGCCTCGGTGTGAATCGTGTCTGAAAAACCTTAGAGGGGGGGTGAATAAGGTTTTTGGCAAGCAAGAACAATTTTTCCGAAGAGTCTAAAATGCTGAACAAGGATGATCACAAAGATACTTGGACTGACTTTATTGATGCATTGAAAGCTGTCCAAGCACTCGTAGATGTGTATTCAGATTTAGACAGTGAAAGATCATAAAAATAATATACATGAACCACTGAAATAAAATGAGACAAGAGATGTATAGTGGTTCGATCAACAATGATCTACATCCACTACCTTAAGCCTCACACTTAAGGATTTTCAACCCTATTTCATTAACCTCACTTAATGAAATAACCACATACAAGAGAGGATCACCATACTAGGTTTTACACAACCTCTCAAACATATCAATGCTCACCCCTATGGGTTTTACATCACAACCTTGAATAATAACACAACAAGGATCACCCCTATGGATTTTACCACACAACCTTGCTATTTACAAGCTGAGAATTGAAAATCAATAGAACAGAGATAAGCTCACTTACTTGAGCAGATATTCTCTTGGATACAAGCACAAAATACTTTTATCTTTGATACACAATGAACTCACTTTGAAGCTAAGATAAAAGGAGATTTTTGAAGATATTGAGCAATAGTGTTTCTAAGATGGATGTTTCAAAAATCTTACTTGTAATCTAGCTTTAAGGGCTATTTATACAGCCAAAAAGTGGAGTGCCAACAGTCATAAAAAAACAGCTATAAATTTTTCTGTTTAAACTTATCCGAGTTTTGGACTCGGGTTTTGGACGAAGATGTATCCAAAAGTTAAGTCCAAAATGGCACATCCCTGACGGATAATTTTTCAACCCGGTTTACAGAATTTTGGATGAACCTTTTGGATTCAAACTGTACCATCCAAAATTCTATGAATTCTAAAAACTTTGAAAATCATCTCCTTTGAAGCTTCAAGGTAAAGCCAAATGAATCAAAAGATAAGACGACATAGGAAATAATAAGTATACCTTAATGAATACTTCCTAGTCTAATATTCTTCATAAAAAGTCTTCTTGATGTGTAACTCCTTATACTTGATTTTCCAATTGATCTTCCATTCTTGAAATCGGTGATGAAGGAGTCGCCAACAATTCTTATCTGAAGACTTTAGAAGAACAAAGGTCAATCATGTCCTATCACAATAAATTGACACGTTAGTCCATATCAACGTTTGTCATAAAACAAAACATAAAAGAAGGCCCTTAGGGCTAACAATCTCCTCCTTTTTGAGTGATGACAAACATGACACATTTGATATGTAGATAGAGATAACATGATGAGCAAAAGGTGCAAATAATTGTAACAAGTCTTATATAGATCTTATTAGAAACCATATCTCAATGATCCTAAAGCATATCGTATCTTTATATAAATATTCAAAGTAATTTGATAGAGATAAAATGCTAAAAAGCTCCCCCTAAATATATGCTTTTGTGATAATTTTGAACATAAGAGGGAATAGAAGAAGTAACGATTTATTCATCCAGAAAGTGTATCCAAAATCGTTTTGGTAGAACTGTGTTTTAAGAATATATTTTGGATAGGACTTTTGGATGTCCGAAGCATTTTTCAAAAACTGCTTATAAGAATTTTTGTTTTGGATACAAAGTTTCTGAGTCCAAAACTCCCCCTGATTCGATGCACCAAAAATTTATCACAGAATTTTTGTTTCAAGGATCTAATTATCATTCAGAATTCTGTGTTATAAAATTGAACTTTCACAAACTGAGGAATTTTTCAGAAAAATTTGTTAATAGTGAATCAGAAATTTTCATCACGGTTTTGATTTACCTACGCAACTGTTCATTTCATAAATGGTTCATGCAATTTATAATAGTTCATGCAGTTACTTCGGAATTCAATAACTGTTCATACAGCAGTTTCAATTTTTCAAAGGGTTTCAACTTCCATAGCAGTTACATTGCTGAACAAAAAACCAAACATTAACAGTCCAATATTAGTCATGTAGAATCCATACAAAACTCATAACATTTTATTTTTAGATATCAACATGTAGATCAAATTCATATGCAGTCGTAACATGCAAACTTTACATTTTCTATCTATTACTGCATACCAACAATTTCATACAGCTTATATTGCAGACTATAACATTTTCGGATTAGCATATGTCTTGCAAACAACATCATGCCGACAATCATGCAGACCAACATTCAACATCAGTTTCATTTTTTCACTTTCTCCTTATCAACATGTGGGTCTATCTAACATTTTCTTTCTCCCCTATAATAACTATCATCTCTCCCATATTCACTGTCATTTTCGTTCTCCCTCTTTGTTATCAATCAAAAAGAAGCATAGCAGAAGGAGAAGTAATATGCAGTTTACAGTCATCAGATAGATAATAGGCATGACAGAGAATTAAACTTAAAAAAGTATAAAAAATTATCCAAAGATAGAATATAAATGACTGAATAAGTAAATTGTTCAACTGTGGCAGAATGTAAGTTGTTCATCAGCCCATGGTGTTACCCAAGAAAATAGTTTAGGAAATATTAATGGTTTCACCCATGGATCCAGTACCCTTCTTGGAAAACTGACCAGCTATTCTGTTGGATTTTCGCTTTACAACCACATGCTTCTGTCTTTTTCCTTTGATTTTGGGAGAAGGTGGAGGAATATCTTTTTTCTGGATAGGAGAAGGCTATGGAGATGGTTCGGGTGAGGGTTCAGGAGAGGGAACCTTGATATCTGCAGGCGGTTCATTCTTGTCCTCTGAAGATTGTTCATCATTTTCATGATCAGATATAGAGGCGGAAGGCTTAGCAGATTGCTCAATGACAGAAATTCTGTTCCCTAAGTTCTTGATTTCTGAGCTAAGAGATTCCAATTTCTCTACAAAGGAGCTGGTTGCACTCAGAATATTCTCAGACAAACCCATGTCATGAACATTGCCTTCATCAATTTTATTTTTTAGAACCAGAGACAGTCTTTCCTTCGTCCTTAATTTTCATCAGGTTCTCTCTTTCTTTTCCAGCAGTTTCTCTAAGCAATTTCCAAGAATTATTCTCCCTTACATATCCCATCTTTTCAAAGGAGTCATAGCTATAAACATTTATTTTTGAGGGATCAGAAGTAACAGAATTTAAATCAATATTGAAAAATTTGAAGACTTTGGTCAATAAATTTCCAAACGGAAGAGCCTTGCTAGAAGTATTTCTAGACTGCAACATTAACTTTGTTGCCAGAATCTAAAGTTAATCTATCTCCCCTTAGCTAAGGCAAGCATGACCACCATTTGAAGTATGCTAATAGAGGTCTTATGACCGGAACTGGGTACAACAATGGTAGAAACCATATGATGAAGGATTCTACCCAATCCATTCAGCCATTTAGAATTGCGATTTCCAGAGATCTCAAAGCTTTTTCCACCAGTAAACGACTTCTCAAAATTTTTCAGAATAAAATTTTCATTTCCTCCAGGAAATTTGTTCAACTCAAAATATTGAAAACCAACATCACGAACATCACAGGTTCTGTTCAGCATTCTATGATCAAATTCAAAATCTTTTCTTTTCACTCGTGTCACATACCACCTAATCATGAATCCTCCCCCTGTTTCTTCCAGTTTGCCCTTTCTCAAATTTGCATAAAATTCCCAGACTAAAGGAGTGTAGATTTTCTCATCAACTGATAGCAAACTCCCCCACCCAACATGATCAAACATATCCAAAATATTTGACAAGTTCAGAAAAGCAGAGTGGTTCACTCGATAGCCAGAAATAATAGTTCGATTTCTAGAGACCCAGTCATTGTATTCAGATTCACATTTGGAGTCAAGAAATTGAGGTACCTGATTTGCAAAACTCAGTTGTTCGGAGGAAGATTCAGACGAATCATAATGAGAGGCCGAGAAGTGAGGCTGAGGAGAAGTTTCCTTTGCTTTCGCTTTGCCCTTTGTTGAACCCGAAACCTTTTTCATTAACACCGGAGAAGATTTTTGCTCCTTCTTAGGTTTTGGAACGGTGAATTTTGTCTTGGCCATTGAAGGATTCAAGCTTTTACAGAGCTTTTGGGGTTTTTAGAGAAGAAGAACACGGAGGAATTGTTTTGGAAGAATGACGGTTTCAAGGGTTTTGAGAAAGAGAAAATCAGATAGCTTTGAATGTCTAGGATAGTGTGAGAACAATGTGCCTTGGAAACATGTGTTTTTCTAAGGAGTTTTGAAAAATGCGCAAACCAATTTTTGAAACACGAAATTTGGAATAAAAGAATATCAAGCATTGATTTTGGAACAAGACCAGGTCTGAAATCATTTTCCAAAAGAGTGTTTCCCTGAAATGCATTTTGGATGTAGGAATTGGATTCTATTACTGCATCCAAAACAAGAACGGGGTATTTTGGATGTAGAGTTTTGTTTCCGAAACCTTTTTCTTCACAATTCCTGCACAAGAAGAACTTACACAAAAAGATTATTTATCAAATTCTTGTAATACCCAAACCTCTTCTCAAATTGTTGAACCTGTCCTCAGCTAGAGGTTTAGTGAAGATATTTGCAAGTTGTTCATCCATTGAGATATATTCAACACACACATCTCCTTTGAGTACATGGTCTCGGATGAAGTGATGTTTAACTTCAATGTGCTTTGTTCTCGAGTGCTGCACTGGATTTTTTGTTAGATTGACAGCACTTGTATTATCACACATTATAGGAACACAGTTAAAATTTAAATTAAAATCTCGCAGAGTATTCTCCATCCATAAGATTTGAGCACAACAACTTCCTGCTACAAAATATTCAGCCTCAGTGCTGGATAATAATACGCAAGCTTGTTTTTTACTGTGCCATGATACCATTGATTGTCCAAGAAATTGACAATGGCCACTAGTACTTTTTCTTTCAACTTTACACCCTGCATAATCTGCATCAGCATATCCTATAAGATCAAAGGTGTTAGTACGTGGATACCATAATCCATAATCATATGTCCCAATAAGATATCGAAGTATGCGTTTAAGTGCACTTAAATGAGATTCCTGCGGATAAGATTGAAATCGAGTACAAAGACATACTGAAAACATGATATCTGGTCGACTAGTAGTAAGATATAGTAGACTTCCAATCATACCTCTATATTTTCGTTCATCTACCTCCTTACCCTTTTCATCTTGGTCAAGTTTTATGGATGTGCTCATGGGTGTGCTGATTTCTTTTGCTTCATTCATTCTAAACCTTTTGAGCAACTCTTTGGCATACTTTACTTGGTTAATGAAGATTCCATCTTTAGTTTACTTAATTTACAGTCCGAGAAAGAAGTTCAATTCTCCCATCATACTCATTTCAAATTCTTGCTGCATAGTCTTAGCAAACATCTTGCACAAGGAGTCATTAGTAGCGCCAAAGATAATATCATCAACATAGATTTGGACGATTAGTAAGTCACCAGAGCAATCAGATTTGATAAACAAGGTATTATCAATTAAGCCTCTAGAAAATTCTTTTGAGATTAGAAAACCACTAAGACTTTCATACCAAGCTCTAGGAGCTTGCTTTAATCCATAAAGAGCTTTAGATAGTTTGAAAACATGATTTGGATAGAGCTCATAAGAAAAACCAGGTGGCTGCTCAACGTACACTTCTTCTTCAATAAAGCCATTTAAGAAAGCACTTTTGACATCCATTTGATAGAGCATAAAATTTTTAAAAGATGTAAAAGCAAGTAACATTCTAATAGATTCTAATCTAGCAGCAGGAGCAAATGTTTCATCGTAGTCAATGCCTTCCTCTTGATTAAATCATTGAGCTACCAATCTAGCTTTGTTTCTAATTACAGCTCTGTTTTCATCAAGTTTGTTTTTAAAATCCCATTTTGTTCCAATAACAGGATGATCATGTGGTCTAGGAACAAGTTTCCATACTTGATTTCTTTCGAATTGATTCAACTCTTCTTGCATGGCAATAATCCAAAATTCATCATGTAATGCAATATCAATGCTGTTAGGTTCAATATTTGAAAGAAGAGCAAAGTTTTCGATAAAATACCGTCAAGTTTTAACTCCTTGGTTTGAATCTCCAATGATTTGCTCCTTTGGATGGTCTGATTTGAATTTCCAATCCTTTGGCAATTGATGATTTGCAGAATCTTTAGTTTGATCTTTCTCTTGTTCATTCTGTAATTCTTCGATCTCCTCCTTTTTTGCATGAGTATCTAATAATGGAGCATTTACTTGATCTAACTTAGCTTCATTTGAATTTCCTACATCATCGTCATCTCTTTTTGACGTATAAATGTTAGATTCATCAAATACAACATGCATAGATTCTTCTACACAAAGTGTTCTTTTTATTGTATACTCTATAAGCTTTCTTGTTGGAAGAATATCTAAGAAACATAGCCTCATCGGACATGCTATCAAATTTTCCAAGATTATCTCTTGTATTTAGAACAAAACATTTGTATCCAAAAACTTTAAAATAAGAGATAGAAGGAGTTTTGTCAAACATAAGTTCAAAAGGAGTTTTTCTTAAAAATGGTCTTAACATAACTCGGTTTATTGTATAGCATGCTGTGTTAACAGCTTCCGCCCAAAAGTATTTTTGGAAGAATATTTTCACAAAGCATTGATCTAGCCATTTCTTGTAAGGTCCGATTTTTCCTTTCAACAACACCATTCTGTTGAGGAGTTTTAGCTGCTGAGAAATTATGAAAGATTCCATTTTCATCACAAAAGAGAGTGAATTCACTGTTACAAAATTCTTTTCCATTGTCACTTCTGATAGAGACCAATTTGCATCCAATCGAGTTTTGGACGCGCTTAATCAGTTTTGAAAATTCAGTAAAGGCTTCATCTTTTTGTCCAAGAAATAATGTCCAGGTAAATCTAGAAAAATCATCAACAGTTACATATGCGTATTTTTTACCACCAAGACTAGCAGTCCTCATAGGTCCAAATAAATCCATATGAACTAATTCAAGAGGTTTTGAGGTGGAGATCATTTTCTTTGGTTTAAAAGAAGTTTTGATTTGCTTTCCAAATTGACATGTATCACAGATTTTGTGTTTATCAAATTTCATTTTTGGAAGCTCTCTAACAAGTTCTTTTGAGGATAGTTTGTTTAACAAACCAAAGGATACATGACCTAGTCTCCTATGCCAAAGATAACCATCATTATCATGAATGGATAGACATTTAATTCCATTAGCTACAAGGTCATTAAGATAAAACACATATACATTTCCCATAAGTTTGGCAGTAAAGATGATTTCAAGATTTCCACTGTCAAGTATAGAGTAAGAATCTTTTTCAAAAATAACTTTGTAACCATTGTCACAAAGTTGGCTAATGCTGAGCAGGTTATATTTCAAATCATCAATAAGTAAGACTTGCTTTATAAATGTTAATGAACATTTACCAATATTACCAATGCCGAGAATCTTCCCTTTTTTCTTGTCTCCAAATGTAACAAATCCTTCATTTGTTGTCGAAATATCTTCTACTAATGCTGCATTTCCAGCCATGTGTCTTGAACAACCGCTGTCCAAGAACCACTTGGTAAAGCTTAAAGACCGTGCCTATACATGAGAAGAAGAGATGATTTTTGGTACCCACACTTTCTTGGGTCCATGAAGGTTAGTAACATTTTCTTTAATTTTCCAGAAAATAGCTTCACCGGATTCCACTTTTCTTATAATAAGACATCTTGAAACATTATGTCCAGGTTTTTCACAATACGTGCATGCCTTGTATGTGCTGTCAGAAGGAGTAGGTTTAGCATGCTGAAACTTGTTCTTTTTGTAGTTATTCTTATGTTCATATCCTAAGCCACTTTGATTTTTGGCTAAGCTAAATCTGGGCAAGCAAGTTTTGTCTTTATCCTCATGTTTATATTCTAAGCTACTATGATTTCCAGAATAAACAAATCTGGGCATGCAAGGTTTGTCTTTATCCTCCTGGTTATATTCTAAGCCACTTTGATTTCCAACATAAACAAATCTGGGCATGTAAGTTTTGTTATTATCCTCATGGTTATATCCTAATCCACTTCGATTACCAAAATAATTTTGAGTTCCGAGAAGTTTTTCCAGATTGCTTTTACCATTTGTAAATTTTTCAATACAATTGGTAAGATCATTTACTCTAATTTTCATATAATTGAAGGTGCTAACCATGCATTCAAGAATTTGAATTTTATCACATAAGTTTCTATTTTCCAGAGATGCATGATGTAATGCTGTCATGATCACATCTTTTTCAATTTCAACACACATATGTATTTCAAGAGACATTTCGTAGCTATTTAACAAAGCTTCATTTTCTTTTATCAGACAATTTACCTTCAAATTTAAATCTTTATTTTTTTCTGGACAGTTTTTTTAATTCACAAAACATAACACATAACAACTCATTAGGATCAACATGTTTTTCAGTCATAGATGTATGCGAAATAGACATGCATTCTGATGTTAAAAAGTTTACCTCATTTTCCAATGCCATAAAGCAAATGTTGGCAGTTTCTTCCTCAGATTCTTCATCTCCAGATTCATTATTTAAGTTCCAAGATTCCATCAATCCTTTACCCTTCTTGATTTTCTGGTCTTTCCTCTTCTTAGACACTTTTCCTTCATTTCCTTTTGCAACCGGACAGTCTGCAATGAAGTGATCCGTGCTTTTACATTCAAAGCATTGAGGTTTGAAGCTGGAGGTTTGTCTTTTCTTTCTTATAAGCTTCCTTCCTCGTTTTTAGTTTCCTTTAAACATCGTTCTGAATTTTTTTGCTATCATTGCTAAGTCATCACCGTCCATGCCTTCACTGCTTTCCGAAGAGCTTGTTTCTTTATCTTCACTTTCAGCTTTTAGAGCAATCCCTTTTCTGCCTTTATCATGATCATCAGATTCATGAAACCTTTTAAGCTTCATCTCATGAGTCAAAAGAGATCCGATTAGTAAATCTTGTGAACATGTCAGTGATGCTTTCGTTTGGCTTCATAGTAAATAATTCATAATCATGAATAAGAAGCCCTAGTTTTGATTCTTTGACTTGATTTGTCCGCTCATGGGTGACTTCTAGCAATCTCCACATATCATGAGCTGAATCACAACCACTAACACGGTTGTATTCAGTCGCATCTAGTGCACAACACAAAATATTCATAGCTTGAAAGTTTAGAGTCATTTTTGCATTGTCTTCCACACTACACTCACCATTCTGTTAGGTATTTTTATGCCATCAATCATCTTTGATGGAATAAAAGGACCATTCTCTATTAAACTCCATAATTCGAAGTTAATAGAACACACATAAATCTTTATTCTATTTTTCCAGAAGGTATAGTTGCTTCAATTAAACAAAAGTGGACGATTTGTTGAAGATCCTTCAACGTATGGAAGAGAAGATGAGCTTGCCATTAAGATCTTTTCTACAAGGCTGTTAAATCAAAAGTATGTAGACCTCGCTCTGATACCAAATGAAAAACCTTAGAGGGGGGTGAATAAGGTTTTTGGCAAGCAAAAATAATTTTTCCGAAGAGTCTAAAATGCGGAACAAGGATGATCACAAAGATACTTGGACTGACTTTATTGATGCATTGAAAGCTGTCCAAGCACTCGTAGATGTGTATTCAGATTTAGACAGTGAAAGATCATAAAAACAATAAACATGAACCACTGAAATAAAATGAGACAAGAGATGTATAGTGGTTCGATCAACAATGATCTACGTCCACTACCTTAAGCCTCGCACTTAAGGATTTTCAACCCTATTTCATTAGCCTCACTTAATGAAACCAGTACATATAAGAGAGGATCACCACACTAGGTTTTACACAACCTCTCAAACACATCAAGGTTCACCCCTATGGGTTTTACACCACAACCTTGAACAATCACACAACAAGGATCACCCCTATGGGTTTTACCACACAACCTTGAACATACACACAACAAGGATCACCCCTATGGGTTTTACCACACAATCTTGCTATTACAAGCTGAGAATTGAAAATCAATAGAACAGAGATAAGCTCACTTACTTGAGCAGATATTCTCTTGGATACAAGCACAAAATACTTTTATCTTTGATACACAATGAACTCACTTTGAAGCTAAGATAAAAGGAGATTTTTGAAGATATTGAGCAATAGTATTTCTAAGATGGATGTTTCAAAAATCTTACTTGTAATCTGGATTTAATGGCTATTTATAGAGCCAAAAGTGGAGTGCCAATGGTCATAAAAAAACGGCTATAAATTTTTCTGTTTAAACTCATCCGAGTTTTGGACTCGGGTTTTGGATGAAGATGTATCCAAAAGTTAAGTCTAAAATGGCACATCCCTGACGGACAATTTTTCAACCTGGTTTACAGGATTTTGGATTAACCTTTTGGATTCAAACTGTACCATCCAAAATTCTGTGAATTCTAAAAACTTTGAAAATCATCTCTTTTGAAGCTTCAAGGTAAAGCCAAATTAATCAAAAGATAAAAAGACATAGGAAATAATAAGTATACCTTAATGAACACTTCCTAGTATAATATTCTTTATAAAAAGTCTTCTTGATGTATAACTCCTTATACTTGATTTTTCAATTGATCTTCTATTCTTGAAATCGGTGATGAAAGAGTCGCCAACAATTCTTATCTGAAGACTTTAGAAGAACAAAGGTCAATCATGTCCTATTACAATAAATTGACACGTTAGTCCATATCAACGTTTGTCATAAATCAAAACATAAAAGAAGGCCCTTAGGGCTAACAGTACCTTATGGGAAAAATGACCAAAAAGTCGTTCACCTAAAAGGCTGATAGAGTCAAAGAGATATTGGGCCTTGTTCATACTGATGTGTGTGGTCTTTTATCTACACAAGCAAGAACGGGTTTTGAGTACTTTATCACTTTCACGGATGATTGTACAAGGTTTGGATATGTCTACCTGATGAGGCGCAACTCTGACTCTTTTGACAGTTCAAAGAGTTTAAAGCTGAAGTGGCGTGTCGGATAACTAAACTGATCAAAACCTTACGATCAGATCGTGGTGGAGAGTACTTCCTCGGTGAATTCAAAGATTACATGGTACATTATGGGATAGTATCCCAATTGTTTACGCTGGGTACACCCCAGCAGAATGGAGTAGCTAAGAGAAGGAACAAGACATTAATGGAAATGGTCTGAAGCATGATGTCTCATGCTACTCTTCTAGTTTCTTTTTGGGGATATACCTTGGAAATAACATCATACATTCTGAACTTAGTGCCTTCCAAGTTAGTACCTAGAACACCTTATAAGATGTGGACTGGGTATAAACCAAGTCTAAATCACCTTAAGATATAGGGTTGTCCAGCTTATGTACTGATCAAGGGAGACAAGCTAGAACCAAGATCAGAATTATACTACTTTGTTGGGTATCAAAAGGGACATAAGGAGGTTATTTTTATCATCCCAACGAGCAAAAAGTACTAGTAAGTACTAATACTAGATACTTGGAGGATGATCAAAGTACTTCCACTAAAGGTTCAATAAGGTTGGAACTCGAAGAGAAGTTATCTTTAGAATCAACTTCTTCAGAGACCCGATTATGGAACAAGAAAAGGCACAGCCTTAAGAACCTGTATAAATGGATCTTCGTCATAGTGGGAGGCTATCTAGAGTTCCAGAAAGATGGATAGGAGAGGCTTTCGAGCTGGTCTATGAGCATTAGGAACAAGTTCCCACTAAATATGAAGAAGCTATTACTGATGTCGATACAGATCTATGGCATAAAGTAATGAAAGTCGAGATTGATTCTATGTACTTCAATCAGGTTTGAGATCATGTAGCTTCACCTGAAGAGAGCGGATAGGAATGTGAAAACCTTCAAAGCTAGGCTTATGGTGAAAGGGCACTCTGAAAAAGGGAATCGATTATGATGAAACCTTTTCCTCGGTAGCCATGCTTAAGTCTATTCATATCATTCTTGTCATTGCATATCATTACGACTATGAGATATGGCAAATAAATGCCAAGACGGCTGATAGGGGCTAAATTAGTCATATTTTTCTTAATTATTTGAGGTTCTTTTGTGATACATTTTATTCAATAACTAGTCATATTCCTTCATATTTGAGATTTTACTCTTGGAAAGGTATTTTTTTCATTGTTTCAGATTTTTGGGATAAAACGAAGCAAAAATGTTGCGAAACAGAATAGAGGCGGTGCCGGCCATGCACTAGTTTAATGAACTTTGAAGTGACAAAAAATTGGTGAAACAGGAAGAAATAGAGTGGAATTGGGGCCGGCACCAATAGCCAAGGCGGCGCTGGCTGTATTCTGGAATACATTGTGCGGAATTCAAAAAAAATCGGCGAATAATTGGAGAAACAGAACACAACCAGTGCCGGCTCCGAGAGCCAAGGCGGCGCCGATTGTGCCTTGAAGTTAAGGCGGTGCTTTGATTTTTTCACGCGATTTTTGGTAATCTGTGGAGTTTTAGTATCTTCCAACTTCTACTCGACCAAGAATATTACACCAACGAGTTTAGGCACCTCCCAAACCTATAAATAGACAAAAAACATAAGAAAATGGGGGAGAATTCATTGATCATCATAGCAAATCACTCAAATCAAAAGAGGAATTCTTCAATTCAATGAGGGTTGTGCAAGAAGGTCTTCAAAAGAAGAAGAATGAGACTTGTCTATGATCGTTTTTTTTTTTACTTTTTTTTCTTTTTCTTGACAATGATGTATTAATTGTTTTATTGTAATTTGACATTGTTTTAGATAGTCATGTTTTTTAGACTTAGTTGATCTTTTGATTAATTGATTATTTTTCTTGGTATTTGATTACTTGTGCTTATTACGAGATTAATTGGTTGGGTCTTTCCATTAACTTGCTTGGACAAAGGGGTTTATGGAAATTTCAATTTCAATTCATTAGTTTCATATTTGTTGGCTTTTAACTTGCTTGGACAAAGGAGTTAAGAGTAGGGATAAAGTAATTCAAGGTTAATTAATGTCTGCCAGGATATGGATTCATTGGTTAATTTCATGTGTAATTTACTAGGAATGGGAATTCAATCAAGGACTATGATTAATGCATTTTTTGGGTAAGATTGGTTGAGACAGGATATGTGATGCTAAGTTACGTAGAAGATAGGGATTCATGGATTAGACAAAGAAGTGACTCTATATTTTCCTTCATGATGCCAAGGGAATAATTAGTTATGATAATGATTAAATACTTTAGGATCATGTTTGTCAAAACAATTGTTTAAGTTACATACTTCTCCATCCTTGACATGTATATATTTTTATTTTTATTTTATTTTGTTTTATTTTATTTCTTTTTCACTTTATTGAATCAGTTAAACATTAAAAGAATGGTGATTAGTGTATACTTGTTCCTTGAGGATTATACTCTTTTGAACCCTATGCTATGTTAATGATGAGTACACTTGCTCATCTGTGTAATTTGAGGTTTAACGTTTTAATTTAAACTTGATTGAGAATGTGCTTATTTTTATATGATTTTTATACCCAAATCCATACGCATCAAGTTTTTGGTGCCGTTATTGTCGGGGAACAATAGTATGAAAGCTTGGATTTTGTTGATTTAACCATGTAAATAAGTAAATACATGAATATGTAAATTATGTATAATTGTTCTTTTCGCAAAAAGGTGCTATTTTTTGTATTTTGTGTACTTGTGTATACCCTTGTAATCTAATCTACTAACTTTGACTATGTCATCTTGACTAATTTTGTAAGCTTTTCCTTTTGTTCTAATCATGAATTCCGTAGCTAACTCGCTTCTATGTTTAGGAGAAATGGTGAATTGGAATATGAGGAAGTCTAATGAGGGGCAGTACCTCCATTGCCCTCTTAAGATGACACTCACAGCACCCGAACCAGCTGAACTTGAAACCCTAATTGGGAAATTTGTTGTTCATGTCACGAGGCGTTTCTAGGAGATTGATTCCACATTTGAGAAATTCGAAGCAATGATCCGCAATATGGAATGACAAATTTAGTTTTTGATGGACATGGTGATAAAAGCCCACCAACTAACCCTAATAGCCAATGAGAAAATAGTTGCTATCACATTGCGAAGTGGGAAAGAGTTAGCAGACATTCCAGAGGACAACCGGCACTAGTTGGAAGAAGAGAACTGGCACTGGCTATCCGGTAAACCCGAAACAGAGCAGCACAGAACCAAATCGGCACCGGCCAAAGCACTAGAACCCGCATCGGTTGTCCCCTGTCCACCTCTCGAAAAGCCTCCTTTTCAGCCTAACATACCGTATCCTACCCAGTTACATAAAGTCCGAAAAGATGCTCAATTCGACAAATTCCTTGAGGTATTTAAACAACTGCACATAGACATCCAACTCAGCGAAGCTTTAATTCACATGCCCAAATATACCAAATTCCTCAAAAGCATGCTCGTCAACAAAAAGTGATTGGAAGAGTTGTCCATAGTAGTCCTCAACGAAGAATGTTTAACCAACCTGTAGGACAACTTGAATTTGCCACATAAAGCAAAAGATCCAGGGAGTTTCTCTATCCCATGTTTAATTGGCACTCTTCACGTCTGTAATGCATTAGCTGACCTAGGTGCTAGCATTAATTCATTGCCATATAAAACATTTTAAAAGCTAGGCCTGTGAGAACCACAGCCCACTAGGCTGAGTATTCAACTCGCGGATAGATCTATCAAATATCCTAGGGATATAATAGAAGATGTGTTGGTAAAAGTTGATAAATTCATATTTCCAGTGGATTTTGTTATTCTTAACATGGATAAAGATTCCAAAGTCCCTCTAATCCTAGGTAGACCTTTCCTAGCTATAGTGAAAGCGTTAATTAATGTTCATAGGGGAAGGTAGACACTTAGGGTTGGGGATAAGTAAGTAGTCATTCAAATCCACCAGAACATGCAACACCCGTTGTCTTCTGATGATTCTTGTTTAAGAATTGATATTCTTAACAAACTGTTTTTGAGTTGATGCAGGAATCCATTGAGGAAGAGTTGATGGAAACATCAATGGCGTATTCGAAGGACTTTAATAATGAGGATGGGGTGAAGAAGTTGGAAATTGAGAAAAGCAGTCTAGGGAGAATGAAATCATCCATAGAAGATCCTCCCAAATTGGACTTAAAAGACCTACCCGAGCACTTGGAATATGTGTTCTTGTCTAAATGGACGTAAATTACCTGTGATCATTGCCAAAGATCTCAATACAGAACAAAAGACCAAATTGGTAAGTATGTTGGGAAAATATAAGGGAGTTATAGCTTGGAAAATCACTGATATAAAGGGCATTAGTCCATCTTTTTACATTCACAAGATTTTGATAGAAGAAGGTGAAAAACCCGTAGTGCAACCCCGATGTAGGTGGAACCCACATATGAGTGAAGTGGTAAAAGGTGAGGTGGTTAAGCTCTTAGATTCAGGCATCATTTACCCTATTTCTGATAGTGTTTGGGTGAGTCCTACCCAAGTGGTACCATAGAAGGGAGGAATGACGGTGAGTCCCAATGATAAAAATGAGCTAGTCCCTATGAAATTGGTCACGGGTTGGAGGTTTTGCATAGATTATAGGATGCTAAACAAAGCCACTAGGAAGGATCACTTTCCTCTCCCTTTCATTGACCAAATGTTGGAAAGGTTAGACGAACATGAGTATTACTGTTTCTTGGATGGATTTTCTGGCTACCTACAAATCCCCATAGCTTCGGAAGACCAAGAAAAACCACTTTTACGTGTCCATATGATACTTTTACATATCTTCGGATGTCATTTGGTCTTTGCAATGGTCCCGGAACATTTCAAAAGTGCATGACAGCCATATTTGAAGGACTCGTGGGGGACATCATGGAGGTATATATGGATGATTTTTCAGTTTTTAGTGATTCATTTGACTTGTGCTTATCTAATCTTGAAAAGGTACTAGCAAGATATGAAGAGACTAACCTTACGCTTAATTGGAAAAAAGCCATTTTATGGTGCAAGAAGGTATTGTGTTGGGGCATAAAATTTCAAGGAAGGGTATAGAGGTTGATAGAGCAAAAAGTGAAGCAATTGAGAAGCTACCCCCTCCTACTTCTGTGAAAGCAATAAGAAGCTTTCTTGGTCATGCAGGTTTTTACAGGAGGTTTATCTTAGACTTCTCAAAAATTTCAAAACCTCTTACCTCTCTACTTGAAAAGGATATTGTGTTTAATTTTGATGATCAATGTCTCAACGCTTTTACCATACATAAAGAAAAGTTGATTAATTCACCTATTTTAATCGCACCTGATTGGTCTCTTTCTTTTGAACTAATATGTGATGCAAGTGATTTTGCAGTTGGTGCAGTACTGGGACAAAGGCAGAATAAGCACTTCCAACCTATATACTATGCGAGCAAGACTTTAACGGATGCTCATGAAAACTACACAACAACGGAGAAAGAATTGCTTGCCATAGTGTTTGCCTCTGATAAATTCCGTTCCTACCTTATTTTGTCTAAATTCATTGTGTTCATGGACCATTCAGCTTTGAAGTACCTACTCACCAAACATGACAGCCTTTAAGACACTAATTGGCACGACTCCGTTTCGGTTAGTTTATAGCAAAGCATGTCACTTACCTGTTGAAATTGAGCATAAAGCTTATTGGGCTATTAAACTTGTTAATCTTGATCTTGAGTCAGCTGATAAGTCTAGATCGCTTCAACTAACCACCTTAGAAGAGTTGCGGGTGGAGGTTAATGATAGTTCAATGTGTTATAATGAGCGGGTCAAAAGATGGCATGATCAGCATATCACTCAACAACATGACTTTAAGAAAGGCGGTCAAGTGTTGTTATTCAACTCTCGATTGTGAATTTTTCCTGGTAAGCTAAAATCAAGGTGGGCGGGACCATATACGGTAAGCCAAGTTTTCCCATTTGGAACCCTTGAACTCACTCACCCCACGGGGCGCACTTTCAAGGTCAATGGTAATCACGTGAAACGCTATGTCGATAAGGCTCTGAGAAACACGGAACATGCGGAAATGCTCTTAGAAACGGCACAATAGACCCTTTTGCTGTACTATACTATTTTCTTTCTTTTGTTTTTGGCTTTATTTTCTTTTCTAGTTTTTATGCTTTGGTGTGCTCTTTTGTATTTTTTTTTAGGTACTTTGACAATGCCTCATTCTTCTAGCATTCAGCTCTTGTACAGCACAATGCCCTATGAATGGAAGATTTTTTTTTTCTTATCTCTTCTCTTTTATATTTTTAGTCCCATGGCATGATTTATTCTTTGTTATATTTATTTGGCTATTAAGGACAATGTCCAGTTTAAGTGTGGGGGAGTGATTTGATTGGCAAGTCTCCTATACATATACTTTAGCCTTCTTGGGAGTAAGGGAGCAAATTTTGAGCGAAATTTTTCAAAATTTTTCTGACTTTCTTTGAGATTTCAAGCTGTATTTTTAATACATGTCTTTATGATGGATTATAGAGCATATGTTCTAGATCATTTATAGCTTATGCATGACTTTTTTCACTCACTTGGACGAAGTAGTTCTTGATTAAATCTTTGCATTGTTCTTAAACCTATTTTTCTACTAAAATTCATGGAGCATTCTAGAACTTACTTGAATACCTCTTTAGGTGAAATAAGAAAGACAATCATGATTTAACTTAGGGATGATGATAATAGGCCTTCTTTGGATAGTTTGAGCTTTTCAAGCCTACCTATTGTTATATTATCCCTAGTGCCTATTTTGAGCCTAAATTGTTGATTTCTTTCTTTAAAACCCGTCACAATACTTTGTCCATTTTTTTGTTTCTGAAAGTTTGAATAATTTTTCAAATCTTTATGCTCTTAATGGATGAAAGTATATGTAAGAGAATGTTGAGGAAGAATACTTGAAAAAGATCATGACTTGTTACTTTTAGTCATGTATTAATAGTGAATTAAGCTGGAAAGAGAAAAAAAAGAAAGAAAAGAAAGAGAAGAAAAAGAAAAGAGAGATTGAAAACAAGAGAAGAAAAGAAAGAGCTACTAGAAAAGATGGAAAGAAATGAATTGAGAAAGAAAAGAAAAGCAACAGTCAGAGTGAAAAGAAGAGAGAAAAGAAAGAAGAGAAAAATTTTTGAAAGGAAAAGAGAGACGAAAGATCACAAAAGGGATAGTGATTGAGCTGTAAAAGTTCAGTTCATATAAAGTACTTGACACCATTGTTGAAAATTTAAGTGATCTTGTGAAAGAAATAAAAAATAGTTGATGAAAGAAGAAGAAAAAAAAAGAGAAAATGCGGGATTTGCTTGAGTTGAGTTGTAATTTCTGTATAAGGTTTTGGTTTGATTGGTTTCTCGAATAGGAGAGCAAGAAGGGTTGGAAATTATTGATTCATTTGTTTATCCTTTTCTTGCGAACTCTCAGTTTTTTTTTTTTTTATTCTCCTATATCCTTCGTTTGATAAGCTATATTACAAGCCTTGAGCCTTACATTACAAGCTTGAAAGTCCTACTTGACCTAAGTAGAATCATGATATGTCTCGAATTAGTGGAGAGAGTATATGAAAGGTAAGCCTATGGAATGCATATTCTTTTTTAGCTAAATTTTTTCCAATGGTTTGAGAATATTATTAAGTCTTGAGATGGTTCTACTAAGTCGTTATTCATTACACAAGTCTTGCATTTGTTGTGAAAGATGTAGTAGCATGTGTTTTATATTCTTTAATGAAGAAAGCATTAGAGATATTGTTTTGAAATTGATTGAGTGATTTGATAAAACCTTGTATTTTCCTACTTGTCTTTGATACATTGCTTGAGGACAAGCAAAGAGCTAAGTGTGGGGGAATATGATAGGGGTTAAATTAGTCATATTTTTCTTAGTTATTTGAGGTTCTTTTGTGATACATTTTATTCAATAACTAGTCATATTCCTTCATATTTGAGATTTTACTATTGGAAAGGTATTTTGTTCATTATTTCAGATTTTTGGGGTAAAACAAAGCAAAAACGTCGCGAAACAGAATAGAGGCAGTGCCGACCAAGACAGAGGAATTGGCGCCGGCCATACACTGGTTGCACAAACTTCGAGGCGACAAAAAATTGGTGAAACAGGCCGGAACAGAGTGGAACCGGGGCTAGCTCCAAAAGCCAAGGCGGCGCCAGCTGCATTTTGGAATACATTGTGCGTAATTCAAGAAAAAAATGGGCAAACAATTGGAGAAACAGAACACAACCGGCACTGGCTCCGAGAGCCAAGGCGGCACTAGCTGTGCCCTGAAGTTAAGGCAGTGCTTTGATTTTTCTACGCGATTTTTGATAATCTGTGGAGTTTTAATATCTTCCAACTTCTACTCAGCTAAGAACATTACACCAATGAGTTTAGGCACCTCCCAAGCTTATAAATAGAGAAAAAACACAAGAGAAAGGGGGAGAGTTCATTGATCATCATAGCAAATCACTCAAGTCAAATGAAGAATTCTTCAATTTAAGGAGGGTTGTGTAAGAAGGTCTTCAAAGGAAGAAGAATGAGGCTTGTCTATGGGTGTTTTCTTTTACTTTGTTTCTTTTTCTTGACAATGATGTATTAATTATTTTATTGTAATTTTACATTATTTTAGATAGTCATGTTTTTTAGACTTAGTTGATCTTTTGATTAATTGATTGTTATTCTTAGTATTTGATTATTTGTGCTTATTACGAGATTAATTGGTTGGGTCTTTCCATTAACTTGCTTAGACAAAGGGGTTAATGGCAATTTCAATTCATTAGTTTCATATTTGTTAGCTTTAACTTGCTTGGACAAAAGGGTTAAAGAGTAGGGACAAAGTAATTCAAGGTTAATTAATGTCTGCCAGGATATGGATTCATTGGTTAATTTCATGTGTAATTTACCAAGAATGAGAATTAAATCAAGGACTATGGTTAATGCATCTTTTGGGTAAGACTGGTTGATAGGATATATGATGCTAAGTTACCTAGAAGATAGGGATTCATGGATTGGACAAAGAAGTGAATCTATATTATTATTCATGATGCCAAGAGAATAATTAGTTATGATAATGATTACGTACTTTAAGATCATATTTGTCAAAACAATAGTTTAAGTTACATACTTCTCTATCCTTGACATGTATATATTTTTATTTTTATTTTATTTTATTTTATTTTATTTCTTTTTCACTTTATCGAATCAGTTAAACAATGAAAGAAGGGTGATTAGTGTATACTTGTTCCTTGAGGATCGACACTCGTTTGAACTCTATGCTATGTTAATGATGAGTATGCTTGCTTATATGTGTTATTTATGGTTTAACGTTTTAATTTGAACTTGATTGGAAATGTGCTTATTTTTATATAATTTTTGTACCCAAATCCATACGCATCAACGGCATTTCTTAAAGGCCATCTTAATGAAGATATCTATATGTCCCAATCGGAAGATTTTATTGCTAAAGGCCAAGAACATATGGTCTTCAAACTTCAGAAGTCCATTTATGGACTTAAGCAACCATCTAAAACATGGAACATTCGTTTTAATGAGACTGTAAAGTCTTATGATTTCATTCAAAATGAGGATGAACCATGCGTGTACAGAAAATTAGAAGGCATAAATGTGGTTTTTCTTGTCCTATATATGGATGACTTTCTACCCATTGGGAATGATGTAAGGATATTGTCATCTACTAATGTTTGGCTGTCTAGTCAATTCAGTATGAAGGACTTGAGACAAGCTAGTTACATTCTCAGGATTAAGCTTCTTAGATATCGGAAGCAGAGAATGTTAAGATTATCCAAACGACATACATTGACAAGATGCTAACCAAGTTTAGCATGAACTCATGCAAGGGAACTTTAATCCCTTCTAGACATGGGTTGTCTTTTTGTTCTAAGGATTGTCCTAAGTCTTAAGAGGGAAAAGACATGATGAGTAGGATTCCCTACGCTTCCGCTGTGGGAAGTCTCATGTATGCCATGCTATGTACTAGGCTAGATATCTGTTTCACCATAAGCTTAGTTAGTAGATATCAGCCAAACCCTAGGAAGGTTCATTGGCAAGCTGTAAAGCATATTCTTAAATACCTCAATGGTACGACAGATTATATACTAGTTTATAGGGCTAACGACTTGGTTCCTACTAGATACACAAACTCAGATTTCCAAGTGGATAAGGATGAGAGAAATCTACCAGTGGATATGTCTTCACCTTGTCTGGTGGAGCTATTTCATGTAGGGAGTATCAAGTAATTTTGTATTGTTGACTCAACCATGAAAGCTGAGTATATGGTAGCTTTGCAAGTATCCAATGAAGTAGTCTGGCTCCAGAAGTTCCTTTTAGAACTTAGAGTTGTGCCACACATAGACACCAATTATGGTGTATTGTAACAACTCTGGAGCAGTCTTGCAATCCAAAGAACTCAGTAACCACAAGAAGGGAAAGCACATCTAGAGAAAGTACCACCTGATCCGGGATTTCATTTAGAGACGAAAAATCGTGATGGAACAGATAGCCTCAGAGAACAACCTAGCAGATCCCTTCACCAAACCTTTGGCTGAGATAGTCTTCAAAAGATACTTAGATGCCATAAGGGTGGGCACCTATGAACTTTCTTAGTCTTAGAATGCAAGTAGGAGTTTGTTGGAACATATGCCCTCTAGACTAGTTTATCTAATATACTTATCGAATTTATTAATAAAAAAATTTATTCTCAAAATTTGTTTGTGAATTTACATTTTATTTATTCACAATTTTCATTTAGAAAGGACCCATTGTGTTTAAATAAGTGATCCACATGAATGGTGGTTTTTCACAGTAAGGTATAGATCACGGGTTATTTAATACATAAATGATTGTTCTTAACTGGTTTATGAGAATAGGAATCTCATTATGTATAGGTTATTGTGTTATGAATTCTAAATGAGGAATGGCTTACATTTAGCCAGTGAGTAGTCCACTCACTTCATAGCATGAATGTATTTTGAATACGTAGAACAGGACCTGTAATAGTGATTTCTGAAAGTACTATTTAAAAAAACCCAGACTATTACTGCTATAGCGTAGACTAATACTCTATCGCTTGAGTATGAGTTGGTGGTCTGACGAAACTAGAAGCATATGCTTTAATATATTGTAGTTGAGGTTCTTTTGTAGAGTTGATATACTTGTATGTTAGGTATATGTGACTAGTTAGTTAAGACAGACTTGTACAAGATAGCTTTTACACTATATCACCCCCTGTGCCTGTTCAAATGATTTAATTATCCAGGACCCTAGGAAACATGACTTAAATGTTTACTTTAGGGTAGCTCCCTTTTAAAGTAGAAACATTCCAACAGTCGTGGATCATTGGACTAGAGGTCTAAGGATGGTAGATGTCTATTAGAGAGGTGTTAGTAGACTCTTCCTCTCTAATTGCATGGCGATACGTAGAGGGGTATTTTAGTTATTACACCTGTAGGTCGAAGACTTTGCAATCGCAGCATTGTCCTTGGAGTCAATATTTTCTTATGCAAAATATAGCTATTTATTTAGCAGGGGTATTTGGTTATTTTAGTAGCCAAGGCGATGTATCTTTTGGTCCCCGGAATGTCCCTTAAGTCCCGAAAGATTTGGGTTAAGGAATTGGTCTTGATAATTATGGGTTTTCTTTTATTAGTCTAATTTATTATTGGACTAAAATCAAATAAAAAGTTTGAGAGAAAGTATTTATTTTATCTAGTTTAATTGATTAGTTAATTATTCAAGGCCCAAGCCCCAGATTGAGTAATTGGAAAATTAATCTAGAAATAAACTAGATGAAAGGATTGAAATTTTATATTAGTCTATTTGCACTTATTAATTATTTATTGGGCTGTTTAATAAAGCTCAGAAAATAAATAATTTAGATTTATAATTTATGGGTGTTCAAGCCTAGGAATACATGATTTTATCTGGCCTAATAAATAAGACCAATAGTAAAATAAAAATAAAAATTAATTTAATTAATTATTAATTTAATTAATTAATTAAATTAAATTTTTAAAAAATAACATGGGATATGGAACCCGTGTTGTTTCATGTGCAGGATAACATAAAGCATGGAAGCTTTTAGTTTGCACGCGAATGGATTCTCTTTTGGGTTTTAATTCAAATAAATGGAAAATGAATTGAAGTGGTAGCCTTTTGGTTTGCACTTTTGGAGTTCATCTTTCATAGTAGAACACAAACCTAACTTTGGTGAAGAAAATAAATTATGTGAATCATTCACAGAGACCCAGTGCATACATTCACAAAGACAAAAAGTTTGTCAAAAACCAATCTTTAAGCCTTTACCGGCTGTGCTATGGACACTATTTTGGAAGATCAAAGGATTCGCGTGAATGAGACGCATTAGACGTTTGCAAGGATGTGATCCAATAGCCTCAAGTATTCTTGTACAGACATCTACACCAGTACGAAGATAGCTATTCAATCACAGAGATAAATTTTTCATTTTCCGAGCATGCTTTCGTTTTGATGATTTTTGCCATTTTAGGCCTTCAATCTAGAGTTCCAGAAAGATAGATGCGAGAGCCTTTCGAGCTGGTCTTTGAATATTAGGAACAAGATCCCATTAGATACAAGGAGGCTATTGTTGATGCCGATGCAAATCTATGGCATGAAGCAATGAAAGTCGAGATTGAGTCTATTTACCTCAATTAGGTTTGGGATCTTGTAGCTTCACCTAAAGGATAAAACTCATTGGGTGTAATTGGCTATACCAGAGAAAGAGGGGAGCGGATGGTAAGGTGTAAACTTTCAAAGCTAGGTTTGTGGCAAAAAGGTATACTCAGAAAGAGGGAATCGATTATGAGAAAACCATTTTCCTGGTAGCCATGCTTAAGTCCATCCGTATCCTCTTTACCATTGCATGTCATTTCGACTACGAGATATGACAAATGGATGTCAAGACGGCATTTCTTAATAGCTATTTTAACGAAGACATCTATATGTTCTAACCAGAAGATTTTATTGCTAAATGCCAGAAGCATATAGTTTGCAAGCTTAAGAAATCTATTTATGGACTTAAGTAGGTATCTAGAACATGGAACATTTGTTTTGACAAGACTGTAAAGTCTTACGATTTCATTCAAAACGAGGATGAACCATGCGTGTACAGGAAATTAGAAGACATAAATTTGATTTTTCTTGTCCAATATGTGGATGACATTCTACTTATTGGGATTGATGTAGGAACATTGTCATCTACTAAGGTTTGGCTGTCTAGTCAATTCAGTATGAAGGACTTGAGAGAAGCCAGTTATATTCTCGGGATTAAGCTTCTTAGAAATAAGAAGCAGAGAATGTTAGAATTATCCCAAACGACATATATTGACAAGATTCTAGCCAAGTTTAGCATGGATTGAAGCAAAGGAGTTCTAATCCCTTGCAGACATGTGTTGTCTTTTTGTTCTAAGGACTGTCCTAAGTCTCCAGAGGAAAAAGATAGGATGAGTAGGATTCCCTACGCTTCGGCTATTGGAAGTCTCATGTACACCATGCTGTGCACTAGGTCAGATATCTACTTTGCCATAGGCATAGTTAGCATATATCAGTCAAACCCTAGGGAGGTTCATTGGCAAGCTGTAAAGTATATTCTCAAATACCTCAATAGTACAAAAGATTAGATGCTGGTTTACAAGGTTGACGACTTAGTTCCTACTGGATACACAGACTTAGACTTGTAGGCAGATAAGGATGAGAGAAAATTCACTAGTGGATATGTTTTCACCTTGTCTGGAGGAGCTATTTTATGGATGAGTATCAAGCAATCTTGTATTGCTTACTCAACCATGGAAGCTGAGTATGTGGCAGCTTCAGAAGTATCCAAGGAAGCAGTCTGGCTTCGGAAGTTCATTTTAGAACTTGGAGTTGTGCCATACATGGACAGATCGATTGTGGTGTATTGCAACAACTCTAGAGCAGTCTTGCAATCCAAAAAACTTAGGAACCATAAGAAAGGGAAGCACATTAAGAGGAAGTACCACATGATCTGAGATTTCATCCAAAGATGGGAAAGCATAGTGGAACAGATAGCCCTAGAGAACAACTTGGCAGATCCCTTCATCAAGCCATTGACTGAGAGAGTCTTCAAGAGATACTTAGACGCCATAGGGATAGGCACCTACGGACATTCTTAGTCTTAGAGTGCAAGTGGGAGATTGTTAGAATGTATGCCCTCTAGACTAGTTTTCTGCTGTAATTATCAATTTTATTAATAAAAGAATTTTTTTTTCAAAAATTATTTGAGAATTTACATTTTATTTGTGCACGTTTTACATTTAGATAGGACCCTTTATATTTAAATAAGTGATCCATGTAAATGGTAGTCTTTCACAGTAAGGTATAGATCACGGGTTACTTAATACATAAATGTTTATTTTTAACCGATGGATGAGAATGAGAATCTCATTATGTTTAGGTTATTGTGTTATGAATTCTAAATGAGGAATGGATTACCTTTAGCCAGTAAGTAGTCCACTCATTTTATAGCATGAGCGTATTTCAAATACGTAGAACAAAACATGTAATAGTAGTTTCTAAAAGTACTATTTGGAAGAAACCCAAACTATTTTTGCTACAGCGTAGACTAATACTCTACTGCTTAAGTATAAGTTAGTGGTTTGACGTAGCTAGAAGTTTGTACTTTGATATGCTATAGTTGAGATTCTTTCATAGAGCTGATATACTTATATGTCGGGTATATATGAACAGTTAGTTAAGATAGACTTGTATAAGATAGCTTCTATGCTATATCACCTCTTGTGACTGTTCAAATTATCTAAATATCCAGGACCTTAGGGAACATGACTTGGATATTTCCTTCAGGGAAGCTCCTTTGCAAAGTGAAAATATTCCAGGAGTTGTGGATCATTGAACTAGAGGTCTAAGGATGGTAAATGTCTTTTAGAGGGGTGTTAGTACACTCCTCCTTTCTAAATGTATTGCGATGCGTAGAGGGGTATTTTAGTCATTATACCTATAGGTCGGAGACTTTGCTAAATGCAGCATTGTCCTTGGGGTCAATATTTCCTTATGATAATATTAAGAAATATTTAAAATACAAAACATAGCTATTTATATAGCAAGATATTTTGGTCATTTTAGTAGCCAATGCGATATGTCTTTTAGTCTCCGGAATAACCCTTAAGTCCCGACAGATTTGGGTTAAGGAATTGATATTGATAGTTATGAATTTTATTTTATTTTATTTAAATGGTCTAATTTATTATTGGACTAAAAATAAAATAAAAGACCCAAGAAAGAATATATATTTTTTGTCTAGTTTAATTAGTTAATTAATTATGCAGGGCCCAAGGCCCAGATTGAATAATTAGAAAATTAACCTATATATAAACTAGATAAACTATCTAATATTTTATATTGGTCTATTTAGGCTTGTTAAATATTTATTAGACTATTTTATGAAGCCCAAAAAATAAATAATTGAGGCTTATTATTTATAGGTGTTCAAACCCAAGAGTAAATAATTTTATCTAGCCTATTGAATAAGACCAAGGATAAAATAAAATAATAATAAAAAAATAACACGGGATGGATCTCGTATTGTTTGGCGTGAAAAGATAACAAAAATGATATGGTTTTTGTTTTCATGTACTTGGGCTCTCTGTGGTAATTTTTTTTTTTTTTTTAAGAAGAAAAGAACCAAGACCATTCTTGATTCACTCTCTGTAGTTTTCACCGGCTTGAAAAGAAAAATAGTGGCTATATTTTGAAAGCTCAAAAGCTTCGCGTGAATGAGAAGGAGTAGACGGCTCGCAAGAGTGCAACCGGAGGTGTAGGGAGAACCAATGGCTTCAAGCATTCAAGTCCAGACATCTTCTTCCATGATGCTTTGTATTATTATTATTATTATTTTTGTCAGTAAGCATGCTTTCAGTTTCATCATTTTTGCCATTTCAACCTTTAGAATTCACATAGCCTAGTGTTGGAGCACATGCTCTCCCATAACAAAGACGCTAGTTCGAGCCCTGTGTTAGCAACAATTTTAATAATTATTAGTGAGGGAGATTGCGATGGCTTATTGAACCAGTTTTGTGTTTGGCATGAGTCGAAATTTGTTCCGGGTCGGACCAAATCGGTTCCGGGGGCGGGGTCGAGGTCAGGCTATGACGATGCTGGGTCGGGCGGGGCTACCCGATCAGGTCGGAGTTGATTTAATAAAATTTAAAATTCGACGATCGTCACAAATCTAGCACTAAAATGCCGTTGCAAATTTAATAAATAATTTTTTCAAAATAAAAATTTGACAATTAATTTTTTAAAAATTAAAAACTCGTTGTCACAAACATAATTATAAACTTAATTATAATATCATTAATTAAATGGCTATTGCTAAATTAATTATAAACTTAATTTTAATATTGTTAATTAAATGGCCGTCGCAAATCCATCGTAAAGCTGTCTCAAATAGTGACGGTTTTTTTTTTTTTTTTGCTATCTCAAATAGCGATGGCCTTTTTAGCTACAAACAAAACCATCGCAAGAGCCATTTGCGACAGTTTTTGGCCGTCGTAAAATGTAATTTTCCTATAGCGTATACTTCAATAGTTGTGCCAAAGAATGTCAAACAAACCTTGACAGATAAGAACTAGATTATTGCAAGGTGGAAGAACTCCAACAATTCAAAAGAAATAATGCTAGAGAACTTGTACCTAGGCCAAAACAAGTAAACGTGGTTGGTACAAAATGGATATTCCGTAACAAGACTGATCAGCTATGTAATGTTACAAAAAATAAGCCTAAATTCGTTGCTCGTGGATACACTCAACTGAAATGCATTGATTTTGATGAAATATTTGCACCAGTAGTTTGATTGGAATTTGTCAGACTCTTATTCATTGTTATTTGTACAAAGCATTTCACACTTCAACAACTAAACAGATTTTGCAGGAAGAAGCCTATGTTGCATAGTCTAAAGGCTTTGTTAATCTAGAAATCCCTAATCGTGTCTTTAGTTTGAAGAAAAGTCTTTATGGATTAAAACAAACATAAAAAACCTAACATTAAAGGCTAGCAAACATTTTGTTTCAAAGAGGATACAATGGACAGGAAGCAGACATGACGATGTTTGTTATGAAGCTTGGAACAGATTTCATGATAGCACAAGTCTACGATGATGACATTGTGTGTAGTTCAACATTAAAACATATATCAATAGATTTCATTGAGCTTTGCAAACTAAATTTGAAGATGAGTATGATTGGTAAACTAATATTCTCTCTGGCTTTGCAAATTAAAAAAATATAAGATGAGATATTTATCTTTCAAACCAAATATGCAAACATTCTTGTTAAGAAGCTTAACATGGAAGGAACCATGTCAGTTAGAACGCCAATTAGTGTTTGCCAAAAGCCGACAAAGGATGACAAAAGTTAGGACGCTGATCAACATCTCTATAGAAGTATGATTGAAGGATTATTATTCTTAATAGAAAGTTGACCTGGCATCTCATATAGTATTGGTATTTGTGCCCGATATCAAGAAAGCCCTAAAGAATCACATTTGAAGGCTATCAAAATGATTCTTAAATATATTTGTCATTCTTGTGATATGGTATGTATTTTCGCAAAGACTCTAGTAGTCATCTATTTAAGTAGAGTGATACTGATTGGGTTGGAATCTATAATGATCGTAAATGTATTTTAGGAAGATGCTTCTGTCTTGGGAACAACCTTGTATTATTATACAGTAAGATGTAGATTAACATTTCTTTATCCATAGTAGAAGCTTAATATATTGCAATTGGGAGTTGTTGTACTCAATTGTTATGGATTAAGCAAATATTGGAAGACTATGCTATCTCATAGAAGAAGTTAATTGTTTATTGTGACAACACAAGTGCAATTTATATATCAAGAAATCTAGTTCATCATAATACAATGAAGTATATCGATATAAGACATCACTTAATTTGAGAGCTTGTGAAACAAAAAACCATGAAGATTAAAATGTTTCAGCCCAAAAGCAGTGGATGATATATTAACAAAGCCTCTGGACACTACATGATTTGAAGAGTTGCGAACATCTCTTAGATTATACTCGTTTTGACATAAGAAATCAGTGATAGCAGATATGATCTCTGAAAACCCTAAATCTATTTAACTTCTCAATACTTGTAGATATACTATTCTTTCTGTTCGTTCACCTAGAAATTTTGTTCTTAGTTGTCTTTTCCTGATAATATGGATGTTTTTAAGGGTCTTAAGTTTTCTATTCATAAATACTTTATAAGTAAGACTGCAAAGGATGTTGGTAAAAGTAGTGAACCAAGAAAAAGAAACTTTTAACAAGGCAAATTGACTGATCTTCCTATAACACCCATAGCCCCTGTTCATCCTATATTTCTGTATACTTTGCAATCTAGTTTTGTTCCTGATGAAGTTTGGAGAATCATAGAGGTTTGGAATCAATTGTTAAATACTAAAACAAGAATTGATAGTGTATAAAATACAAAAACTTTTGGTACTATAATATTTTTAGAGCTGAGGGAAGTTAACTCTATTAACCCTATCAATTCTGCTAAAGCAAACAACTGAAGACCCCATGGCGATGATTGTTAAACATGATGAACCAAAAGCTGAAATGAGTTCTCTCATACTTAACAAAGGAAAAATAATTTTGGAAGAAAATATGAGCGAATCTGTGAAAGTTTTAGATTTCAATGATGTAAAAATTGTAGAGGAACGGTCAATAATTTGAAAAAGAAAGACAAGAGGCTCTATGAAAGGAAAATCTCAACTAGCTATGAAAAAAGTCAAAAAGGTAGGCAATGACTTATGGAATGCATCTATTTTGTGGTAAAACAAGTGAAGAACTGTTCAAAATTGCTTTTGATAGAAGATAGTTAGAGGAACGAATGATTGATTTCACAAAGTTCAAATCTTTCAATTAGTAGTAGTTCTACAAAAAGTAAGACTTCTTAAGACTGTAGAATTTGTTGTACTATAAAATGATACCCTAGTTTGTGAGTTCTATGAAAATTTGAAGCAAAAAATTACAGAGGCTAAAACACTTTTTTATCACTCTATTTTTGTAAGAGGTGTCCTTATTGCTTTTATCTTGAAGATATTTCAGTTTTGTTTGATATTCCATTTGATAACACAATAGCTAGTCTTTGTGCAGAAGGGGACATGTCACAAGTGTGTAAGGCTCTAATGGGCAACCTGGTTACAGAATGGCCAGAGGACGGATATCTGAAGTCATCAACTATACCAGGGTTTTACTTCTCTCTTATAAAATTTCTAGTAACAATTGGCTTCCAGTTAATAATGTTTCAATAGTTCTTAGAGACATGGCCATATTGTTATTTAAGATAGGCAATGGCATGAAGTTTAACCTGGGTGATCTTATATTTCAACAAATAGTAGAGTTTGCACAGTTTACATCTGACAATTCATCTATGCTACCTTATCCATGCCGACTTGCAGAGTATCCAATTGCTTTCTCTAGCTACATGGAAGTCAATTCTAACAAAATTATTTGTGATCTGCAGTCTTTCATGTTAGTATCTTGGTCATGCAATCAATATCCCATAGCACAATTAAAACTGAGAAACCATTCCTAGGATCACTTATACACGAATTATAGAACAAAAAAAAGGTAAAAGAATAGACCTTCAACGCCTTGGTGTCATTACTGATGTTCAAAATTTCCTTCTTGTTGATGGCGTGATCCAACAAGCTTTCTATTGTTTGTTTGATCACAACCAGTGCAAACCAAGACAAGCTTATCTCCAACAGTATCCACATGAGGAAAGAATGTTGAGAGCTACCTTAATCCTGTGCTAGCTAGCAAGATGTGTGTGGTGGCAAGGATTTTGGAGAAGAAGAAAATCATAGAAAAGTTGTTTCTGTGTTTTGTGTGTTGTGTGCAATCAGTTTCTAGAAAAACTTCTAATACACACACACCAAACCCGTAACATGTATATGTATCTATATACATCTCATGTAGTTCTCAGATTCCTATAGTAATAGGAATTCCTTCAACTATAATTAGAACTCATAAGTTCTTATTATTATAATTCGACCCATAAATTATAACTAATTATAATTTTACCACAACAACTCCTTCTTCTCACAATTAACTTTATAATGTAATCAAATAACATCTCAAGTTGTTGATCCTCTATTGTGTGTGACCTATTTGGTTTTTTGGTCGATTGACAACAAAATATGAATTATTCCAAACATCCTTAGGATTAATAATCCTTAATAATTAGAATTAACTTATTATAATTAGGATTAATTTATTAATTTTCTAATTAATAAATCTATATTTAGCATATCATGAGTGGCACCTAGCAGTACATCATGGCCACCTAAAAGTCTAGAAAGTCAAGTTTCTTGACATAAATATTTCAATAGTAAATATCAGTGCAATAAACTTCTTTTACTATACAATATCTAATTTGGTTTGGAGTATAAAATTAGTGCCAACTCCCTCCAGAATATTAATTAGGCCTGAATATTTTAGTATAAGTTCCCGAAATCCATTATTCATCATGTGTACTAATTGAAACTATTTCCAATATACAATCTCATTGGCTAAAGACTTCTCGAGTAATAATTCTTTTAAGTGGTCGTGAGATATTTAACTCCTACTACTAGGAGTAGTGAAACCTTTATTGATCTTCTCAACTACATTCATTTACTTCATATTGTACCCAATATCCATCCCATAGGCAGTCTTGTCCAGACTCTAGAGATTGGAATCAAAGTACAATGCTTAACAAACAAAGTACCTTAGAGACCTCAAGTCTAAGGATACTTGCACATTTGCTATGATGAGATACTATCACCAACTCTAAATAGTTATCTATGTTATCATCGCATAGCTAATTTATTAAATGTATTTGTTCTAGTAATAAGTATTCACGTGTTAACTTTGAGTATCACAATACTCATGGATTTGAGAATCACCGCTTGATCAAATCAGAAAATATAATACACGCTAGTCTTAATGCATTAATGTTATCCTATCATATTAACTGTAATACCTCACATTTTACCTTTGATTGGCTACTACTTGTAATAGGATGAGAATTTATATCAATGGCTAGAACAAAAGTTGATTGGTGTAATGAGATGAATATTTTGGTATGATAATATTTGGTCGAGA
Source organism: Voacanga thouarsii (assembly GCA_026120185.1). Taxonomy (NCBI): domain Eukaryota; kingdom Viridiplantae; phylum Streptophyta; class Magnoliopsida; order Gentianales; family Apocynaceae; genus Voacanga; species Voacanga thouarsii. Next base: position 1,292,195 of record JANUWF010001027.1, read on the forward strand.
CCTGGATGTAATTATTAGATTTGTTCTACTTGTACCTTAAATCTTCAAAAGGATACTATTATTAGTAAAATAAAAATTTAAGGGAACACTGAGAAGAAAAATTGATCAGTACAATTAGATGCATGCTTTGGTAAAAATTGTGCTATTCGGGTCACCGGGGGCATTTTAGTCATTTTGACCACGCCCGTGACTTTAACCATAAATTTGACCAAATCGAAAGGGAATTGAAGAATTTAAGTGTAACCAGTGGATTTAGTGGAATTTTTGGAGTTGAATGGTGAAATAAAATATTTTTCCGTTACAGACCCGATTTTGGTCATTTTGAAGAAAATAAGAAATCATGGTTAAAAATTTGTGCGTGTGGCATTTTGTGAGTGGTAACCCATAGATATGTGTCAATTTAAGAGAGGTTGCTTGAAGAGTTCATGCAAGACACTTGGAATTAAAGGATTTCAAAAATAAATGAAGAATGATGTGTAATTTTGTGATTGGAACACATCATTTTGTGGGCCATTTAATTTAGGCCTTGGTTATTATGATTGGCTAATGTTTAGATCAGGAGAAGATGAATGGCTGGAAATTGGCCAAGAATTTTGTTGACCTTGCAAGAAGAAACAAGGGAGAATTTTGTGGAGAGAAAAGTGGTTGGTGTGTAAATTTTTCATTGGAACACAACTATACATTAGCCACCATACAATTAATTGATTTAAAATTTTCTTGGAAAATTTCTGATGAGAATGGCGGTGGGAAGGCTGTTATAACATCGAGAATTTTGGCCAGCCTTGAAGAAGGAAAGAACAAGAGAAAACAAGGAAAGAAAAGCTAGAGAAAAAGAGAAAGGAGAGAGAAAGAAAGAAGTGTGTGTTCTTGGAACAAAATCACTTCAAATAGCCTCAAATACAAGGTAAAATCCTATGCTTCAAGAACTAAAGTTGTAGATTATATTATGGTGATCATTATGATATCAATTTTAATATGAAAATATGATTTTCATGCCTTGATTTTGGATTAAAGCTAGGGTTTGTAAACTTTGTGTGTGAACCTTGTATATACCTATGTGTTCTATGTATGTCGGCGACCTAGAAACCTTATGGATATTGTTTTGTGTAAGGAAGAACTGAATATTTGTTGTAATTTGAAGGATTGCTTTTGGTTGATGATATGATGACCAAAGTAGGGTAAAAATGGAATTTACTTGGTTAGAAAAATGGATCAAACTATCTTTTGATTAGAAGAGATGAATTTGTGTTGAATAAGTGTGACCCTTGTGAGCTATTGTAAATTTGAAATAACAGAATTAAAGATTATTTGAAGGAAAATTGAGTGAATTAATGGTTCCAAGGTGTTATAGGCTAAAGGAAAACAAAGGAAAGCATGAATAGTAGGTTTGAGGCAAAAACTACTGAGGAAGTTTTTTCCCAGTATCATATCACGGGAGCTAGAAATATTGAAAGGGATAATTCAGAATTAAATTTAAGAGTCTTACGGTTGATTTGGTATATCATAGAGGCAAATCGGAGTTGTGAATTGAAAGTTATGTGCAAAACAAAATGATGTGTTAAACCAGTGAAATTTCAGAAAAGTAGTCCAAAAGTGGATGAATTTAAAGATGATTAATTGTGTGATTTTGGATAAAATTAAGGGGAAACATGAAGTGAATCCCTTGTATATGAATGGAGAAAGGATGTGGAAAAAAGAAAACGAAAGAAACGAACAAACGATGCAAAAACAACGTGAACGAAAATTAAACGTTTTCCTTAACTGTTAGCTACCCGTTCGCCCCGACAGCTAACCGTCAGTTGGACGTCGGTTAGATATCGGCTAACCATCGGCCATTTTTTGGCTGAATACGAATTGACCCAAAAATTATGTGTGATGTAGGTTTATCGGTGAACGGCCAACGATTCATTGAAAACGGTGGAAATGGTGGTCGAACGGCCGTAAACGGAAAAGTTTAATCAGGACACAAGGTGAGTCCATTTGATTTCTAAAACCTCTTGAAAGCTAGTGTGCTTCACTTTTCCATAAAATGCTATGTTTTATACCGTTTTGGAAATCCCTGAATATGTTTAAGGTTTATCTGGGCAAGATTTGTTTATGCTATTTTGGGCTTGAATAAACTTCATAATTAGCTTGGAAACTTTAACGGATGATTAAAGTATGAATTTTGTAAATTTGGTCCTTTTGGATTAAACACTTGGGATTTTCGAAAAATGGTTATTCTTGGAATCAGGTATTCACAAATTGACTAGAATGTCATTATTAGAACATTTTATGAAAATATGTTTGGAAATTTTGAATTTAATCCTCTTTTGGGATTAGAATTCTAGATTTCTTGAAATGAGTTCCTTTTGGAATCAGGTATTTGGAAAATGATCCAAATGTCCTTATTGGAATGTTTTATGAAAATCTTTGGAACTCGGGTAATAGGTAAATGACCAAAATATTCTTATTGAAATTCTTGTGAATATTTTTCAAATCAAGTAAGGGCGAAATAACCCAAATACCCTTGAAAAGTCTTTTAGAATCGGGAACAAGTAAAATGACCCGAATGCCCTTGGAAAATGATTTTTGTGATCGTGTACGGGGAAAACAACCCAAATGCTCTTGGAAACATATTTTGATGTGAGAACAAAACTCTTTCTCATATTTCAACATGGTTTTGGAAAATGATCTCTTGTGATGAGATTGACTTTTAGAAAACGACCTTTTGATCCCTGAAATTATTTTATTGGCTTGATGTGCCATGGAATGAATTGTTTGGTTTTGTGGAGACTATGTGAATGATGATCTGACTTGCGAGTCAGTGGAATCAAATTTTGAAAAATTATATTTTGCCCCAAAAATGGTTTTCTTGATATGGAAAATAGTTTCCTGATGTGCTTAAATACTAGCCTTTTTCTTGAATACTTAGCGTAAGTACCAACTTGAATTCCTGGCATAAGCATTAACTTGAATTCTTGGGTAAGCACTAACATGAATTTCTGGCGTAAGCACTAATTTGAATTCTTGGCGTAAGCACTAACTTAAATACTTAGTGTATGCACTAACTTGAATACCTAGCGTGTGCACTAACTTGAATACCTGCCATATGCATAAACTTGAATACTTGGCATAAGAATTAACTTGATTCTCAATAGTACACTGCAGTGTACCTACTTATCCGGCGACGCATAATTGAGTGCTATAGACTACGATCTAAGTACAATGATACGTGGCACCAAAGGCGAAGCCTTGAGAGCTTTGCATACAGGCCGACCTTCAGTTGAAGGAATGCCTGTGATGTGGAAATTAGGGCAATGATTTGGAATTGAAATCCAATTTTTCAAAAATGATTGAGTTCTGAATTAACTCTTTTTTTTTTTTTTTTAGTTTTGGAATTTTTTCCAGTGAACAAATAAAAAGTTTTCCCCCAAGGGCTTTATGTACTTTTTCTCCTTACTAAAGCACTAGCACACACGGGACTCACTAAGTGATTTTTACTCATACGCGGGTTATTTTTCTTGAAAAATTCTGGCTCAAAGACGCTGCGAAAGCATGGTGGACTCCCAAAGGCTCATGCTACGTCTTGAACTTGTTATACCGGTGAGTTTATGTATCAGAAGCCAAATTCTTGTACTTTTTCTATGTTAAAAAAACTTTTTGCTACCCTTTTGAGTAAAGTTTTTTATAAAAACCCCTTGTCTAAGCAATAAGATGGGGTGACATCCCATAAAGTTATAACCTACTATGTCATGGAAATATGGGGTGTCACATTAACCCTACAATTAGGGATAATTTAAATACAAACACTATCCAGTGTAGTAGGAACCTCACATCATGATCTCTAATATAATTTTCTTAACATAGTGTTACACTTGGGACTCTAATAGTTATATTCACACGAAAGTATAAATAAAATAAACTAAAAGATAAAGAATACCTTATATTATTAAATAAATATGCAATATACAAAATACACTTGATTGCCTCTAGGGCATAACACTGACAAACTCCCACTTACTCTAGAGCTAATTATTCATGTATCTAATATCAAATGACTTAACGTGTCTATCATGTTTCTTCTGGGGTAGTACTTTAGTGAGTAGGTTAGCTATGTTCTCATCCATAGGAGCTATCTCTATCTTTACATCTTGTCTATCTATGATCTACTGAATTAGGCTATGTACTCAACTTCAGTCGTTGAGTTAGCAATAGTATCGTGTTTGAAACTTTTCCGACTTATTACCCCTCCACAAAATGTTAATTGTAGCCAAACTGGGATTTGAAATCATCTTTATCAGATTAAAAATTGGTATTAGCATACTCGTTATTTTCAAATCACCTTCTCTATATATCAAGAATCATCCTTAGTCCTTTCCAAGTACTTAAGAATATTCTTTACAACCATCCAATAACCCTCACTAGGGTCAAATTAATATCTGCTCTTCAAGCTGAAAGCATAGGATACATCAGTCCTACTATATATCATGGCATACATAATGAATCCAACTGTCGAAACATATGGAATCATGCTCATGTGATCCATTTCAACATGTGTCTCTGAAGACATTGACTTTGAAAGGCTTACCCCATGAGACATGGGTAAGAATCCCTTTTTAGATTGATCCATGCTAAACCCCTTTAGAATCTATCTATGTATGTAGACCATGAAAGGCCTAGCAACCTTTTTTATCTATCCCTATAGATCCTTCTAAGAATATAAGTTGCTTCTCTAAGGTCTTTTATTGAGAATTTCTTAGAGAACCAAACTTTTACTATTTAAAGGATAGGTACATCCTTTTTTATTAGCAATATGTCATGTATATAATGTAATAATAAAATGACTGCACTCCTACTAACCATTTTGTATACACAAGGTTCATCCATATTTTGAATGAAACCAAATTCTTTAATTATTTCATCAAAACAGATGTTTCAACTCCCAGAAGTTTTGCTTAAGTCCATAAATGGACCTTTGTAGCTTGCACACATTTGTGCTATCATTAAATATGAAACCTTCAAGTTGTGTCATAGACATTTTCTCTATCAAGTTTCTATTTAGAAATATTGTTTTCACATCCATTTGCCAAACCTCATAATCATAATGGGTGGGAAGTGCTGGAGTTTTCTTATAGATTTCAGCATTGTAACTGGTGAAAAAGTTTCAATTCCATATTTTTCACGATAACGTTTAGCAAGCAGTCGTGCCTTATATAGGTAACTACTTTACTATCCATGTCAATTTTTTTTTCCTTGGAAACCTATTTGTTCACAATAGGTTTGATTTCTTTGGCTAGATAAACCAAAGTCCATATTTGGTTGTCATACATAGAATCCATCACTGGCTACAAGCAATTTGTCAGATTCTGAACTTTTCAAAACATCTTTTGTATGTAGTAGGCTCATCATTATCTATGAGCAATACGTTATTATGTTTACTTATGAAAAATTCATATCTCTTAGATGCTACATGTATCATACTCAACCTACGAGGTTTTGTGTAGACGAAGGTTCATCAATTCTCTCAATAGATATGGGATCAGATGATTGTTTCTTGTTTATTTATCGTTCTTAAACTTCACCAAGTTCAATTTTACTCCCACTGTCTTCTTTAAGCATGTGCTCCTTCTTTAAGAAAACGACATATATCAAAACAGACACTTTGTTTTTGGAAATAAGGTAGAAATAATATCTGAATGACTCTTTCGGATATCCAACAAATAAACACTTGTTAGATTTACTCTCAAGTTTATCTGACTGTGGTTTTTTAGTAAAGTCAAGGCAACTCCATATTCTCGAGTGAGATAACTTTGGTTTATTACCAAAGAATAGCTTAAATGGGGTAGTGTCAACCATTTTTACAAAACTCTGTTTAGAATATAAATAGTAGTCTCTAGTGCGTAACCCCAAACGATTTTAGTAAATCTACAAAAGCCAACATAGTCCGCACCATATCTAGAAAGGTTCGATCCCTTCTCTCAGATACATCATTATATTGAGGTGTATATGGTAGAGTCCATTGAGATCATATCCAATTATTTCTAAGATAACCTTAAAACTTTTGGCTTATGTTTTCACCTCTTTGATCAGATCTTAGAGTCGTAATACTTTTGTCAAGTTATTTCTCTACCTCATTCCTGAAGTCTCTGAACTTGTCAAAGGTCCCAGATTTGTATTTCATTAAATACAAATATCCATATTGTGAATAATCATTGTTAAAGGTTATGAAATAGTGATAACATCTTCTTATTTGTATAGACATTGGGCTATATACATCGGTATGTATAAGTTCTAGTAACTCTTTGGTCCTTTCTCCTTTTTCAAAAAAAAAAAAAGAAAAGGGATTTTAGTCATTTTACCAAGTAAACAAGATTCGCATGTGCCATATGATTCATAATCAAATGACCATAAGTCACTAAGTTTGTGTAACTTAGAAACGCGATTCTCATTTATATGGCCTAAATAACAATGACATAAGTAAAATGAGATTGAGTTAACTTTTATTTTTTTCTTGTTGTTTATATTGACAATTGGATCATTCATGTCTAGAAAATACAAACCATTTATCAAAGTCGCATTTCCATATTGGACACCATTTAATTAAAAAGAACAATTTTTATCCTTAAATATTAAATGAAAACCATTCTTGTCCAAACAAGCTACTGAGATAATATTTAAAATAGGTGCATAAAAATAGTTTGTAAGCTCTAAGAGTAATCCATAAGGCAAGTGTAGCTCATAAGTCTCCATAATAAGTGCAACCCTTTATTCTATTTGTAGCATGTAGGTCTACATCAACCTTCTCAAGCCTTCTATTGTCATTTAGTCCCTTTAAGTTATTGTATAAATGAGATCCATACCAAGTATCCAATGCCCATATCTTATATCTAAATGTAGTATTAATCTCAATCATAAATATACCAAGGGTAGAAGTAGAAGTGCCCGCAAGCTTCTCCTTCTATATCTTTTTCTTTATAGTCTCCAGATAGGTAATTACACCGCCAATATCTCAAACATTAGTACAATAAACTTCTTTCACCATACAATATCTCATTCGATTTAGATTATGAAATCAGTGCCAACTTCCACAAGAATATTAATTAATTCTAGTTCGAATATTTTAGTGCTTGTTCCTGAAATCCATTACTCATCATGTGTATCAATTGAAACTATTTCCCATACACAGTCACCTTAGCCAAGAACTTCTCGAGTCATGATTCCTACAAGTGGCCGTGAGTTATTTACTCCTACTATTAGAAGTGTTGAATTCTTTATTGGACCTCACAACTACTTTCGTTTACTTCACATTATACCCAATATCCATTCCACATACGGTCTTGTCAAGACTCTAAAAATTAGAATCAAAGCACAATGCTTAGCAAATAAAAGTACCTTGGAAACCTCAAGTCTATAGATATTTTCACATTTGCTATGATGAGATACTGTCGCTGGCACTAAATAGTTATCTATGTGATCATCTCATAGTCAGGTCATCTAATGTACTTGTTCTAGTAATAAGTATCTACATGTTAACTTTGAGTATCGCAATACTTACGGATGTGAGAACTACTACCTGATCAAATCAGAAAATATAACACGTGCTATTTTTAATGCATTAATGTTGTCCTATCTCATTAATATTATAACTTGGGAGATAATTTAAGTACAAACATTATCCAGTGTAGTAGAAATCTCATATCATAATCTCCATCATGATTTCCATACTATATTGTTGCACTTGTGACTTTATCTAACAGTTATATTCACACGAAAGTATAAATAAAACAAATTGAAAGATAAAAAATTCCTTGTATTATTAAATAAATGTGCAATATAAAAATACATGTGATTGCCTCTAGGGCATGACACTAACATTTTAGGCCTCCATTAAAAAAAAAAAAAAAATCCACCCCTACTATGCTGTCAAGACTCCAAAGTCCTTACATATTAGTGGTGAAACATCTAACTTTCCTACCAATGTTCTTTTGAGCCTATTTCATGACCTTTTGCTACTTCTACTCGTATTCAACTTACAATGCAATTTGATGCTCGTTCCAATCAGCTTGCTCTATTGTTTACCTCTATTGAATCTGTTAGGAGTAAGCTACACTCTGTCTGGGCCAAGTAGCAGCAATTACAAACCGATTTGCTTACCCTCTATAATGTGATTACTCACTCTTCTACATAGTATTGTTCATTGTTTGCTACAAAAAAAGGGCATGCTGTTGGGTATCTCTCATGCATATCATATATGGTGCAACAGAAAAATAAAACGAGATACTATCCCAAGACCCGCATATGCGTGGAAAACAAGACATAAAGATAACAAAAGTACAGCTTTTTACCTTTCTTAGATCATGCGAAGAACAAAAATTTTTCTTCTTCAAGTCGAGGCGCAATCCTGCAATCCTCTTGATCAAACTTCACGAGAGTTGAACGTCCAACCACTATAATTACAGTGTGTGATTATCTCTAACAGTAATCCACGCAGAGGAATACTCAAGCACCAAGATTTTCTGTGCTAGCAGAAATAAGATGGCAGCTAGGGTTTATTCTTACTTTTTTTAGGAAAACAAGAAAATGAGAGGGAAGAGAAGCTGTTGTTTAATGTATTAATTTTCAGCTAGGGTTTCGTGTATCATATACATATATTTCGAAAAACCCTACAAAAAATTGAGAATTCTAATTCTATTAGAATTCCCTAATTGTAATTGGAAACATCAAGTTCTCACAATTACGATTTGGACCATAAATTATAACTAATTATAATTTGGCCACAACAACTTCTCTTTCTCGTAATTAACCCCACTATGTTATCAAATAATATCTTGAGTATATAATCCTCTATTGTGTACGACCTATTAGGTTTCCCAGTCAATTGGTATCGAATATGAATTAATCTAAACGTTTTTTAGATTAATAACCCATAATTAATTAGAATTAATCATATTGATTCTAATCAGGTTTAGTTTATTAATTTATCAATTAATAAATCCATATTCCAATATCATGAGCAGTATCTAGCAACACATCATTCGGTTTGGAGTACGGAATTAGTGCCAACTCCCTCCAGAATTAATTCTGGCCCGAATACAATAGTACTTGTACTAGGAACCCATTACTCTAGATGTGTATCAATTGGAACTATTTCCAATACAAATATGCCTTGGCCAAGGACTTCTCGAGTAGTAATTCCTACAAGTGGTTGTGAGATATTTGCCCCTACTATTAGGAGTGATAAATCCTTTATTAACCCTCTCAACTACTTTTGTTTACCTCACAATGTACCCAATATCCATCCAACAGGTGGCCCTCGATCGAGCTCCAGAGATTGGAATCAAAGCACAATGCTCAGCAAACAAAGTACATTGGAGATCTCAAGTCTAAAGATACTTGCACGTTTGCTATATTGAGATTATATTACTAGCACTAAATAGTTATCCATGTGATTATCTCATAACTAGGTCATCCAAAGAACTTGTTCCATTAACAAGCATCCATGTATTAACTTTGAGTATCTCAATACTCACGGATATGAGAACCACCGCCTAATCAAATTAGGAAGTCTAACACATGCTAGTCTTAACGCATTAATGATGTCCTGTCTCATTAATACTATGACTAGGGACTATTTAAGTACTAGCACTATACAGTGTAGTAGGAATCTCATATCACGTTCGCTATCATGATTTCCTTAACACGGTGTTATACTAAAGACTTTATCGAACAATTATATTACTTAAAAGTAAACAAAAGAAACTGTAAGATAACTAATACCTTTTATTTAAATAAAATGTGTCATATACAATGTACAAGCGATTGCCCCTAGGGCACAACACTAACACATGCCTGATATGCTAAGTAATAGGGTGTATTTTTGCTACTTCTACTTTTAAATTTATTCGGTCTATTGGATATTTGCTTTTCATTGGCTAGGTTTTAGCATAATGGAGATTTTCCATCGGCAACATTGATGGCTAACTATACAAACAATTTGTTTTATCGTCTATAATAATAATTAGGAATGAATGCTTTGACAGTGTTCCTAATTCTCTATTTGAATGCTTTCCTAGGTAATCTATTTTGCTGACGGTTTGTGTTGAAAACTAATATTTTGGCGACGACTTAGCAAAATATATTTTTGTATCAAACAATACCAAAGGAGATATTGTTACAGTTGCTTGTCAAGCTGAGACAACAAGTTACTACATCAATTGTTCTTAACAACACTTTGTGCATCTCTTACAACGACAGGTTTTTATAGTTACGTAATCAGAGTTGGCAATGTTTGATGCATGAACTACTCAAATTGGATTAGGAATGGAATGGAGAATATCATGCCCAAATCTTAATAATGATTAGATTTGAGAAGACATGGAGTCCCAATACAATAGAAACTGCAAATATTTTAGAGGAGAATTTTGTAATAGACTTGTAATGCCTCAAGGAAAGTAACATTCTATTATTCTGTATAAAATGACCAAGAGCTTCAATTTGTGTAGAAGAGGAAAAAAGAGAGAACTAGTATGAAACAGAAGAAAAATCTTTATAGCTTGGTTGAGAGAGACAAAGTAAGGAATTCATGCAAATCTTCTGAGAGTATATGAAACACACAACATTGATGCATTTTGTTAGTTTTCAATGTTAAGATGTGCATAGGAGGAACTAGAGAGGGAAGAGGTGGTAGTTTTTGCCTCCAAAATTTTTTAAATAAATAAAAAATTTCAAAAAATTTCTGTTTTTCTAATTTTTTTTAAAAATTTATTATTATTATTATTATTATTATTATTATTATTATTATTATTATTATTATTATTATTTAATATATTCTTTCATATCTCCCTAATATATATTGCTACTGAATGAATAATAGGGGAACCAATTTACAATTTATTAGTCTATAGTAACGGAAAGCAATTGATAATTTAGAACGAATTTGATATGAATCAATTAATTAGCTAAGTATTTTTTATTACGTAAATGAAAGTTTTACATATTGTTGACGTCAACTTTGGTCAAGTCGTTGCAATGGTAATTTTGAGCCGATGCTGATAGGAATTTCCTTGAGCTGGTGATAATTCAAGCATCTGATACACTTGGTCAACATCGGAACCAAGAGTCGTTGAGTCGTTACCCCTACGTCTCAGCACGATCGGTAAAGTACTACTACACTTAATCACTAAGGTTGAGCCATAAAATGAGATTTTCTCCACGTTTAGGCAATCGGTTACAACGCCACAGCAAGTATAAAACGAGCAAGGACTCCCGGAAGGAGACAACCCAACAACATCCAGACAATTACCAGTTTCAAGTTTCAATTTCTTTTTTATTCTGCACTTTCTTTGTTTCATTCGTCGCTTTCTTTAGTTTCAGAAGCTTTCCTTTATTTTTCTCTTTACTACCAGCTTTCTGTTTTAGTTTACTTTAAGTTTAATTTTTAGTAATTTTGTACTTCTTTCATTAAATCAATCGAAATACCTCAATTCCAATCCTTTTTTGGTTTCTGCATGCAAACATCCTACTTTCTTGAACCTTTTTCATAGCAGGTTCAAGGAACCCATGCTTCTTAAAAGGTCTAACCCTCATATTCGTTCTTCCATCAAACTGTTTACGTTCATCATAAGAGTAGCCGATTGCCAGTTTCATCAGCTCCCCTTTTGTAAATTAGTTAAATCGGAATTGTTCTAGAGTTGACTTTGTGCCGACTTAGGTAGCTAAACCGGGTATAGCTTATTTTTGGAAAAATAAGGGATTGAATAGAGAAAAAATTCATATGAACATAACTGACTCGATGTCGGCCGAAGTACCTAAACCCCTGCTGACCCTTCTCTATTTTCAAGGCAGTGGAAATATTTTCTTGGGCAGAATTTGGAAATTCCTGTGAAAGTCTTTCGGAAATTACCTTGTGGATGGGAAAGGATTTCTTTAGATCAATTTAGTAATCACATGGGCTAAATAAACATAGAAAATCAAGCTAAATATATGAATTCAACGAGCTAATTTGGAGATCACTCATTACAGTGGAGAATTCATCAAAATGAGCATTTCTTTTGGATATGTCTTCATTCGAGAGGAAGAATTGCTTGTCTATAAGTTCTTATCTTTTTCCTTTGTTTTCTTCTCTTGAACAATGTTGATTTAATATTTTAATTATATTTAAAGGATGATTTAAAGTTTATAACTTTGTATTGAGTTTCGTTATTTGATTAATTAAATTGCCAATTTCTAGTACTTGATTACTTGGCTTTTATTTGATGAATTGATTAATTATTTCTTCCTTCTAATTAAATTGAGAAAGAGGTTAGAAATAGTTTCAATTTAATTAATTCTACAAGTGTTATTTCTTAGTTAACTTGAGAGAGGTTAAGAATAATAACTTAAGTAATCAAAGATTGTTAATGTCACTTAGAGATAGGGATGTTAATTGGTTTCATATATTGATATTATCTAAAGATATGGGTATTGTTTTTAATGCATCCTTTAGATGTTTTTGTAAGGTGAGATATCCGCTAAGTTAGCTAGATGATAGTGAATCCATAGCTGGAATGAAAGTGTAGTCTACGTAATAATTCATTCATGATGCTAGAATGGTAATTTGATAGCTACACATGTATATATCTACACACATATTCATATATTCACACACACACACACACACACACACACACACACACACACATATGAATATATGTATATGTGTATTTATATATATATTTATTTATCTATATATATTTGTATATATATGAATATATATATATATATATATACATGAATATACATATCTATTTGTGTATTCAGATATATATGAATTTATGAATATATACACATAAATGAATATATGAATGTACACATAAACACACACACACACACACACACACACACACACACATATTAGGGACTAATTTACAAAATATTACGGAGTCATATTATAAACATTTAAAATTTATTGATCAATTTGTAAAATTTTTTGAGGTTGTGTTGTAAATATTAAAAAATTTAAGGATCAATTTGTAAATTTTTAGGGTCATATGATAAATATTAAAAAAACTAAGGGGCTAATTTAAAATAATTTTGGGGCCATATTATAAATATTTAAAAATTTAGGGATAAATACAAAATTTTGAAAGATAAGCATATCAATTTAACGATCCAACCATTAAATCTATTGAAATTGTAAAAAAAAAAAAAGTATAATGACCAAGTTCGAAGGTAATCGGATATTTTTACCATATAATCTAATATAATGTGTATATAAAAGTGCAAAAACCTAATGCATTTAAAAACATCAATATATCAAATTAACGGTCCAACCATTAGATATGTTTCAATTGCTAAAAGAAGTATTATGACTAAATTTAAAGGTAATTAGATATATTTTTTCACATAATCTAGCATAATCTCTATAAAATATTTTCAGAAATTATGTCTCATATGCATTAATTTTTTTTTAATATAAGTGTTTTCAATGTGACACTATAAAAAGATCAGGTAATTATTTTAACTAATGTAATTTGCAAAATTTGTTTACCAGTATTTATTTTGCTCTATTTCCATCATAATTTTATTTATCTTTAACTATTTTTTTTAATTAATTTTGGTTCTGACTATTATTCAAGCAGGTGAAACAATCTATCTCAAATTTCATTTCAGAGCTTGAGTGATGATTACAATCAAAATTAAAAAATATTCCCAGTATATTCAAAGGAAAAAATTAAATAAATAATAAATAATTACAAAATTAATTTCACTAATTACTCTTTGATTAAAATTGATGGCCCTTATCGGGAAATGGATATAACCTCACATATTCATCTATCTATATTCTTGTATATATTTTACTTAAATTTATTTGATCACTTTGGCTAATTAGGCTAAACAATGGATGAAAAGTGATTAAAAGTGGTTGTTCCTTGAGGATCAATACTTATTGATTCCCTAAAGTATGTGATGGATGTGTGTGGTTGGATTTTAGGTACAAATTTTGTGGCTTAATTGAAGCAAACTGGAACAACAATGAAGGACCCAAACCAGAGCACTAAAAGAAAATGGAACACCAACGTTGAACTTTACCCACAACCAAAAACCTAGGAGAACTAAGATACTAGAACCCTTGATTTAGAAAATTAAGTCTTCCACAGCAACAACCAATCACCACTAGTTAGTAAAGAACCAAGAACAAAAAGTTAGAAGTTGTAGGCACCCAACCTACACCTAGCAAAAGCTTTAGAATAACAAGGAGACTAAGACCTAAAATTAGTGGCAATATTGAATTTTCAAAGTGTTTAGAGACTCAAAATTGGGTGGATTAATCCCTTAGTATGGTCTTGGACGAGGAGGATTAATGAGGATGAACCTCTCAAGACTTTGTTCATGAATTTGAATATACAAGATAAAGTGAGTTGTCTTGTCACAAAACGGGTATTTATTCTAGTTAAGCCCTAGCATTAGTTAAGGGAAATCTTAAGAAATGTTTTGGTTTTCAAGAGTTTATTATATTCATGAAATATAAAGAAAAGCTAGAGAAGATCACTAAATCCGCAAAATAGGGATCTGTTCCCCAAACAGGGCTAGCGCCAGCTTCGGCACTAGGGTCAATGCTGGCTTAACATTGTTGCTGGACCAGTTCTTTTAGTAGAGTTGAGCTGGTGTAGCTTGGGCTGTAGGGTTGGTGCAAGTTGAGAACTATTCAGCTACTGGTATTGTTCTTCAAGATCTCTATGCGTTGTTTAACCTTCTCGATGTCCATTTGATTTCTTTCTTAAATAATCAGCAAGTTTTATTTCTTTAAGCCTTTAATCAATGCCATGATTTCTTCTAACTCTAAGTATTGTCCCATGAAATTTTGGACGCCGCCATGAAGCTTCTTGGTCCTTGATCTCGTTATTGGTCCTTGCAACGTTGATTCCCCTTCTTGAGTTTGAACCTTTTGGTAAATTTGATCCCTATCTATTCCCTCTTCTTGAAGTTGATTCTTCCACAAATCATATCCTATATCAAAAGGAAAGGGATCACTAACATTGAAAATAGCGCTAATATTATACTCATCGGGCACGTCAATTTGGAATGCATTATCACTTTTTTTTTTTTTTTTTGAGGACTTGGAATGGAACATCTTCTCTTAGTTCTAGGTTAGATTTTTTGTTCATGGGAAATCTTTCCTTGCAAAGGAGCACCCATACACAATCCCTGAGCTTGAAGGTCACATTTCTCCTCTTTTGGTTTTGTTTGATTGCTATCTTTTCCTTCCTCTTCTCGATGTTAGCCCTCACCTTCTCATGGAATGTCTTTACCAATTCTACCATCTTCTATTAAGGCTCAAACTTTCATATATAGGCAAAGGAACCAAGTCAAAGGGAGTTAGAGACTTAAAGCTATATACAATCTCAAATGGAGAATAGGAAGTAGTAGAATGTATAGTTCAATTGTATGCAAATTCTATGTGTAGAAAATGCTCTTCCTAGTTCTTTAAGATCTTTTTTATGATGGCTCTCAATAGTTGCACGAGAGTCTGGTTGAACACTTTAGTTTGCCTATTTGTTCGAGGATGGCTGTATGCTTAGTTAATAGGAGCTAATTCATCTTCCTAACAGATGTTGGTTCAGAACAGAGAGTTTGGGAGTAAGAGCACTGACAACAACTAGCTCCAGGAGAGAAAAGTAACAAGTGTCAGTTATAAATAGGAATTCACAAATTCCAAGAAAAATGTTTTATCCAACACCGGTCAAGCATTACAACAAGCACTGATTCACGATGCAAATTTTCACTGTTTTGCAAATTTTAAGGGTTTCCAAGCTTTACTGTAAATACTCTCTTTTCTATCATTTGAAGTACGAATTGGAGAGAGGAAAGAGCTACCCAAAACCATAGAAACACCCGGAAAGCAATCCAATAGAGGATCCAAGATTCCATTGAAGAGAAGGAGAGCAATCTATAAGAGGAAGAAATGAGTTACTTTTCTAAGAGTTTTCTTCTCTTTCTTTTTGTATTTCTCTTTTGATTTTGTTAGGATTTCATGGATCTATATGTATTTGAAGGGTTGAACCCTTATTTTGTTAGATTTTGATTTCTATTTTAATTTATTGAAATCTATTTTTGGGGTATTCAATCATTAGCTTTGTATTGTGTATTTTGATTGATTGAGTTTTCGTATCCTAATGAATTTGAGAGATGAGGTTAGGATTTAGAGACTTAATTGGTTGATTTACTTCATCGGGTTTCCTTCAATTAGCTCGAGAGAGAGGTTAGAGGATGGGGCCTAGGTGGTTAAAGGGTTATGAGGTTATCTAGAGATAGGGACACTACTTCTCCCAAATTAGATGGGTAATTAATCTTAATTTCCCTTGAATTTGGTTAGTAAGGTAGAGATACCCATTAATTAGGTTAAAAGTAGGATGACTCATAACTCAAGAGAAAGTTATTCTTATATAAGATTATCCTTGGGTGGCCTAATTTAGATTGTTAATTAGCTAAGCTAGTTAATTAAGGTTTGACTTAATATTAGGGATTCCATTTACGTACATTATTTATCTCTTCTTCTTATTTTTGAGGCCTGGTGACTATGGATTATCTCTGGCATAATAAGGTTAGTTATTTCTCTTGATAATTCATTAGTTTTACTTATATGAAATGATAGAATATAGAAGTACTTACCACCCGATACTTGCCAACTAGAATTCGATATTATATTATGGGTATATTTGCCTATATGTGTATTATTTGAGTTATTTTTTGTATTTTAGATTAGAACTTGATTATTTTTGTTTGAATTGTTGAGACTTCTTCCTATGCACAAATATGTACACAAAAGTGCACATCAAGATTCATCTTATAAGTTTATAAGGAACATATTAACTTATCAAGTTGCATAGTTGGCACATCTCTACACTCTTCAATAGTAGATACTTTAGCTTGAAGACTTGGTGGTAATGATTTTAGTTTATTCAATACTAACCTTTATTCTGAATATATTTCACCAAGTTGATATGCTTGGTTTGTAATATCTCTCAACTTGTTTTCGAACATGGCAACTATGTGATGTTCACCCATCTTTTACTCTTCAAATTGTATGGTCAACAACTGCCTCTTGGACATTTGAACAGTGCTGGTTGCTTCAAATATGATCTATAGTTTGTCCCATACTTCTTTAGCGGCACAACAAATAGAGATTAACCTGAACTCTCCTTGCCCGATAGCAAAAAAAAATGTTTTCAATGCTTTATCATTAGCCTTGGCTTATCGACATTCTTCATCTATCCATTCTCCTATAGGTTTCTCTTCAGATACTCCAAAACTGGTACATGTTTTCGTCAGTGGTTTCTATTCATTATCAGCAGCTTTCCATATAGCAATATCTTAATTTTGGATAAAGATCCTCATCCTATTCATTATCCTAGATCTCACATGCTATATTAATAGCAACTCCAATATGATAAATCTCTCTGATTTCACTTTTTAGGTTTGAATTTTCAAGTTCTTGTAGTTTTATTAAACTTTCTATTAAAGTTAGTTTGACAAACAGTAAATAACAAGTATAACAAATACAATAAATTGGTGACACAGTTTGACTATCAACACACCTACTTCTATAGGTCCATGACTAGAAAAAAATGTCTACTAAATTTTAACAAAACTTATAATAGAAACACTTATCTCAATTCATCAATTGTTCCTAGTGGAATATAACTAGACAAAATACCGTACACAACACAGTCCTCTATCTATCAAATTTGTAGAAAACCATTGTTGAACTCAACCTAGCATGATTGATCACCTCTCAATCAATGTTTTAGTAAATCGATTAGTTTTCATTTGATAGTAGGAACCTCTTCTCGAAGAAGGAAATCTCTTTTAGGAAATCTATTTTATTCAAGTCTCAACTAAAGAATAAGAAATATTGAAGTAATTTGGCTCAAATCTCTGATGTAAACACTTAACAAGGAATTATTGCAGCATTGTTTCAATTGTCTCATCAAGCTTTCTCAATATATAAACATGAATCCCACACTTAACTTTACTCAGCTCACTGAAAAATAATTTTTTCTTTTTGAACTCACACAATTATTTCATCCAATCCGGCTATATATATGCACCAGAGATGTCATAGTTTTAATGAATTAGGAAACTACTAAACCTATGTTATCATCATTGGTTTCATAAGTGCAATGCAATTTCATTCCTTCTTAAAGTTGTCTTCTACAGAGCCAAATCTCTTCCTGATTTATCTCCAAGTTCCTCTACTAAATATTCTAAATATTTGCAAGATCTTTTGAGAGATTCTTCTTCCAAAGTTTTTTGCAGATATCTGTTGCTAAAATCACACATATTCACATCACATCAAACAGTGGCAATAATTCGGTTCCCTAAATAGACTCAGTGTATCTCAATATGTTAAAGAATTTTGTTGCAGTTTTAGCAACATAAGTCCTAACATGTACTTTCAAATAGTTAGGTTAAAGATATAGACTACCTTATTAGGTTTTTTATTAGCTCATAGGTTTTTGGATTTGAGAAAAATATGGGAGTTCTCACTTTTGTATGGTTAAGGCACCAGACGCCGGGTCTGTTCTAGAAAAACAAAAATTTTGAGTAGAACTAGACTGGACCAGGTTCTAGGTGGGTTGAATGGACCCAATGCCAAGTCCTTTCTGACCAATGTCGGCGGGTTTTCCTTTTAAGAGCAGATTTTGGCAATTTCAATTTGATTCTTTTGGGAACACTTTCAGCCCCAGAAAAGAATTCTTGTAGGCACTTTTTGGCAATTAGAACTCCTACAAATATAAGAGAATAACATTGTACAAGGGAGTTTTCATAGTTTTTAATTCTTCAATGTAATATCTTTAGAAAACTCAAAGAGAAACACCAAGATTTAGAAGGATCAAGGAGAATTCTTGGAGAAGAAGAGGAGGTTGCTCAAGAAGGTGTCAAGGAAGAAGGAGAAGGCTTACTTGTCTATGAGTGGTTCCTTTTTCTCTTCTTTGTAATTTATTAACAATTTGATATTTGTGTTTTAATTGTCTTTAGAGTATATTCTTTTAAATTCATGATTTTGTATTGATTTTAGTTCTTTAATTAATTTATTGTTATTCTTGGTATTTGATTACTTAATAATATCTTATTGAATTTATTAGTTCTTTTC
This sequence comes from Voacanga thouarsii, assembly GCA_026120185.1. Lineage (NCBI taxonomy): Eukaryota > Viridiplantae > Streptophyta > Magnoliopsida > Gentianales > Apocynaceae > Voacanga > Voacanga thouarsii. The sequence goes on from JANUWF010001027.1 coordinate 1,311,312, forward strand.
TAATTAACTTGCGAAACGATGTTAGGAGAAAATGTCCAATTAATTAATTCAATACTAGTTATTCTTAACTTACTTGAAAAAAAGGTTAAAGGTAAAGGCTAAGTAATCAAAGATTAGTTGATGATTATTAGAATATAGATTTATTGACTAATTTCATGCTTTAGATCACTTAGAATATCGGGATTTATATGATGATTGATTTTAGTGCACCTTTTGGATAAATTGGTTGAGACAGAATATGCTCACAAATTTAATTAGAAGATAGTGATTCCATGGATTGCAAACGAAGTGGTTCTACCTTAATCCTTTATAATGCCAAGATAATAATAAATTAAGTGAATTGCTAGTGAATCAATATATTGTATTCAAGGATTTCTTTCTATTTACATGTCTTTTCTCCTTATTCTCACTCATTGATTATCCTTGTGACTTTTCTTTTATAACTTGATTTTCTCTAGTATATTATGTTAGTAGGTTATTTTCTTGTTAGCTCCACCATTAGTTAGCACCATTGTTGGGCTGATTTACCTCCATCTCTTTCCTTACCCTTTCGATGATAACCTTTCGGACCTTAGTTAAAGTTCTCTCAATTTCTGAATCAAGGACAACTATCTTGGCTTTGGATCATTGGGTCATAAACTAAGAGCAAGGTCTACACAATACAAAAAAAAAAATTGTGAGATTAAAGAATTTTCAATTTAGACAGTTAGGATATGTTTACAAATTAAGTTACAATGAATTACAACATATAGAGATATTAAATTACAAGTATACAAGAAAATAAAATACAACACCTAATCGTACAAGGAGCATATATACATATTTACATATAAATATATTAACATATAAACATGGTTAAATCAACAAAATCCAAGCCTTTATGATATTGTTCCCCAATAATGACGCCAAAAACTTGATGCGTAAATTTTGGATGCATAAAAATCATCAATTTTAAATCCATCCTTTAGTCAAGTTTTAATTAAAACATTAATCCGAAAATATACATACGAGCAAGTATACTCTTCGCAAGCATAGTATATAGAATTAACGAGTATTGATCCTCAAAGGAACAAGTACACACTAATCACTTTTCATTCATTATTTAACCGACCCAAATAAAGTAAGAAAATAATAATAAAATAAAAAATATATATACAATACAAATATGTTCAGAGAATACCGAGGGATGCTCCCGTTAGAACGATGGAGAGAGTGAAGCAGGATAGGTTAGATAGAGGTAGACGTAGGCCTAAAATCATATGGATAGAAGTAATTAGGAGAGATATGACTTTGTTAGATTTGGATGAGAGTCTAACGTTCGATAGAAGGAAGTGGTGAGAGGGGATTCATGTGGATGACCACACGTTGTCGGACGTTGGTTCATGTAGCCGACCCCAAGTTACTTGGGATTAAGGCTTAGTTTGTTGTTGTTGTTGTATATATATAACTCATGGATGTAGGTTTCTGCAATTTAGACAATTATCGTAGAAAACATAATATTGAACCAACTAGCAATTCTCTCAACTAATTATCACCTTAGCATTGTGAAAGAATATACAGTAAAATTCAATCATTTGTCAAGTCATGAATCTGCTTAGGGAAATTCCACTTTGTTTATCAATCCATGGAATTCTATATTTTGATTCATATTAACAGATTTGTCAATCAAGCTAACATAACAAAAACATGAATTAAGCTCATCATTATATATTTTGATTCAATTAGCAGATTTGTCAATCAAGCCATCCTAACCAAAATATCCCTGAATTTGAATTCCTTAAAATCATGAAATTATCTAATCACCCTATGTCATGGTGAAATCAACTTAACATTTGATCACTTAGTTTTAAAATCCTAACATCATCGTTCAAATCCATTAAGATTTAACAAATACGAAATCAATGCAATGAAACTCCTAACATCGCTTTGTCGAAGTTAATTAGAAAAACTCGCATCAATAACCAATGATAACAAGTAACCAAACACAAAAGATGAAAAAGAATTGATCAAATAACTAAACTAAAACAAAATCATGAATACCATAATAAGGTTAAATTATAATAAAGACATTGAATACATCATTGTTTAAGGAAAAGAAGATAAAGAGAAAAGAAAGCACTCATGGACAAGCCACTTTCTTCTTCCTTGAAGACTCTCTTGAACAATCCAAATTGATTTGGGTGAACTCCTCCTTCAATGAGAAATTGAGACTTTTTGCTTATGAATCCACCTCTCTCTATGTATGTGTAGGTATACATCCCAATAGTTATGTTTTCTTGTGCTTAAATAGGTCTCTTGATACTAAATTCGTGACTTAAGAAGTCTTGGCCGAGTAGGATTCGAAAAATACCAAAATCATTGGACAATTTCCAAATTCATGTATAGAATTCTCGCCTTCTAGGATCATTCCTTTGTGAAGAACCAACCAAAGAATTTCAGGTGCACTTTGTTCTTCCTCTGAAGTTTTGCTCTACTTTTGGTCTGCAGACAGAATGGACCTGGCTCTGTTCTGGAATTTTCCTTGAACCTTGGCCCGAATTCTCTTGCTAGGCCAGAATGGACCCGACGCCTGGTCCATTGGTTGGGCCTGGTGCTAGGTACATTTTGGAATTTTTCACTTTCTGCTTGATTTTAAATTAAATCTGCACATATTTGCCAAAAACACCTTTTACAAGCAAAATGTCAAATAGAAAGGAATATACTTAGTTATTACAACAAATGCATTTTAAAACAACTTCAAATAACTAAGAAAAGAATGGTGATTTTAGCCCCTATCAGAGACAAACCAACAATATCCAAATAAGTACCAGTTTCAAGTTTCAATTTACTTTTTATTCTGCATTTTCTTTGTTTTATTCATAGCTTTCGTTAGTTTCAGAAGCTTTCCTTTATTTTTCCCTTTACTACTGGCTTTCTGTTTTATTCATTTTTTGGTTTTTGCATGCAAACATCCTACTTTCTTGAACCTTTTCCATAGTAAGTTTAAGGAACACATGCTTCTTAAAAGGTCTAGCTCTAGCATTCGTTCTTCTATTAGACTGTTTATGTTCATCGGAAGAGTAGTCGATCGCGAGTTTCATCGACTCCCCTTTTTGTAAGGCAACACATATAAATATAATTTATATATTTATAATTTATAATTTACAAATATATAACTTATAACTTATATGATGGAGATTGTTGATGGTGTCGAGGGTTTGCCGGTCATCCATGTTCTCCACTTAGCTATTATCTACTAGTTCACCCATGTGTGTATTTATTACTTACTAGTTGACATTAAACATGATTTATTTGACCTTGGTGGCTAGTGGGTTCCACATCATATACTTTGATGATTAGTATATGTCCTGCAAGTGACGGTAGATGATTCAGATTATTACTTCGGGAGAAGTGAGTGTTGAAAGTAAGATTTATTATCATTGGATTTTATGGGTAGACTAGATGGTAACTTTAGACTTTTAATTTCCTTTAGGTTGAGCTACACTCCAAAACCCTACAACCTAATAATTTGATTTTTACCAAGAGATTTGAATAGGTAAATCCATGCATAATTGTTTGCCAAAATAATGCATAGAACTACAAGTCATCATGATCGAACATTTATTTAATGCCTTCTTGATCGAACCTGGAAAAAAAAATCACATAATCGACACAACACGATATTTTGTTCAAAATATTATTTGTACAAAGATGAGACAAGCATTTTGGACATCTTTTGAAAATCATCACATTTCCATGTTTGATTGATTTAACAGTTGTGTATCTTGTTGAGAACATCCTAAATCGAATATTATTCGTTGAGTACTCAATTAGGGTAGGTTTCTAGTACTAGTCTCTAAAAGTTAGGACAAGTCTCCTGATAGGTGGCCACCTCTAGGAGATGAACTCTTTCAGGATGAGATGCCAATACTAGTAAGTTAGGCCAATCCATGCTAGCAATACAGCCTGAATGGGACTGTTGACCGGAGCTAGACAATCGAAAATTTTGGGGTGGAAAATAGAGGAGTATTCCCCATAGTGGGCTGATCACCCGCTTCATTGTGATGCAGGGTTTCATAGAGCCTATCATGATGCAGTGCTTTCATTACTGTATAATTATGGATTTATGTTATTGTGATACGAGTGGTTTGATTGTTGAAAAAATGTTTATTTTGATTATCCGGATTTGAACTATTTATTTTGTGAACTATTTACAAATCTTGGAACCACTCTGGATTTATTTAATTTATGATTTACAAGTATTTTTATGTCAATCATTTATGTAAAACTTACATCATGAAAGTATTTCAAAGCTATTTCATATGTACACACATGCCTTACGGGGAATTCCCTTCTCACACATTTTCTCTATCATATTTCAGGAGGCACTAGATCTGAGATGGGAAACTATTAGAAGGGCGAGTGCTGTCTAAGTTTACCTTGCTTATTTATTTATGATTGAAGAGATGTTTATTTGAAATGTTGTTTCATTTAGGACATGGGTTTTGGATTGAATGCTTTAAGTTTCCTACTCGAGACCTTGTTATAAGTTTGATATGATGTAATTTGTGTTATGTTTATTTCTATCTTGTTTTCTCCTGGTTATAGAGACCCCTGGTCTTAAGGACAGGGTGACATACCTAACCCTATCGGGTCACGTATTAGTTGGGGTGTTACATGATGTGCTATCTGTGAGAACTTCTTATGACCCTAACTCTCAATTGAAGAACAATCAAGGTCATTCAGTAGCAGAATCCAAATATACTTAAATTATTTTTATTTTGATGTATTTAATGAATTTTTCAAGGCCAGACATTCATACGTTGTCTATAAGTTAAATAGATATACTCATAACCCAAATCATGAGCATTGGTCTACTTTAGTAAGACTAATGAAGTATTTGAAATGAACCATAAACTATGGTACATATTCTATACGGAGGTTATCCCACTGTACTAGAAGGGTATAGTGATGCAAATTGAATCTTATGCACAAATGAGTCAAGATCCACTAGTGGTTTTATATTCACCTTTGGTGGTTTCCTAGTTAGTTAATAATTCTTTTCCTTATTAAAAGATATCCTACAATAAAAGAAAATCAATTCCTTAACTTTCGCTATTCATAATGTTACTTCGATAACACTGGGTACTCATTTCCATTGGTTGCCATCTTTATCTAATCTCTTCCTCTTTCCCTCTCTTTCCCCTTGTCCTTTTTTCTAAGGCCTAGGTGCTCCAATTCGCTTCTTCTTAGGCCATATGTTATTAGCATCTCTTCTATAAATTTTTTTGCACTATGTTCGTTCATCACAACAACCTCTTTTGTCTTCCAATCTGACATCCCATATCCTAAGAGCCACAATTGCTTCATTTCGCTTCTTACTGCTTTGTCTCCCTTATATCACCCAACTCTTCTAATAAATACCATTTTTTAAGATTTCAAAATTATATTTGTTGATATATTTCTATGAATTATACCTTGTTCTATAGATTTTTCTGTTTGGCATTTACTTGATCGGTTTTTGTTGTATGTTACGTTGAATGTTTCTTAGCTTTGCTACATTTTGGGAGCAAGAGCAAAGTAAGGGTTGATTGGCCACGGAGGACAAAAGAGTTATGGAGAGAAGGAGACTACAGGAAAAATCTCATTTTGCGACGAATTTTTTGCAACGGCAACAATACTGTCGCTAATAGCGACCATTTTGCGAAGATTTTCAATTAACTCGTGAGTTGACCAACACCGTTGCAATTTGCGACGGTTTTGCAACAGCCAAAATACCCATCGCAATTCGTAGCAAAATCGTCACTATTTGCGAGGGTTTTGCGACGGCTGATTATTTTTTTTAAAAAAATTGAATGTCCATCGCAAAACCCTTGCAAATTGCGATGGCCAATTATATTTTTAAAAATTTTTTTTTTAAAAAATTTGAATGTCCATCGCAAAGCTCTCGCAATTTGTGAGGGTTTTGCGATGGCCGATTGTTTTTTAAAAAAAATATTTAAATTTTTTTTTTGAATGTCCATCGCAAAGCCCTTGCAATTTGCAAGGGTTTTGCGATGACCTATAAACCCTCGCAAATTGCGAGGATTTTGCAATGATTTTTTTAAATAAAATATTTGAATAAAATTTTTTTGAAAGTCTGTGGCAAAATTTGCGAGGGTTTTGCTACGGTTGATTATTTTTAAAAAAAAATTTAAAAATTTTTGAATGTCCAATTTGCGAGGGTTTTGCGACGGTCAATTGTTTTTTAAAAAAATATTTTTAAAAAATTTAAATATCCATCGCAAAGTCCTCGCAAATTGCAAGGGTTTTGCGATGGCCAATTATTTAAAAAAACATTTTTTTAAAAAAATTGAATGTCCATCACAAAGCCCTCGCAATTTGTGAAGGTTTTGCGACGACCGATTATTTTTAAAAAAAATTTGAATGTCCATCGCAAAGCCCTTGCAATTTGCGAGGGTTTTGTGATGGCTTTGAAACCCTCACAAATTGCAAGGATTTTGCGACGGTCGATTATTTTTAAAAAGTATATTTTAAAAAAAAATTGAATATCCATCGTAAAGCCCTCACAATTTGCGAGGGTTTTGCAACGTCCTTCAAGCCCTCGCAAATTGCGAGGGTTTTGGGACGGTCAAATATTTTTAATTAAAAAAAATATAAATGAATTTTTTTTTGGAAAATCTCAAAACCCTAATTCGTCACAAATCCGTCACTAAGTGCGATGAATTTGTGAGGGTTTTGCGACAAAATAAGGTTTTAATCTAGATTTTTTAAATTTTTTAATTTTTCTTTATGTGTTTGTGTGGTAGTGTATTTTGAAAAAATTATTGAAATATTTTTAATAACATGTCTCAATTTGTGCATTTTATTATAATTTTGTATATGTAATTATGTAATGTTATACACCTAATGTATTGCATAAGTAAATATATATATATAGTTAATTATATTATGTTATTTACTTACTCTAATATATAAGTATATGTATACAATGTATATATGTATCTATTTAGGTTTATATATATATATATATATATTATAACATGTAGGTATGTATACACATATGTCTAATTTTTTGATCCATCACTTTGATTAAGTAGTGTATAAAGTAAAATAGGTAAAGAAAAATATTTCAAATACTGTTATTATTATTGATATCACAAAAAAAAATGGTGAAATTTATAATGTAGAGATTAGTTTGTAATGTTCTTCGTCTCCTACATGTTAATATATATTATACTATATAGCTATGTATATACATATGTCTAATTTTTTTATCTATCCATTTAGTTAAGTGATGTATAAAGTAAAATATATAAAGAAAAAAAATTCAAATACTATTATTATTGTTGAGATCACTAAAAAAACAGTAATAATTATAATGTAGAGATCGATTTGTAATGTTTTTCATCTCCTACATGTTAATATATATATTATACTATATAGTTATATATATACATATATCTAATTTTTTTTATCTATCTATTTGGTTAAGTGGTGTATAAATTAAAATATATGAAGAAAAATAATTTAAATAATAATATTATTATTGAGATCACTAAAAAAAATGTGAAAATTATAATGTAGAAATCGATATATTATGTTCTTCGTATCAATTTGTGAGAAATTAGCGAGGGTTTTATTTTTGCGACAAAATAGCTAGGAATTTAAGAAAAAATTAAAAATTTCTTGAAAATTTTCATTCCCCCCCCTTTCCCCCCCCCCCCCTCTCTCTCTCTCTCTCTCTCTCTCTCTCTCTCTCATTTCAATTTTTGAGTCCATTCATTTCTGAGTTTATTTTCAGCTTTCTGCCTTCTCCATAACTTATGCTTAAAATGATTTTCTCAAATTTTAGGGGAATTTAATTTTTAGTTTGATTGGAATGAATTCGAAGCAAAACAATAAGAAAAGACTGGTTTTTATGGAACTTATAGAAACCTATAGATTGATTTCCCTATTTGAATTCGTAAGCTTCAATTTTTAGTTTTTATACTTAACTATAATTCAATATACTGAATTCGTTATTGTTTATTTTGTTATGGACAGATTGGAGCTGACTTAGCAAGTAATTAAATAAAATTTTTAGTTAGCTTTTAAGATTTGGGGTGCTAATTATGGTGGCCAATTTGTTGCCAGTATGATCTTAAGCAACTGGGGGAAAAACAATTTAGAAAGTGATAAAATGTAAGCATGTGGTATGTTCACTAGGGGACTTATGGAAAATTTCACTACAATAGAAAAAGGAATAAAACTATAAAAAGTTGATCAGGAAAGGAATAAATTGTTTTCTACTTCAAGCAAGTTGATCAGGTTGAAAACCTCCTAAAGTTTTGTCCAACAAAAGAGGAGATGGAACTGCTAAAGGTAAGAAATGCACCAACTTACTTTACATTTGTGAGAGATAGGAGACTGAATGATATCTTTCTGTCTGTCTTCTTTTGCCTAACTCTTAAAATTTCCCTTCTCAGGGTTATAAAGGAGAAAAAGATAAGCTGGGGAAGTGTGAACAGATTTATTTGATTAGTTCTGCTATTTTGATTGTGTAGTTTATTTTCATTGGTGATTCCTTTCATAGTTCTTCATGGAGTTGATGCAAGTACCACGAATAGAATCCAAACTTAGAGTGTTCTCATTTAAGATTCAGTTTCAGTCCTAGGTTAGGAAATGATGTATTTGGCCCCCGTTTGCTATATTCTGGATTCAGTTTTATTATCTCACTGTGCATTCTTTTGACGGTTTTTCTTTTTCCTTTTTTTTTTTCAAGTTTCTGAGTTGAGGAATAATTTGAATATTATTAATTCAGCTACTGATCAGGCAAAAATCTGTCTGCTAGATAGTGTCTTGTTCATTAACTTTTCCAGGTTTCTTAGTGCATTCTCTTATTATCTGCTCATCAGATAAGGGATTTAGCCAAATTGAAGAGAATTATGCAAACATACCACATGCTTGAAGTAGAAAATTAACATAGAAAGGAATAAAACTAGAAAACAGTTATATATGTTTGAAGTAGAAAATTTTGGTTCAGTCACAATTTCATTTCATTTATGGGGATTGGGTGGAGTTTCCATGCTCCTACCATGATTGTTGATTACATTTCATGCTTTGTAGGATTGCCTGGAGTGATAAGTATATCAATGGAGAGATAATACTGTGCCAGTACCCAACTTATCATTGTAGTGTATTTATCATTTTCCCTCCATTTCATATAAATTGCCTTAGTGTTGAATTCAAATGTTGGATTCCCCGTGAGTAATAGGTGATTACTCCTCCTGGGTAATGGGCGATTACCCTTAGTTTTCTTTTGTTTTTTTTCCTATAAATGAATGATCTATCTTTGTTGTTTGGAATTGCATTTTGATTGTCAAATTTTGAGGTGGCCTTGTGCCTGGAAAATGTCCAATTATAGGGGAGATTTTGTCAAAATTTTTTCAAAATCTATCACTATTTACTTTTGAAAATTCTTGGATTTTTTGTAGAGATCTCGGATAGATTTTCAACATTAGGAAATTGTGTGGAATTAAAATGACTTATTGTTTACTTTTTTTGCAGGTGGCAGACTTTTGGAAAGAGGCTAATATCAATCCTTATTATTATTTCTTTCACATTTCAAATTCTTTTAATTTCTTTTATTTTAAATTCCATCACATACAATTTTTTTACACTAATTTTGTCTAATTGTCGGGAATTTCATCTCTTATTTTTGCAGGAATTTTTCGTTTAGACTTGCACAGGCCGGAGGAAAAGAGATAGATAAAATATAAAGTTGCTATATCTATGTCTGGTGTTATACAAATGTAATTGTTTTTGGAATGATATTTGCGAGTATTGGCATTTTGCAATATATTCATACTTTGTAATACTTTATATTATGTTATGTTTCAATATTTTAATTATATTTATTCGGACTAAGTTTTAATTTTTTATATTATTTTTTGGATTACGAATATAGTTTTGGCATTTGTTTGTATGGTGTTTCAAGACTGATTTATAGGGAACTAATAATTTCAAAATAATAATAATAATAATAATAATAATAATAATAATAATAATAATAATAATAATCTAGTAAAATTTTCTCAATTTGCGACGATTTAGCGAGGTCTAGAAAATTTCATCACAAACTGCAATGATTTTGCGACGGCGACGATAATCCTCGCAAATTGTGACGGTTTTGCGATGAATATTTTTGGTCAAACTTCGAAAATTTGCTACCGTTTTGCGACGAAACGCATTGTCCCTCGCAAAATTCTCGCAAATTGCGACGCTTTTGCGAGGGTCATTGCAGAATCGTCTCTGATTGCGAGGGGCAAGACCCTCGCAAAATCGTCGCAAATTACGAGGAACTTGGCCCTCGCAAAACCGTCGCAAATTGCGAGGGTTTTGCGAGGGAAATATTAACTCTCCAAGTCGTGGCCCTAGCAAAACCCTTGCAATTTGCGACGGTTTTGCGAGGGCCAAGTCCTTTGCAATTAGTGACGATTTTGCAAGGGCCTTGGCCCTCACAATCAGCGACGATTCTACAATGACCCTAGCAAAACCATTGCAATTTGCGAGAATTTTGCGAGGGATAATGCGTTTTGTCGCAAAATGGTAGCAAATTTTTGAAGTTTGTCAAAAAATATTCTTCGCAAAACCGTCACAATTTGTGACGATTTTTTCTTGCCCTCGCAAAAATCGTCGCAAATAGCGACGGTTTCTCTCAACCGTCGCAAATTGCGAGGGCGTTTTTAGCGACGGCCAAAACCGTCGCAAACAGGGTCAACGACGGTTTTTTGCCGTCGCAAAAAGCTGATTTTCCTGTAGTGAGATGATACCAAAAGAAGCGATGCATTTTGGGAGAGAGTACAATTTCAAGGAAGGGAAGAAGTAGATTGCACTATTTTAATAAGTGGTGGCAAAGAGGTATATGAGAATAATTAATATTTAATTAGATTACTTGACTAAAAGAAGGACATATTTGTCATTTAATTGGAATTTGCTCTGGCAGGAGGATATTTGGTCTGGCAATATTGCCAACCAATCCAAAAACCTCACTTGTGCCTGTGATACGCATTCAAGAACGAGCAGACAACTAGTTAGGCGAAACACATGATGGATGAACCACAGAGAAACCCACTAAAACTACCAAATTTATGAGCACTCCACTAAGGATATCACCAAGTGGCGTATTTTAATGTATTTTTATTTTAAATCGTACGAATATAAAAAAGTAGAGTTGTGGTGTACTGTTGATTCTTGATGGTTAGAAACATTTGTGTCTTTTTTTTTTCATTTTACATTAAAAGCTAGTAAAAGTCAGCTCTACCTTATTGGCAACCTTACCTAGATTTTACTGATTCCTTCATCCAAGGTCTCATAACCATCTTTTGACTTCTTGGATCTTCAATCGCTTCAACTCCCACCGGCTCATCCTTTAATCCGCTCCTCGCCTCCCACCCTACCCCAGCTAAAAAACACGGTCAAAAGGAAGGAAACACCTCCGCTCCAAAAAGATAACACGAAATATGAATTGGATGATATGAATTACGCATGATAATTTATCATTTTAAAAATATGATTAAATTGAATAAATATACGTTTGGACCAATATTATTTACGAATATAAAAATATATTTTCTGTCTATTGGCACAATAATTTATAACAATTCAAGTTAAGAAAGATATTACAATTAAAAAGAAATGTTTATATATATATATGTATATATATATATATATATATATAACTTTATGCATTGTGTGTATAATTTATAAATATTTAATGCATGTAATATAAATTTATACAATGAAGTGATTCTATGCGTTAAAAATTTTTATTTTTATATATTGAAAGAGGTATGTTTCAAATATTTGATTCCTTTAAAACTTAAAAAAATTAATCAAAACATTAATATTTTTACACCGAATACCACGTATAACATGTTTGATAACTTAATTAAATATTTAAAATTAATTAATTGATTACTTATTCATTAATTATGTTTGATAACGAATAATATTTAATATTTAATTAATTAAATAAATTTAATAATAAATTTTTATTATTACTTAATTATTTAAAACGTACTAAAATCATATCCTAAATTTTAAATAAATTCAAACCTATTACAACCAAGTGGTAAGATATAGCACTGGAATGAGGGTGAGATATGAAGGTAGAAATAAGTGAACATGAATTACCGCAACATTTCATGTGACTTCTCTAAGGAATAACGTGCAAGAGAAAGAAAATACATGTGGCCCGTCATAAATTTGGATGCTAATTAGGGGCAGATGCAAGATTGTATAACGGAAAGAATCAAGAATAAGTCTTTTCCTTTGTCTTTTAGCACAGGTCGAATTGTAAAAGAAATTAATTAGTCGCATGTAATTTATTTTTTAACAATTGCATTTAAGTCCACTCCAATAATCAAAAGTTAAACTGATTGTTGTTCAACTGATAGAAATATATGATCGTAAAATTTATAATTTTAAAGAAATAATATTAATTACTTAACAAATTAAGAATATAATAAAAAATAATAATATTTGAAAATTTTATTTCAATAATCCTGCATTAAATTATCAAACAGAGAAATAAAATATTCAAGGTACTTCATTATAGAGATTCACATTATCATGAAAGCTCCAAATTAGATCCTTAGCCTATACTAGTTGACACCTCCACACTGCGCGTGGAGATTTTGCCCGACGATTAAATAAAATTTATAAATAAATTATTAGTTAGAGAGTATAAAACAAATATTAATGTACATACATTACAACTACTATTGATAGAACATATACATTTAAATATAAAAAATCAACAACTGACCCTATACTTTTTTGAATTTTTTTATAATTGTTGTCACTAACCTAGAGATATAATCTAAAAACGAATAAGTATAATTTTCTTCGATTTAATAATCATTCTAAAAAATAATAAATCAATTATCTTCTATATGTGTTTATTTGTATAGAGTGGAGAAAAGAGATTATATAAAATTCAAACTTGTAAGAAAAACTATTCTTAAGTTATATTATCTCGATTAAAAAAAATCAATATATAATTTTTGCATTTGTATGGTTGTGATCTTTTTTTTTTTTTTATCAAATATCTCATACAACAATAAAAATTAAACCAAAAAAATGAGAGATTAATATAATGTTGTGTTAAAAAGTGATAAATAAAATAATTATCGAAATTACTTGTAAAATTAGATAAAAGTACTTAAAATTGTAGATTTACAGTTAAAATGAGAACTGCAATCACAGTACAAAATAGTATTATAAGACAGACAAAGCATAGATACAAGCAGTATTATAAGTTGCTTTTCTATGCCTTCGTTCCTTCTCAAGATTTATTTACGTGTAATCACAGATAAAGTAATATTATAAGGTAGAGATAATTAGTTTTAATTCTTGTCTTTCTTTCTTACCTCCATCAAAATTGAAGGATAATGATAAGTAAAATCTATATTATAAATTATTATTATCACTTGGTATCCAAACTTTCTCAAAAAAATAAAAAAATAAGTAAATAAAATTCACATAAATGTATTCATGCAAAAGAGGGAAAAAAGCCAAAAAGAAAATAAAAAATTACCTTGGAATGCATCCTGATCATCAATTTTGTTGTATCCAAAATGAAAAGAACAAAGAGTTATCACATATATGGAAGAGGTTCCTCAGAATTATATTAGATAAAATTAAAAAAAAGTTGATAATCTAAAATAAGAAGAGAATAAGTTAAATATGAATAGACAAATTAAATATTTATGTATGATATCTTGATACCCTATATGTTAATCATCAACTACAACAACTGTATTCATAAATGTACCCATTGCATTAGTAACAATAATGTTATACTTCTTCTATGTTACCCTACAAAGATGAGTTAAGTGACCATGAACATCAGGAAAAAGGCATTTGAGAGTTTCAACTACTTGAAAAAATCTGACATCCCTCTCCTTTTCATTTCTATCAGCCTTCAATTCATGGAGTTGGTTTTCTAAGTCATCAATTTTTTGTCTTCTACCTATCATACTTGCATTCATAGACAAAAAATGTATCTTATCATTAATAATGAAAACTCAAAATCCTAATTTCAATTAAATGAAGAGTACATGCAAGAAAAGAGTAAGCCAATGCATCTAGATGTTATTTCGTGAATAAATTAAAGAACGAAAATTTTTTCAAACAGTAATAATGTGTAATAAATTAAAGAATGAAACTTGTAGGCTTATATTATTATGAAACAATAATGTGTAGCTTCATTTTTCTTATTGACTCTTAAATTATATTAAAGAGATTATTTAAGAGATTAACACCATCCATAAAAGAATACAAAAAGGTTTTACTAAATTTTACAATTAATTGGAGAAGATGGAAAAAAAATTTTCTTTGAAAATTTATTTGAATAATTTAATTCCCTCTTCGCTTTTAGTTTTTTCAAAAAGATTAATAATGTGTAATAAATTAAAGAATGAAACTTGAAGTCTGTATTATTACGAAATAATAATGTGTCTTTTTATTTTTCTTATATGACTCTTTAATTGTTTTTCATAAATTATCTTTCTTATTTATATTATAATAATAGTTATAATAATACTCATATATTTTTTTATACAATATTGTTAAATGTCTAATTTATCCACGATGACCAAATTAATTTCAACCATAAAAAGAATTAGGTGGAAGTATTGATGAGATTAACATCATTCATAATAGAATACAAAAATGTTTTAATAGATCTACACCATTAATTAGAGAAAATAAAAAAGTAAAAAAATAAAAATTGCTTTGAAAATTTACTTGGATAATTTAATCCCCTATTCACTTAACCATAAAAAAAAATGATAATAAAAAACAAGAAAAGAAACAAAACTATAACACTTCCAAAGAAATAATAACAACTATCCAATATGAACTGATAGAATAGAGAAACTAACTAATTAACAATAAGAAGATATACTCATAGATAAACTAAGAAATCAAAGAGTCACAATAACTCAAAAATAGTAGAAATATTTGCTATCACGGTTGTAGGTTGATAAATATTTACAAAATATTTTATATGATTACTGTCCACTGTTTTTCCTCTTTCTGTTATCTCTTTTCTAGAGTTATTCTAATTATATTTATTCTAGTTATGTTTTTGTCATAAAATTATATTAAACTGGAGCATTTGTCTTATTTAAATATTGTTGACCTGTGAATTTGTTGATGGTATTTGGCTTTTTTAATGTTATAAATATGTCTGTGCATTTTTTACGTATCTGATTTCTTTTCTTGAGTTTTGTTGTTATTTTGCTTCCTCATATGTTCTTGTTTTGTGGACAATTCGTTTGACTTTTAAGGTCATGGTGGTATCTTTATTTTTGAATAATTTTCATAATCAATTTTTCTCATCAGAATATATGCGTGCATGTCTTCTATAATCTTTGTTAAACTAAGTATGTCTATTTTTTTTTTTTTTTGGTTACGTGGTATTTTATTTTTTATTTTTATATTTTATATTTGTTAAAATACTAACTTTTTTGCCACTTACTCAAAAGCAACCCATTGGTATTCTAATTACATTTGTAACAGAATTTTTATTTTATAAGCTATCCAAATTCTCTATGCATTTTGACAAAATCATTAATATGATTGGTTTTTTGGTATTATTGTCTATGAGTTATTAATATGGTTATTAATAGTTAATAATAGAATAAATAAGAATATAATTATTAATATGGTTATTAATAGTTATAAATAATTTTCATAATTTTTTGTTAAAAATAATATTATACATGTTCAATGACTATTTTATCCATGACGATCAAACCAATCTCAACCATTGAAAAGTTTAGGCAGAAGGATTTTAAAATTTATACCATTCATTAAGGAAGTTGAAAAGATTTTTTTTTAAAAAAAATCTTAAAAAAATAATATGGACAATTCAATCCCCTCTTGACTTTCTATGAATTATTAATATGATTATTAATAGTTAATAATAGAATAAATAAGTGTATAGTTACTAATATAGTTATTAATAGTTATAAATAATTTTCATAATTTTTTAATTAAAAATAATATTATATATATTCAATGACTATTTTACCCATAACGACCAAACTAATCTCAACCATTAAAATGTTTAGGTGGAAGGATTCTAAAATCTACACCATTTATTAAAGAAGTTGAAAAGTTTTTTTTTAAAAAAAAAATCATAGAAAAATAATATGGACAATTCAATCCCCTCTTGACATTTAGAATATACATTTAGAAGAATCCCCAACCCTATTTGTCGCACAACTTAGTCCAAATACAGAAATTACATTAGCAGATACATATCCTATCCAAACCATAGGCTGATGGAAACAAAGAGACAAGGCCGCCAACAGAGAGCAACACAGTTATTATCACGAAAGTAAAACCTAAACCATTGCATGAGGGTGATTATAACAATTACGCTAACAAATTGGACCAAATTCTCAGAAAAGACAGATTATTATGCCGTAAAGATCAAAGGTAAAGGTTCAATTTAAAACTCTAAGAAAACTGAACTCTTTCAAAGCCGTGAGAAGGTTCAATTCAGTCCCAACGCATTGCAGAGATCAGGATACAAAGCCTTCCTTATCTCAGCATACACCGTACCATCCCAACCATATCCGGACAGATCCTCGGCCAACTGAATGGCAGTATCCAAATATTGCTGACCGCTTTTCCGGGGTGGCTCCACCGCTAATCCCATTTCCTTTGCGTCCTCAGAAGTAAAGGTCAAACCTCTCAGAGCTAAGCGAGCCCAAGCATCCGGCGGCATCTTGGATCTAATCATGGCCGTGAAGTAGTCAGGCAAAGCCCTTTTGTTTTCCAACTCGCTCATGGACAGTGCATCCATCCCCGTTTTAATTGTCATGGAGTCATGGCTCATTGCTAGGATTAACCCTGCACTTTTCGCGTAACCGTTGATAGCTGCAATGGTGGGCATCGGGAGGGAGATGAGGTCCTTCAGCAGTTCCTTGAAGAGATCTGTCTTTTTAATATCGTTGCTACAAAACACAAATTGCAACCATTAATTATATTCGAGTTCGAACTAGAATATGCCTTGTTCATTAGTGTGTCAAGTTAATATTAATTTTTGCTTGAATGCAATAATTTTCCTTTCCTGTTCAAGTTCCTCTGATAGCATACCTGAAGTCAAAACCACTGCAGAAATTCTTGCCCTCGGCAGTAGTGATGAGGACAGAGCCGTTGCTGAAGTTCTTCTTGACGTAATTTAGTTCTGAACGGAAAGAATCCAAGAGGGCCGGAGTTAGAAAGTGTGCATCTCCTCCCCCTCCGGTTAATGTTAACATGAAGACCTTACCACTTGTCCTTAAGACCGTCATGCACTGGGGTCGGCAAGGTGTGAACATTGTGAACTGCTTGTTTGATGTAACTGATTTGGGGTTTTTGCTGATGCTTCAGTTTTGATCTAAGACAATACAAATATAGATCTATATATAAGCCGTATTATGTAGTAGTGTTGTTGGGAGGAGTTAATGATTTTGGCACAAAGCATTGCTAAGTCTTTTGAGAAAAATTATTCGAATAAAAAAATTAAAAAAAATGAGACTTAGAAAAGAGAATATAATATTTTGTGAGTATGTGATAGTTTTTTTAAAAATTAAATAATTTTTTAAAAAATTAAAAATTATTTAAATTAAAATTTTAATTAAACTAAAATTTTGAATTAAGATGGAAAGCTATTTAAGTGCACCCTTTGTATTTAAAAAGATTTCTATGTGTCGGTGGTAAAACATAACAATTGAATCTGTCACTAACTGGCATTCACCTCTATCCCTTACCCCCAAAAACCCAAAAAAAAAAAAAAAAGTAATAAAGTTCTTATTTTAACTGTAGTAGAATACTTTTTTTAATATATATATATATATATATATATATATATATATATATATATAAAGCCTTTTGGTAAATATTTTTTCCAAACTATCATTTGAAATATACCACGATGTGATTAAAAACGTGACCATTATATAATTCAAAATTAACAAAATTTTGATCCAGTGAACGTCCATTAAGTCATCCGCTTACGATAGATTCAAACGTCATTCATCTTTTTTTTGTTTTTTTTTTGGGGAATAGGAAATATATCAATAAAATACATTTGGGAAGGTTCCTCTATCAATCAAGCCTCTGGCTTTGTGCCGTTCATGGTTTGAGGAACTTGAAAAATGGAGGGATGGTTACAAAGGTTTGTTGACTGGAAGTGTACATGGCGCACTTGATCTTAGTTGCTTCACAAGAATTGGTATATATTTTGATGGGATTTGGAGCCAAAGCCAACAAACATTTGTTCGTACGGTGGTGTAAGAGAGGACTTACTTTCAACTGATTTGGTAAAGTTAACAAGCAAATATCACCTGTTAATACAAATGAAGAATTAGACTCTAAGAAAAAATTGAAGAAAGAACAACAAAGTGTCCCATCTTCCATAATAAAAATGTATCATCCTCAGAATTGATTATTAGAAGTTTGGACGAATTCATAAAGACTAGAGACAGATTTACGTTAATTACAAGAAAATAGTTAACTAAGTATGCTTATTGTCACTACGGAAAAAATTGTATTTTGCGATGGAAAATTTGTGACGGTTGCATGACCGTCACTAATTGCGACGGATTTGCGACGGCAATGAAAACAGCTACAATGTTTGATTAGCCATCGCAAAACTATCACTATTTGCAATGGATTTGCGATGGCTACTGCAAAACTCTCGATAATTGCAACGAATTTCGGATGGCTATTGCAAAATCCTCACTAATTGTGCTGGATTTGTGATGACTCAATAGAACCGTTGCAAAAGCCTCGCAAATTAGCGACGGTTTTGTGACGGAATTTTGTAATTCCACATTAAACCTAAGTAATTAAAAAACCATTGCAAAACTCTCGCAAATTGTGACGGATTTGCGATAGCTCTATAATAAATTTAATTTTTTGAGAATTTGTATAGAAACAGTCGCAAAGCCCTCGCTAATTGCGATAGATTTGCGACGGAATTTTGTAATTATAAATTAAAACTAGGTAATTAAAAAAATCCATGGAAAACCCTCACAAATTGCAATGAATTTGCTATAGCTCGATAATATATTTAATTTTTTTAGAATTTTCAAAAAAATCATCGCAAAACCCTCTCAAATTACGACAATTAGTGATTGAATGTTGTAATTATATATTAAAATTAAATAATTAAAAAATCATCGCAAAATCCTCGTAAATTAGCGATGGTTTAGTGACGGTTTTCGGTAATTATACTTAACACTAAATAATTTAAAAAAAACTGTCCCAAAACGCTCGCTAATTGCAACAGATTTGCGATGGCTTGATAATAAATTTAATTTTTTAAAAATTTTTAAAAGAATCATCGCAAAACCCACACAAATTAGCGACGGTTTTGCAACAGGTCAATAATAAATTTAATTTTTTAAGATTTTCAAAAATATCACCGCAAAACCCTCGCTAATTAGCGATGTCTTGTAAAAGCCGTTGCAAAACCCTTGTTAATTTCTACGAATTTGCAATGACTCGATAATAAATTTAATTTTTTTAAAAATTTTTAAAAGAACCGTCGCAAAACCCTCACAAATTAGCGATGGTTTTGCAACGGTGCAACAATAAATTTAATTTTTAAAGATTTTCAAAAAAATCATCGCAAAACTCCACCTAATTAGCGATAGTTTAGCGACGACTTGTAAAAATCGTCGCAAAATCCTTGTTAATTACCACAAATTTGCGATAGCTCGATAATAAATATAATTTTTAAGATTTTCATAAAAATTGTCACAAAATCCTCGCAAATTAATGATGATTTGTAAAAGCCATCGCAAAACCCTTACTAATTGCGACGGATTTGCGAGGGACTAGGGTTTTGAAAACCTAATCCCTCGCAAATCCGTAACTAATCTAAAAAGTCTTTAAAAAATTTTAAATTTTGATTATATATATATATATATATATATGTAATATAAATATCATATTATTTAAGTATATATGTATATAGATGTATATCTATTATTATGTAAATACGTGTATATATATATATATATGAATAATGTATATTATATATATGTGTGTGTGTGTGTGTACATTGTACATTATATATAATTTTAATAAAATTTAAAATTCAACAACCGTCACAAATCCGTTGCTAAAATTTTGTCGCAAATTTAATAAATAATTTATAAAAATAAATATTTGATAATTATAAAAATAAATTTCGTCGCTAAATGTTTGTTGTGACAACACAAGCGCAATTTATATATCAAAGAATCTAGTTCATCATAATAGAATGAAGCATATTGATATAAGACATCACTTGATTAGAGAGCTTGTGGAACAAAAAACCATGAAGATTACAATGTTTCAACCTAAAAGCAGTGGATGATATATTAACAAAGCCTCTGGACACTACATGATTTGAAGAGTTGCGAACAGCTCTTAGATTATACTCGTTGTGACATAAGAAATCAGTGATAGCAGATATTATCTCTGAAAATCCTAAATCTATTAAACATCTCAACACTTGCAGATATATTGTTCTTTCTGTTTGTGGACTTAGAAATTTTGTTCTTAGTTGTCTTTTCTTGATAATATGGATGTTTTTAAGGTTCTTAATTTTTCTATTCCTAAATACTTTATAAGTAAGACCGAAAAGGATGTTGGTAAAAGTAGTGAACCAAGAAAAAGAAACTTTTAAAAGGCAAATTGACCGATCTTCCTACAACACCCATAGCCCCTGTTCATCCTATGTTTCTGTATACTTTGCAATCTAGTTTTGGTCCTGATGATGTTTGGAGAATCATGGAGGTTCGGAATCAATTGTTAAATACTAAAACAAGAATTGATACAAAAGCTTTTGGCACTATAATATCTTTAGAGCTGAGGGAAGTTAACTCTATTAACCCTATCAATTCTGCTAAAACAAACAACTGAAGACCCTATGGCGATGATTGTTAAACAAGATGAACCAAAAGCTGAAATGAGTTCTCTCATACTTGACAAGGGAAAGATAATTTTGGAAGAAAATATGAGTGAATCTGTGAAAGTTTCAGATTTCAATGATGTTAAAATTGTTGAGGAACGGTAAATAATTTGAAAAAGAAAGACAAGAGGCTCTATGAAAGGAAAATCTCAACTAGCTATGAAAAAGTCAAAAAGGTAGGCATTGACTTATGGAATGCATCTATTCTGTGGTAAAACAAGTGAAGAACCGTTCAAAATTGCTTTTGATAGAAGATTGTTAAAGGAACGGAAGATTGATTTCACAAAGTTCAAATCTTTGTATTAGTAGCAGTGATACAGAAAGTAAGACTTCTTGAGACTATAGAATTTGTTTAACTATAAAATGATACCCTAGTTTGTGAGTTCTATGAAAAATTGAAGCAAAAAATTACAGAGGCTAAAGCACCTTTTTATCACACTATTTTTGTAAGAGGTGTCCTTATTGCTTTTATTTTGAAGATATTTCAGTTATGTTTGATATTCTATTTGATAACACAATAGCTAGTCTTTGTTCGGAAGGGGACATGTCATAAGTGTGTAAGACTCTAATAGGCGACCTGGTTACTAAATGGCCAGAGGATGGATATCTGAAGTCATCAACTATTCTAGGGTTTTATTTCTCTCTTATAAAATTTCTTGTTACAATTGGCTCCTAGCTAACAATGTTTCAATGGTTCTTAGAGACATGGCCATATTGTTATTTAAGATAGGCAAGGGCATGATGTTTAACTTGGGTGATCTTATATTTCAACAAGTAGTAGAGTTTTCACAGCTTGCATCTTACAATTCATCCATGCTACCTTATCCATGCCTACTTGCAGAGTATCCAATTGCTTGCCCTAGCTACATATAAGTAATTCGAACAAAATTATTTGTGATCTGCAGTCTTTCATGTTGGTATCTCGGACATGCAATTAATATCACATGGTGGAATTAAAACTGAGAACCCATTCACAGGATCACTTATATACGAATTACAAAACAAAAAAAGGTAAAAGAATATACCTTCAATGCCTTGGTGTCATCACTGACGTTCAAATTTTCCTTCTTGCTGATGGCACGATCAAACATGCTTTCTATTGTTTGTTTGATCACAACCACTACAAACCAAGACAAGCTTACCTCTAATAGTATCCACACAAGGAAAGAATCTCGAGAGCTGCCTTAATCTTTTGCTAGCTAGCAAGATGTGTGTGGTGGCAAGGGTTTTGGAGAAGAAGAAAATCATAGAAAAATTGTTTCTATGTTGTGTGTGTTGTGTGCATTCAATTTCCGGAGAAACTTCTAATATACGCACACCAAACCCGCAGCATGTATATGTACCTATATACATCTCACATGGTTTTTAGATTCCAAAAGTAATAGGAATTCCTTCTACTATAATTAGAACTCATAAGTTCTTATAAATTATAACTAATTATAATTTTACATCAACAACTCCTTCTTTTCACAATTAACCTTATAATGTAATCAAATAACATCTCGAGTTGTTGATCCTCTATTGTATATGACTTATTAGGTTTTTTGGTCGATTGACAACAAAATATGAATTAATCCAAACATCATTAGGAATAATAATCGTTAATAATTAGAATTAACTCATTATAATTAGGATTAATTTATTAATTTTCTAATTAATAAATCTATATTTAACAGCATGAGTGGCACCTAGCAGTACATCATGACTACCTAAAAGTCTAGAAAGTCAAGTGGCTTAACATAAATCTTTCAATAGTAAACATCAGTGCAATAAACTTCTTTCACTATACAATATTTTATTTAGTTTAGAGTATAGAATTAGTGTCAACTCCCTTCAAAATATTAATTAGGCCCGAATATTTTAGTTCAAGTTCTCGAATTCCATTATTCGTCATGTGTACTAATTGAAACTATTTCCAATATACAGTCGCATTGGCTAATGATTCTTTTAAGTGACCATGAGATATTGACTTCTACTATTAGGAATAGTGAACCCTTTATTGATCCTCTCAATAATATTTATTTACGTCACATTGTACCCAATATCCATCCCACAGGCAGCCTTGTCCGGACTCTAGAGATTGGAATCAAAGCATAACGCTTAACAAACAAAGTACCTTGGAGGCCTCAAGTCTAAGGATATTTGCACATTTGCTATGATGAGATACTTTCACCAAAACTAAATAGTTATCTATGTTATCATCTCATAGCTAAGTTATTGAATGTATTTGTGCTAGTAATAAGTATCCACGTGTTAACTTTGAGTATCACAATACTCACGGATTTGAGAATCACCGTCTAATCAAATCAGGAAATATAACACACGCTAGTCTTAAATCATTAATGTTGTGCTATCATATTAACACTACAATTAGGGATAATTTAAATACAAACACTATCCAATGTAGTATGAACCTCTCTCTATCATGATTTTCTTAACTCAGTATTGCACTTGGGACTTTATCTGACAATTATATTCACACAAAAGTATAAATAAAACAAACTAAAAGATAAAGAATACCTTATATTATTAAATAAATATGCAATATACAAAATACACGTGATTGCCTCTAGGGCATAACACTAACAAACTCCCACTTGCTCTAGTGCCAATTATTCATGTATTTAATATTGAATGACTTAACGTGTCTATCATGTTTCTTC
Source organism: Voacanga thouarsii (assembly GCA_026120185.1). Lineage (NCBI taxonomy): Eukaryota > Viridiplantae > Streptophyta > Magnoliopsida > Gentianales > Apocynaceae > Voacanga > Voacanga thouarsii. The sequence goes on from JANUWF010001027.1 coordinate 1,334,961, forward strand.
TGGGGTAGGGCTTTAGTGAGTGGGTCAACTCTGTTCCAAGAATACATTCTTAGTCATTTACAAGTACTTAAGGATATTCTTTACAGCAGCCCAACTACCCTCACCAGGGTCAAATTAGTATTTGCTCTTCAAGCTGAGAGTCTAGGATAAATCGGGCCTACAACATATCATAGCATACATGATATATCTAACTGTCGAAGCATATGGAATCCTACTCATGTGTTCCCTTTCAACATGTATCTCTGAAGACATCAACTTTGAAAGGCTTACCTCATGAGACATGGGTAAGAATCCCTTTTTAGATTGATCCATGCTAAACCCCTTTAGCATCTATCTATGTATGTAGACCATAAAAGGCCTAGCAACCTTTTTGATCTATCCCTACAGATCCTTAATCTAAGAAGATAGGTTTCTTTTCTATGGTCTTTTATTGAGAATTTCTTAGAGAACCAAACTTTTACTATTTAAAGGACAAGTACATCATTTTTTATTAGCAATATATCATGTATATAAAGCAATAATAAAACGATTGCACTCCTGCTAACCTTTTTGTATACACAAGCTTCATCCATGTTTTGAATAAAACCAAATTCTTTAATTATTTCATCAAAATGGATGTTCCAACTCCTAGAAGTTTTGTTTAAGTCCATAAATGAATCTTTGTAGCTTGCACACGTTTGTGCTATCATTAAATATGAAACCTTCAGGTTTTGTCATATACACTTTCTCTATCAATTTTCTATTTAGAAATGTCATTTTCACATCCATTTGCCAAACATCATAATCATAATGGGTGGGAAGTGCTGGAATTTTCTTATAGATTTGAGCATTGTAACTGGTGAAGAAGTTTCATCGTAGTTAACTCCATACTGTTGATGATAACCTTTAGCAAGAAGTCGTGCCTTATATAGGTAACTATTTTACCATCCATGTTGGTTTTTTTTCCTTAAAAACCTATTTGTACATTATAGGTTTGATTCCTTTAGGTAGATCAACTAAAGTCCATATTTGGTTGTCATACATAGAATCCATCATCGGCTTCAAGGCATTTGTCAGATTCTGAACTTTTCAGAACATCCTTGTATGTAGTAGGCTCATCATCATCTATGAGTAATATGTCATTATGTTTACTTATGAAAAATTCATATCTCTCAGGTGCTACATGTATCCTACTCAACCTACGAGGTTCTTGTATAGATGAATGTTCATCTATTCTCTCAATAGATATGGGATCAGACGATTGTTTCTTATTTATTTGTCATTCTTAAACTTCACCAAGTTTAATTTTACTCTCACTGTCCCATTTACGCATGTGTTCCTTCTCTAAGAAGATGGCATACTTTGAAACAGACACTTTGTTTTTGGAAATGAGGTAGAAGTAATATCCAAGTGACTCTTTCGGTTATCTAACAAATAAACACTTATCAGATTTACTCTCAAGTTTATCTGACTGTGGCTTTTTAGTAAAGGCAAGGCAACTCCATGTTCTCAAGTGATATAACTTTGGTTTATTACCAAAGAATGGCTCAAATGAGGTAGTGTCAACCGTTTTGATGGAACTTTGTTTAGAATATAAATAGTAGTCTCTAGTGCATAACCCTAAACGATTTTAGTAAGTCAACAAAAGACAACGTGGTCCGCACCATATCTAGAAATGTTCAATTTCTTCTCTCAGATACATCATTATGTTGAGGTGTATATGGTAAAGTCCATTGAGATAATATCCAATTATTTCTAAGATAACCTTAAAACTTTTGGCATAAGTATTCACCTCTTCGATCGGATCTTGGAGTCGTAATACTTTTACCAAGTTGTTTCTCTACCTCATTCCTGAAGTCTCTGAACTTGTCAAAGGTCCCAAATTTGTATTTCATTAAATATAAATATCCATATTGTGAATAATAGTCGATGAAGGTTGTGTAGTGATAATATCTTCTTGTTTGTATAGACATTGGGCTACATACATTGGTATGTATAAGTTCTAATAACTCTTTGGCCCTTTCTCCTTTTCTAGAAAAAAAGACTTTTAGTCATTTTACCAAGTAAACAAGATTCCCATTTGCTATATGATTCATAATCAAATGACCCTAATTTGTGTAACTTAGAAATGTGATTCTCATTTATGTGGCCTAAATGATAATTCCATAAGTAAAATGAGATTGAGTTATCTTTTATTTTTTTTCTTGTTGTTTATATTGAGAATTGGATCATTCATGTCTAGAAAATACAAACCATTTATCAAAGTCGCATTCCATACTGGACACTATTTAATAAAAAGGAACAATTTTTATCCTTAAATATTAAATGAAAACCATTCATGTCCAAACAAGCTACTGAGATAATGTTTAAAATAGGTACATAAAAATAGTTTGTAAGCTCTAAGAGTAATCCAGATGGCAACTGTAGCTCGTAAGTCCCCACAATAAGTGCAACAACCTTTATTCTATTTGCAACATGTAGGTCCATATCACCCTTCTCAAGCCTTCTACTGTCTTTTAGTCCCTATAAGTTATTACATAAATGAGATCCATATCAGGTATCCAATACCCATATCTTATATCTAAAAGTAGTATTAATCTCAATCATAAATATAATAGGGGTAGAAGTAGAAGTGCCCACAAGCTTCTCCTTCTCTTTCTTTTTCTTTATAGTCTCCAGATAGGTAGTTATATTGCCAATGGCCCATCTTTCCACAATAATGGCATGGGTCTTCGGTGATTGCATCATTCTTCTTTACATCACCTTTAAGCTTAGTGGGGGCCTTTTTCTTCTTCTTGGGAACTTTTTTCTTAGAAGAGGAAGATTCTACCATCATGACTACATTGGATTCCTTCTTCAACAAGGATTCCACGAGTCTTGAGAAGATTGATCAGCTCGGGTATAGTGGACTCAATCTTGTTCATTTGGTAATTCATCACAAATTGTGAAAAGATACTTGGTAACAATTGCAAAATTAAGGAAATACTAAATTTGTGGTCTATTACAAACATAAGAGATCCAAACTTCTCAACTAAGCCCAATATTTTTAGCCCATGAGTGGCCACATAAGTACCCTCAGCCATTTTAGAATGAAACATTTACTTTGAGATCTTATATCTCTCAACTCTGTCTTGTGCATCAAACAACTCTTGAAGATGTAAAACAATCGAATAAGCTTCTATATACCCATGTCATTTTTGCATTTCCTGGGTCATTGACGCCAACATCATATAGGATGTTGTGTTACTATCCACTTCGTGCTTTTTGTGGACAACATACTCATCAACATGAGCATCTTGTACTGGTGGTGGCGAAATAGAAGTATCTAGCATGTAAAGTAACTTTTTCGACTTGAAAACAATTCTTAAGTTTCTATACTAATCCAGAAAATTTAACCTAGTAAGTTTGTTGTTTTCCAAGACACTATGTAAGTTTAGGTTGTCGATATGATGTTAATGACCTAAATGTAAAGATAGAGAAATTAGCTAAATGTATATGCACATGATATGCAAAAAATAAGGTCTTTATTTAAGCGCACAATTATTCTACTATTTTACTCAAACCAATAGCCCCACTATTGATTCGAGAAAGCTCGTTGGAAGCTTTCATAGCGGACCGGTATTCAAATTCCTCAAGAATGACCTTGGGTTAGCTTAACAAGCCATTCTTAAGTTTAATGGTAGGTATTCAATACCAATTACATTGAACGTAATTACCATATCATTGGTGGTTAACATATTTTAATCTTAAAGCCTTTAAGCTAACATAACCTTACCTCTTATAATATTCTTTATGCTTGGGTTAGCTCAACTGGGATAAAGATGTAAACACGACCCATTAATCAGGAATTTAATTTCATAGCGTGAACATGCTCGATGTCGAGTATGCTTGGGTTAGCCCAACAACCTAGCCTCGAATATATTAATTTCTAAAATCAAATTTTAAAAAAATAAATTTTGTAATCCCAGAATCAAATTTTGGAAAAACACTTGTGGTGATTTTTGGGGAAAAAATGATTTTGAGGGCCTTCTGGAAAATCAAAAAAGTTGAAAAACAAAAGAAAAGTTTTATTTTTTAATATTAAAAGGTGCAAATCCCGTGCAGGCTTGGTATTACCCAACTACGGCTTGGGCAAAAAAAAAAAAACTACCTAAGCCGTGGTTGGTTTACCATTAATCAATTGCGGTTTGGCCCAAAAGAATTATATATATATATATATATATATATATATATATATATTTCTTTTCGCAAACATTTCCCGCCATCTTCTCTAGCGATTATAGAAGACAATTCCTCTACTAAACCCCAAAGAAAAAAAAACTTCCAATTTTCAGTTTCTTTCATCTTTTCATAGAGCAGACGTTCTGTAGGCTGAAAGTACACAAGACGAAGAACAACTTCTTTGCTCAAACAAAATGACAGAAACATTTTTCTATAAGAAAGCAAGCATGGAAACTTTTCAGAAAATGTTTTTTCACTGAATACAAATCATTAAAACAAGTTTTCTATTCGAGACAACATCTATCAATAACTCAACCCATAAAATAATTTCTAGAAACCAGTGCATACAAGATACACAACAAAAACCTAAACAAAATGTGAAACATCTTTCACGAAAAACAGAGACAATTATGAAACAATTTCATCAGGCATAAAATATCTGTAAATCACGTATAAGGGGCTCTAATAATAATGTTAGTATCTCGGTCATGCAATCAATATCACACAGTAGAAACAAAACCAAGAATCCATTCCTAGGATCACTTAGATGCGAATTCTAGAGCAAAGAAAAGGTAAAAGAATACACCTTTAATACCTTGGTTTCATCACTGAAATTCAAAATTTTCTTTCTTGCTGATGGTGCGATCCAGCAAGCTTTCTATCATTTATTTGATCACAACCACTGCAAACTCAGAACAAGCTTGCCTCTAATAGTATCCACATGAGGAAAAAATCTCAAGAGCTAACTTAATCCAGTGCTAGCAAGATGTGTGCAGCAGCTATGGTTTTGGAGAAAAAGAAAATCACAAAAAAGCTGTTTCTGTGTTTTGTGTGTTATGTGCAATCGATTCCTGAGAAACTTCTAATCCACGCACACTAAACCCGCGGCATGTATATCTATCTATATACATCCCACGTGGTTCTCAAATTCCTAAAGTAATAGGAATTCCTTTAATTATAAGTAGAACTCATAAGTTCTCATAATTATAATTTGACCATAATAACTCATTCTTCTCACAATTAACCCTATATAATATTATCGAATAACATCTCAAGTTCTTAATCCTCTATTGTGTGTGACCTATTAGGCTTCCTGGTCTATTGGCAGCAACATATGAATTAATCCAAATATCTTTAGGATTAATAATCCTTAATAATTAGAATTAACTTATTAATTCTAATTAGAATTAATTTATTAATTCTATAATTAATAAATCCATATTTTGCAGATCAAGAGTGACACCAAGTAGTACATCTTGACCACCCAAAAGTCCAGAAAGTTAAATGCATTGACATGAATCTTTCAATAGCAAACATTAGTACAATAAACTTCTTTCACCATACAATATCTCATTGGATTTAGAGATGAAATTAGTGACAACTTCCTCCAGAATATTAATTAATTCTAGTCCGAATATTTTAGTGATTGTTCCTAAAATCCATTACTCATCATGTGTATCAATTGAAACTATTTCCAATGCACAATCGTCTTAGCCAAGAACTTCTCGTGTCATGATTCCTACAAGTGGCCATGAGATATTCGCTCCGACTATTAGAAGTGGTGAATTCTTTATTGGACCTCACAACTACTTTCGTTTACTTCATGTTGTACCCAATATCTATCCCACATATGGTCTTGTCAGGACTCCAAAAATTGGAATCAAAGCACAACACTTAGCAAACAAAAGTACCTTGAAAACCTCAAGTCTATGGATACTTGCATATTTGCTATGATGAGATACTATCACTGGCACTAAATAGTTATCTATGTGATCATCTCATAGTTATGTCATCTAATGTACTTGTTCTAGTAACAAGCATCTACATGTTAACTTTGAGTATCACAATACTTACGGATATGAGAACTACCGCCTGATCAAATCAGAAAATATAACACGTGCTAGTTTTAACACATTAATGATGTCTTATCTCATTAATATTATAACTTGGGACAATTTAAGTACAAACTTTATCCAGTGTAATAGGAACCACACATTATAATCCCTATCATGATTTCCTTACTATAGTGTTGCACTTGGGACTTTATCTAATAGTTGTATTCACACGAAAGTATAAATAAAACAAATTGAAAGATAAAAAAATTTCTTTGTATTATTAAATAAATATGCAATATAAAAAATACATGTGATTGCCTCTAGGGCATGACACTAACATTATAAGCCTCCATTAAAAAAATTTTTGTGTCCACCTCTACTATATTGTTAAAACTCCGAAGTCCTTGCATATTGGTGGTGAAACATCTAATTTTCTTGCCAATGTCCTTTTGAGCCTATTTCATGACCTTTTGCTACTTCTACTCCTAATAAACTTACAATGCGATTGGATGCTTATTCCAATCAGCTTGCTCTATTGTTTGCCTCTATTGAATTTGTTAGGAGTAAGCTACACTCTGTCTTGGCCATGTAGCAGCAAATACAAATTGATTTGCTTACCCTCTATAATGAACAATGAACATAGAATTGTTCATTGTTTGCTACAAAAAAGGGGCGTGCCTGATATGCTAAGTAAAAGGGTGTATTTTTACTACTGCTACTATTAAATTTATTCGGTCTATTGGATATTTGCTTTTCATTGGCTAGGTTTTAGCATAATGGAGATTTGCCATCGACACCATTGATGGCTAACTATATGAACAATTTATTTTGTCGTATATAATAATAATAATTAGGAATGAATCCCTTGACAATGTTCCTAATTCGCTATTTGAATGCTTTCCTAGGTAATCTATTCAACTGACAATTTATGTTGAAAACTTATATTTTGGCGATGACTTAGCAGAATATATTTTTGTATCAAGCAATACCAAAAGAGATATTGTTACAGTTGCTTGTCAAGCTGAGACAACAAGTTACTACATCAATTGTTCTTAACAACACTTTGTGCATCTCTGACAACGACAGGTTTTTATAGTTATGTAATCAGAATTGGCAATGTTTGATGCATGAATTACTCAAATTGGATTACGAATGGACTTAAGCATATCATGCCCAAATCGTATTAATGATTGGATTCGAGAAGACATGGAGTCTTAATACAATAGAAATTGAAAAGATTTTAGAGGAGAATTTTGTAATTGTCTTCTAATGCCTCAAGGAATACAACATTCTGTTATTCTGTATAAAATGACCAAGAGCTTCAATTTGTGTAGAAGAGGAAAAAAGAGAGAACTAGTATGAAACAGAAGAAAAATATTTATAGCTTGGTTGAGAGAGATAAAGTAAGGAATTCATGCAAATCTTCTAAGAGTATATGGAACACACTAGCATTGATGCAGTTTGTTAGTTTTCAATGTTAAGATGTGCATAGGAGGAACTAGAGAGGGAAGAGATGGTAGTTTTTGCCTCCAAATTTTTTTTAAAATACTAACTTTTTTAAATAAATAAAAATTTTCTAAATTTTTCTTTTTAATTTTATGTTTTTTCTAAATTTTTTATAAAAAATTATTATTATTATTTAATATATTCTTTCATATCTTTTATCTCCCTAATATATATTGCTATTGAATGAATAATAAGGGAACGAACTTACAATTTATTATTCTATACTAATGGAAAATAGTTGATAATTTAGAACGAATTTGATACGAATCAATTAATTAGCTAAGTATTTTTTATTACGTAAAAGAAAGTTTAACATATTGTTGATGTCAACTTTGGTCGAGCTGTTGCAACGATAACTTTGAGCCGATGCCGATAGGAATTTCCCCAAGTCGATAATACGTCAAGCATTTTTCAGCGGATACACATGGTCAACATTGGAACCAAGAGCCGTTGAGTCGTCACCCCTATATTTCGACACAATCGGCAAAGCACTACTACACATAATCGCTAAGGTTGAGCCATGAAATGAGATTTTCTCCACGTTCAAGCAATCAGTTACACCGCTGCAGCAAGTATAAAATGGGCAAAGACTCTCGAATGGAGACAAACCAATAACATCTAGACAATTACCAGTCTTAAGTTTCAATTTCCTTTTTATTCTGCACTCTCTTTGTTTTATTCATACCTTTCATTAGTTTCAGAAGCTTTCCAATATTTTTCCCTTTACTACTAGCTTTCTATTTTAGTTTACTTTGAGTTTAATTTCCAGCAATTTTGTACTTCTTTCATCAAATCAATCGAAAAATCTCAATTCCAATCCTTTTTTAGTTTCTACATGCAAACATCCTACTTTCTTGAACCCTTTCCATAGTAAGTTCAAGGAACCCATGCTTCTTAAAAGGTCTTGCTCTCACATTCGATCTTCCATCAGACTATTTCTGCTCATCAGAAAAATAGCCGATTGCCAGTTTCACCGGTTCCCCTTTTGTAAGGCAACATAAATTGGCACGCCTAGTAGGACCAAAGATAGTTGTTGCATGCAACTGCGTTCAGGATGTATTATGTCAAATCCTTAGTAGTAGTCCTCAGGGCCTTTATTAGATTTATCCGATCAGCTTACAGTTTGGGTTTTACGGGGAGCTTTTGATCCTACAGCGACAACCTCTAGTAATGCACAGGTCACCCTTCCTGAGCAATAGGGAGCACAGTTCTCACCTTCCCCCCAGGTATCTCAGCTGACACATTCGTCCTTAATTGCCATATGGCAGGCCATAGAACAATGTACGAGTGAATTTATTCAGAGCCTTATTCCTCAATTTGCTACAGTGTTCTGGACACTACTTCAGAATGAGCTCCATAATTTTGAGCAGCGACAAAATGCTCAGGAGATACCTCAGGCAGTGGTGTATCCTCCTACCTCAACCATTGGTGCACAATCTTACAGGTCGGTGCAATTACTGCGTAGGGAGCTGTCATTTCCAACGCCCGGGGAGCACCAAGGGAATTAGGGATTAGCGACACAGAATATGATCCCCGCAGAGCCTTTCTTAGGAAGAATCACACCATACCCGATTACGGGGATCCAGGCACCAATGGGGGTACAGATATCTTTTTACCCAATGGCAGCTCCTAACAAGAGTGTTTATTCCCCGTTGAGAGGACCACAGAGCTACGCAACAACTACTCTACCTATGTATCCGACAACGGTGACAGCTTATCCGATGTAGGAAACAGGACATCCTGAGATGGCCCCATTTCTAGGATAGGGTTCCTGGCCAATTATACAGAATTCCCCCATGCAGAATTAACAGCCAACACCACCAACCGATGTTAACGTAATGACAGAAGTATGGCACCAACAGACTAGGGATTAGCCAGTTTATCAGAAATCTTATCCTGAATGGGTGGATTCTATGGCCGTGTTATCTCAAGGTTTAAAGTACCTGAGTTCTTCACATTCTCTGGAGAGGACAATAAATCAACCATGGAACATTTTGGGAGGTTCACGGCACAGTGTGGAGAATTCGGGAATAGTGATTGGCATAAATTACAATTATTTTCTATATCTTTAACAGGGACAGCATTTACTTGGTATGCAAATCTAACACCTAATTTTATGTATTCATGGTCAGACATGGAATGGATTTTTCATGAGCGGTTCTTCAAATCGGCATCTGAGGTTTCCGTAGCCATTCTTTTAGCGGTCAAACAAAAATTATCTGAAGGTATAGTAGAATTCATTGAAAGCTTTTGGCAGATTAAGGCCAAATGTACTATTCAACTGCCAGAAATGGAGTGTACCAGAGTAACCATCCGCAAAATGCATCTACAACTCAAAAAGTCTCTTATTCTTTAGAACTTTTCTAATTTGTCCTAAATACTTTCACATGCCATCAGAATAGAAGAAATGATCAAGGAAAAGGAAAAGAAGCAGTCTGTTAAGTTCTCTCATGGGCAAACCATAATATCAATTGTGGACAATGTTATGGACAACGAGGAGGAATAGCTGATAGAGGTAATAGCGGCAGAGTTAGTGAAAGATACATCTTATACTTATCCCTTTTTTAAACCTGGTAAAGAGAATGAGGAGGTTTTTCCAGCGGGGCCATCCACTTATACATTCGATATATCGAAGGGCAAACAAATCTTTGATCAAATTGTCAAGGACAAGCAAATCCGTTTACCTTTTGGCCACAAAGTTCCAAGTCCAGAGGAGTTGAAGGGCAAGATGTAAAACCCCACCTAAAGCCAACCCTAGGGTAAGGGGGTCGGGATGCATATCATATTATTTTGCATGAAAATATATGTTTTTAAATGATTTTATGTGCTTTAGAATTATGGATTGTAGGTTAAAATGCTTAGTTATGCTTATCGAGTAGGAGGGGTAAAATGGTAATTTTGCTTGAGGTCAAATTAGGAAGATAGCTTGAGAATTAAATAAGAAGAATATGTGGGTGAGAAAATAAGAACAAGAGTTAGGGTGGTTTAGTGGTTAGAGCTTAGTGAATTAATTTCTAAGGTCATGAGTTCGAATCCCATCATTTAAGCTTTTGTCATGATTGTCTTAGCTAAGTTTGAATTTTTGTTTTCTTGCATTTCATGGAAATAGGAATGTTGTCTTAGGGGAGAAATGAAGAGAATGTCCTAATCTTATCCTCATGTCCTAAAAATAATTCTAGAGGAATTCTTGTCCTTTTATTACCTCTAGCTTGTCCTAGCATCTTTATAATTTGAAACCATTAAATCCTTTCTTTCAAATTCCAAAAAAAAAAAAAATCTGTGATAATCCCTCGACCATGAAATTCAAAAGTCAGCTTTGGAGGTTGGGAAGTTGGCCGAAAGTAGGAGAAGAAATAGGAAGGGTTTCCAAGAGAAAATCAATCACCATGAAAGCACCTTCAAACTCACCTTCATGTTGTTCATATCCTAGTAAGGAAAATCTGGAAAATTTTCCAGGTTTTTTGCAGACCACTTCTTCAAAAATACAGCCAATAAACCCATTCATTTGCTGCCAAGAAAATGGTCATTTCATGTGGCTTGAAAGCTGGAAAAACTATGCAATTTTCGGACTGCAAAAAACAGCACCAAACCAAGAAAAAATTCTAGGCATTTCACCACTTTCAATCAAGGAAATGAAGCTGTTTTTAGTTCATCTTCAAGCCAGCAAAACTTCCCTGTATTTGTCCAAAAATAAGGCCGAAAAACCATCCTTGGAAGACCCTCAAACACCCTAGAAGAACCTTTGAAAATTGAGCCAAGTGAGTGCAAAAATTCTGCACAAAAAAATCTGCAATCTTCGAAACTAAGAACAACCATGAAACCAGATTTTTTTTTCCAGCTTTGCTCCCTTCTAGCCTAGGCCGAGAATCACCTTCAACCTTTGCAAAATTGAACCTTGCTCAGCTGTAGACTAAACACCATTAACCCCACACTTACCTTGAGCATATGGACTCCATAGCCACACCACAAAACACTCCTAAGATCACTCCATTCAAACTCTTCTTGAACTTCAAATAATTTCAGCATTTTACTCCATTAAAGTCACTCTTGTATTAGGCAAATAAACCAGAATTTCCTCTGCCATTTAAGACTGAATTTCGGCCAGCCTTGGAGCAACATTAGCCTTCAATCAATTCAGCAAAACCACCATGTCAACCAGCACCATTGAAGACCATAGAAACCTCTCTTGATCAAAACACCATAGCTAACCTCTTACCTTAAACATCTCCACCATTTCCTCCATTTAAATTTCAAAAAAATCTGATCATTCTCTCTTCTTCTTGCTGAAAACCGAAACCCTCATTCATTCCATACCATTCGGCCAGCCTTCTACCAAAATTGCGCAGCACTTCTTCCAAATTCTCTCCATTTTCACCTAGAACACTAATAACACACACTAACCTTCTTCAAGCCTAACTCTACTCTAAACACCTCCAATCACTCTCAAATACTCCAAATCACTTCCACTTAACCTCTAAACTTCATTTCTAGTATTTATAACACAAAACCTCGCAAACAAGAATTTTCGAGCGGATCAAAATTAACTTATCTTTGAATGTCTCAAGAACATCAACAAGGTAAGTCAAGAACAACCTTCTTGTTCATCTTCTTCCATTCGATTGTACTGTTCTAATGCTCTCTCTCTCTCTCTCTCTCTCTCTCTCTCTCTCTTCAAACCTAAATGGTTGATCAACCATCAACCATGGCCATTTTTCCATTGGATCATTCAAGGCTCTCAATCGCGTGGACCTTCTTGATTCTTCATCGAAGTGTTCATCAAATCAAGTATTTTCCTTTAATCCTTCTTTTAATTCAGTATTCATGTCTCTTAGATATTGATAGGAAGAATGAAATATGGATAAGGGATTGAGTATATGCATGTGGATTAAGGAGATGGAGTTAGAACATGATGATTGTTGTATATGACTAGGATGTATGTGTTTTCCTTTTGAATCAATGTATGTGCTTCATGCTTAATGAATTTTATGGAGGTTTGAAGCATGATTAGATATTATGACACCAAAGGTGATTAGGCTTTTATGTTCTTATTTTTCCATGGAAACCATGATTGATGATTACGCTTAGTAGGATTTTGGCCATGTGATGGTATGAGATAGTTCAAGTGTATGTTCATGAATTGATTAATATATTGTTGATGATGGAGAATGTGATCATGAATCCTTTCTAGCAATAGGAAAATCATGGAGAAAAAGTATTTTCTTGTTAAGGCTAGATTATTTTTATTAACAAATTTTATTACCTTGAATAGAATACTACTATATTTTTCTCTATAAAATTTGAAACTCTAGGGAAATTTGGGGTGGTTTATTAATTAAAATATTAATATTTTCTTTATCAAGTAAATGAGATCTTTTATTAAAAATAATATATATAGTAATAAATCCTTTACAATAAATAAAATATTATTTATATTAAAATCTATTTGTTATTTATTAATTAAAATTTAAAATAATTCATTCATTATTAATTTTATTAATTACTAATTATTTATTATCTATTTAAAAATTAATTAAAGGTTATTTGTAATTAAATATTTATTTATAATAAAGCTATTTTCAAACCACCATTTATTAGTACTATTTAGGACTTAATATTCAAACCTTAGTTTATTTAGTAAAAATAACACTCAAGAATTATTAATTGGGTCTATGATTTGTTAGCAATTATTTTAGAACCCTAAGTTATTTTAACTTATCAACTAAAACTTATTTTATAAAATTCTTTATCACCTAGCCGTAAAGCTTAGGACATTAGGGTCATGGCTAGTCATGGTTGTAACTAGTTGAGCTAAGAAATTATTTATGTAAGGCAGGTATAGCTCGAATGTAACCTTATGTTTTGTGTTTACCCCAGGCGGGGTTAGGACAGCCTTGGAAGACGTTTGAGTTGAGCAAGCAAAGAATCAGGTAAGCTCCTGCATGGAGTTTTGTGAAGACCAAAAAGTTATTGTGGCAAGTCAAATATGATGTATATGGACATTTATTTTGTGAAGGCAATTAAGGGCTATGTTTTCCTTTTTATTTCAGTCAAGCAAATCATTTGAAAGTTAAACAAGCAGTTTTACACAAAATGCTAAACTTTTTCTAAAACCCAACTTTGACAAGACTTTTAGAAACCCTTAATTGCTATTTCCAAATAAAGCAAAGTGTGATCAATTTTCTCCAAAGTGGAACAATCAACGTTGAGTACTCAATAAGGGTAGACCACCAGGACTAGTCTTTGAAGGGTTAGAGTAAGTCTCTCAGTAGGTGGCCACCTCTAAGGGGTGAGTCCTTCCTGGATAGGATGCCAGTCCGGTAGGTCATACCGGTCCGAGCTAGCAAGTTTCAGTCATGCGGACTCTGTGTTCCGGAGTGGACAACCGGTAAGTTTGGGTGTAGAAATGGAGGAGTATCTCACCTGGTAGGTTGTACACCTACATTTTTGTCAGCTTGCACAAAGTGTGGCATTCTGACTGTTGTTGAGTCATGGGGCCCAACGTGTGGTAACCCACAGCTACCCATTTGAGTGGTTGTATTTATGGTGCACATGTATGGTTCGAAAAGTGAAACGCCACTCTTTATTTTCAACACTTATTTATTGCTTGCCAGCACCTTTTTCTTATGAAACTTTTACAACTTGCACACATGAATTATTTTACCTAAAACACTCAAAGCACACACGGGCTTATTGAGATTCTTATCTCACCACCCTTTTACGCCATGTTTTCAGGAAGATCCTGCTGTGGAGGTCATTAGCTAGATTGTCACCTATGCTTTGAAGACTCATGTTATTTACTTTATGTAATGTTTTGGAGAGATTGTAGCAAACAGTTTAATTGGATTTGTTCCAGTACTTATTTTTTGGGTTGTAATAAGTTTAATTTTAAAGTCTTTATTTTATTTTATTTTTATGTAACCTAGTTATAAAGACCCCTTATCCTCTGGATGGGGCGACATCCCCGGCCCTGATGGGCCTAGGTAGTGGGGTGTTACACAAGAAATACTATAAGTGGAAAATTTTGTTTTCTCATAATACCAATAGCTATGTCATTTTTAGGAACACAATTCAGTAAGCTTTGCAAGAAGGATGAGTGAGATTTGTTGACAAACGTGACGAGACTTTAGTCGATACAGACTTGTTCCCAGCGGCTGATACAAGTATAGTACAGACTTGCAAGAAAGATGTGGAGCATAAACCAGGAGATTCTTTCTTCAAAGAATAGTAAAAAACTTTTGAAGGGGAAAGAACAACGTTCCAAAGGCTAGACGATCGGCCTTCAATTTTCACTCGACTTACTGTTCTGAACCTTACGGCTCACTTCCATGGAAAAAAAGAGAAGTTTACACGGTATGTACCACATGAAGAGCCATTCCTTCTGGATTACCTCCCCCATCTTAGAAAAACTCAGAAACGGCGGGAACAAAGGAAATGGGCTCAGCAAAGGTAGGTGCCCGAGAAATAGGTAGATGAGTAGGTGTGTGCTTCCCTGAATCAGAATATGCTTAGCATTCTCCTATCACAATTCCAAGTAAGTGCCAAGAAAGAAGTAGTGAAGGAAGATTACTATGCAACGAAAGAAGCAGTCGTTGAGCTCATCGAGTTTAAGGTGCCATTAGAGGGTATGTTCTTCCCAATCCCAATGGCAGAACATACCAATCACCTCAAGCCATTTTATATCAAGACGCATATCAACGAAAAATATTTCTCTCGAGTTTTCATTGATGGAGGAGCTATGCTTAACGTAATGCCGTTGGCAACCTCAAGATGCCTGGGTAATGGCAAAGCCGATTTGTCTCCTACAAATATCTAAATACTCAATTTTACTAGGGACACAGCCAAAGCAGAAGGGGTTATCACTTTTGAGGTGGCAAGTTGGATCTAAGGTTAGTAAGACTGTTTTCTTTGTAATCACAGCAAAGCCAGCTTATTTTATCTTATTAGGTAGGGATTAGATTCACACAAATCATTATGTTCCATCAACTCTTCACCAAATAATATTAGTCTAGGACGGAGAACAATGAAAAAGATACCAGTCGATCCCAATCTATTCTCAGAGGAAGTGCACATGAACGAAGATGTGTTTTACCATTCTACCTTTAATCCGAGCCAATATGCCAAGCTCACCATGGCCCACAATTAAATTACAGTTGAGGGGATAAAGGGTAAAGGTTTGAGAACAGAAGATCCTGATGATCGACATCCACCCAATTTCATCGTTCAAGATTCGCTAACAAAAGTGTACATTGAAGAACCTAGAGAAAACAGAACTACAAAGGTAAGCCTATACTTAACCCTCGATTAACGAAATCCCCTAACAACTTGGATTCATAGGTACAGAGGTTATTTTGCATGGGATTATTATAAAATGCTAGAATTGGACAAAGGCATTGTGGATCATTGCCTACCAATTAAGGAAGGTTTCAAGTCATAAGCAGCCTGCTTGGTGTTTTAATCCCCTGCTCCTACCCAGGATCAGAGAAGAAATCGAGAGGTTACTTCGGTGTGGTTCATCCGTACCAGTCGATATGCGGACTGGGTGTCCAACATTGTTCCCACATCAAGAAAAATAGAGAGATACGAGTTTGTGTTGATTTCAGAAATTTGAATTTAGTCATGCCAAATGATGAATGCACCATGCTGATGGCCGACATCTTAGTAGACTCGGTAGCAGGAAACCAATTTTTAAGCTTTATGGATGGATACTTCGGTTACAATAAGATATTTATAGTAGAAAAGGATACACAGAAGATAGCATTCCGATGTCTAGGTTCTATC